>CM064488.1:6249093-6337109 GCA_032716605.1 Paralithodes platypus
CCATAATTATCAAACAAAGGGGTGATATTATATATTCTTAAACATGTATCCATCATATAATTCACTTCTCACTTCCAGGGCTTAAAAACAAAATTATTTTTCAAATGGTTCGTTCCGATCAGAAACAGTATTCTTAACCTATAAACGGCGAGCAGGGGGTATTGAACTCGATGCCCCTGGGCGAGCATATTAGGCTCCATTCATGCCTATAATCGTCATTTTACAATAAATATCGTTATTACTTATTCATATGTGCCTATTTTACCTTCACTATGAAGATAGTAACTTGTAACAACTATAAAACAAGTGGAAATATAATTTTTCTGGTCAAAATTGCGAATATACTGTACATGGACCAGCCCATTCATGAATTATGGAGCAAATTGAGGCAACCCCTCCCTTCACGAGGCCTTAAGCCTGACTGAACTTACTCATCCACACTCTCGCTTGTGTAACACACCCGCTAGGCACATTAACCCTAGTCTAGTGGGTGGTCTGTGGCCGTTTTGGGCCTTTTCAGGCCATTCTGACTGCTATATCAACCATCAGCATGAAAGGAACTGTATTGTGCCGAAAACTAGGTGGAAATCTCTACACAATGACACCACATACAGCTACGTAGCACTCGTGGAGCACTGACAGTGTTACCTCAAAGATGGAAGTTTAGCGGATTTTGCTACATTGTTCACTTTTAGCGAACTATTGGTCACACTGTCATCCTCCCGTGCGGTGGGGGAACTGGAGTTAGTGTGGGCCGGGAGGCCACAGATGTCGGACGTATGGTTCATTACTGTTCCACCCATTTTCACTCGATTTTCACCCATTTTTCACCCGTTTTTTGCCAGTTTCTTTAACTCGACTTATGTTGCGTGCCGCTCTTTAAGGGTTAAGCACATCCTCCACACATTTTGCTAATGTTAGCACAAAAATATACCAACGAATTAGGAATAACAGGGAAAATAGGTGATAATTGAAGGGGGAGGGGAAAGGAGGGAAGGAGGGGATGTGGAGGAGTGATATGAGGTATATATATATATATAGGAAAAAAAAAAAAAAAAAAAACATTGTTTAGTGCTACTGGGGCCGTTTAAATTTTTTTTTTTAAGGCCTTCCCTCTTAAGAGCTTTGCCGCCCTCGCCCAGTAAAACTTCTTATGAGCTTTCTCGCCGTTGCCGGGTTAACGTTTCGTTTTTCGTTCCTCCTCCAAACATAACGTTCCTGAACCGGTTAGAACGTTATTCTCAAACCATGTATTGAATATGCTATTAGCCATAATAAGTAAGAGTCAAAAGCACAAATAGTATGAATAAATAGAATAAAATGTAATGATTAACCCGGGAACTGCAGGGAGACTCTTAAGAGTTCCCCCGGCGGACTGCGGGGAGACTCTTATGAGTGAGTGAAAAAAAAAATCAACTTTTGACATCGGGAAAAAAAAAAAAAAAAAAAAAAATAATATTTTTTTATTTTTTTTTGGCCCCTGGGCCATGCAAAATCTCAGTCCTCTACCTCCCCTCCTTCCCCACTTTCCTCCTCTCCTTCAGTTATCACCTATTTTCCCTGTTATTCCCTTATTCTGAGGTATATTTTCGTGCTAACATTAGCGAGTTGCAAGCAGGGTGTTGTCATCACTGATGGCAAGCGAGTGTAAGAGAGAGAGAGAGAGTATCGATCGACTGTGTCTCAGTGGCCTTGGGGGAAATTGGCGGGAAAGCAGATTGCCTCACCCATACATTATACAACTCGCGGGCTATATCTCCGATTTTGACCATCCAAACGCTGTTTTCACTCGTTTTATTGTTGTTTCAGGTTAATACCTTTATAATCAACCCATAATAGGCGCATATGGATAAGTATTAATGCTATTAATGGCACAATTAATATTTTAGTGACGGAAACACCTCAAATACGTCAGCACAGGGGGACGTTTCCAATTACCCCCATGCGCACTTCAGAGGTTAATAATACCGGTCACATGTACATGTGCATTGCATGTGCTTTGCAAATTACCAAGGTGTTGATCAAAGTTACTATCAAACCTTACATATTCCATTACCAGGCTTAGACTGACATGAATTAAAGGTATTACCTTGAAGTTGAAATTGAAACCCCTAGGGCACAGTAAGCACGCAGCTGAAAATGGAATGACGCGTGCACTTGCTGCTTCCACGATAGACTGAGTCATTGAACTCATTAAAGGCGTACCCGCGATTCGTGTGTGATGTTAAATAAATTATATTTCATTTAAAGAATTGCTGTATCCCCATGCCTAAATTATCACATCTATAGACAATAAAATATAGTCGTACCTTGTACACCAATTCTCATACATTAGGGGTTGTATTATTATTTTACTTTAATTTCAGGCATTATGACAGCTGATATCCAAAATCCAAATTAAAAATGTATTTCAAAGAATCCCTTTCTATCTCACTCCAGATATTTATAAAGGCATCATACCATGTAAAATGTAATGATGTTAAATATATTTAGCTAGGTACAATCGGGGGTATTAAGTGTTGTCATAGATTCCAGTGGTCTTCACTCAAAAAGTGTTATTGGTATCTTTATAGTTACTGGGAAAAGTGCCTATCCCTCAGAGTATTAGTCAATGTCCGAAACTTTGTGAAATATCTGACAACACTTATTAACCTCGACCGTATAACTGTTGAAATTATCATGACCGAGTGTTAAGATACATCTGGTGAGCAGTGGCAAACTGACAACTCGATACTCTCGCCTCTCGTTTCCCGCGCAATAGTTGTAGCCTCCCTTTTGAATAAAGAAAGAGTGAGAGAATGATAAATCCTCCTTGAATTGAAGAATGCTTGCAGATAAAAGATGTATTTACTTAAATCATTTGGCTACTGGAAGTGAAAATGGATTATTGACCAAATATGACATGGAACGAAAAAATAACGTTATTAACCGGTGACAGGGATTTTAAAATAGCGTTTTTGCTCCGGAACAGTATATATGATAACGTTTTAGTTTCTGTTTTTGTTCCGAGCATAATTTCGTTCGTTTCGGTTTTCGTTTTCGTTCCCTTAAACCGTTTCAAAGCCCTGCTCACTTCACTCACTCACCCCCACAATTTACCGGAGGATAACAGGTTTTTCACAATATGTATATCCTGCACTTGTATTGTTGAATGTTTATTGTGGATATGGATATAATTAAGCGCAAGAGAGGCTAATGACACCTGTGGCACCAAAGGGGCGGAGGGGTTGGCCGATCTGTTACTATATGGCGCCACTCCGACTCTACTACCCCAATTGAAAGGTGGTGGAACTTGTATTACCGTACCAACTATACACTCACAAACATTTATGGATCCATTATACTTTTCACTATGCAAATATGAAGCAGTTTTTAACGCCGTACATTCCCTTGATTGACAGGGCTTGGGTGTGCCCTTGTTACAGGGACTTTACTGGATATTTGCCACGAATAGCTAGACCTGAGTGTCCAAAATTACCAAACTCTTGCCGTCTACCAATGGTACTGGGTGGGGATCAAACTGTAGACCCTTTGATCAGCAGTCAGACGTGCTACCGACCATGTCACACCCCATGGTATGTATTGCTGAAAGAAACTCATTTCTGAGTGTAATTATATAGATAATTATAAAACTGTATTTTAAATTGAAGATACAAAAAATGTCCATAAATCGATCTCCATGGTTACCTTTACATTAATAAAAACATATTAGATCCACAAATGTTAAATAATGACTGTACCTTACTGTATATACAATTATATAACATATAAACCTTTTCACTCTTCATCAGTTGCTTAACAATTCTTTAAGTACACAATTATGTACAATATAATAAATGTTCTATACCATACATCATATGCTATTATGTACAGCATAACAATATAAGTACAGTACTGAAATATGTACAAAAGTAGTAAGTACAGTCGCGCTAATAAGTGATGTCTCGGCACCAAGTATGGTTTGATCAATAATTGGTATCAGCAATATCTAAGCTTCATTTCATCATATCCAGTGAAATATACAAACACGTTCCTACACTTACCCACCCTATTCAACATCTAACAGACATTAATAGAGCACAGCAAGCCAAACGTAATGCCAGCTGGGAATTGACTTATTAGCGCGACTGTACATCAAGTTAAAAAACACTGCACAGTGGCAATTAAAACACCCTATATATCACACAATAAAGCCAGTGTCACACGAGCGCTTTTTCCGGCAATTTTCGACAAGCAAGTTTCTTCTCGTACTATTGTGAGGCTCTTTCGCATTGGAATCGGAAACTAGATTGTAGGTAGATTATGTTAGCTAGTTTGATTCTCACAGAACTTAAATTTTGAAGCTGCCAAACAAAAATTGCTCTTAAAAATTGATGGAAAAATAGCTAGCGTGACACTGCCTTTAGAATGATAACAAGGCAAACACCTCATTATCATTATCATAGTGCAGTAATAGTCAGTGTGCCACTAGGTAAGTATCTCAGTAAAACCCCTCCCTTCCAGACTCCTCACATTCGGAATACCAGCACTTCCGGAATGGATTTTGGTTTCCGACTCAATTCTCTCTTTTTCGTTTTCAGTACGAAAGAGAGATAATACAATCCGTAAAATCTGAATTGTATTATCCCTCTTTTGGACTACAATACGAAAGAAAGAGAATATGATCCGGATCTTCCAGATTGTATTCTGTCTCTTTCGTTTTGTAGTCTGAAAGACAGAACAATCCGGATTCTCTAAGTTCCGGAATTTAGCTCATTCGGACTGGTAGCTCCCTCCAATAAGTACCACAAGTTCTATGTACAAAAGTGTTCAATAAGTACCACAAATCCTATGTACAAAAGTGCTCAATAAGTACTACAAGTTCTATGTACAAAAGTGCTCAATAAGTACTACAAGTTCTATGTACAAAAGTGCTCAATAAGTACTACAAGTTCTATGTACAAAAGTGCTCAATAAGTACCACAAGTTCTATGTACAAAAGTGCTCAGTAAGTACCACAAGTCCTATGTACAAAAGTGCTCAGTAAGTACCACAAGTTAAGTGCTGTACTGTACAGTTAGATATTTTTAACATCTTCACTATAATTACACAATTTTCATTATATTCTTGCTAATGCTATATAATTTGATTTAGCTTAGTACTGTAAGAACCTCTGGAAATTAAATAAAAAAGCTTTAAGTATCTTGATCAAACGTTTGAATCTGAATAACACTATCAAATAATAGCCAGAATAAAATGAAATGATGCCACACATTGAAGGCGTTAAGGAAAAAGTGTCTTCTAGGGACAATAAATACAGTATTGTTTGTACTGAACACGTTATGGGTGGGTGCAGCACCTCAGAAGGGAGAGTTCATGCCCAGCTTAGTGCCAAACTCCAGCCGAGCACGTTTCTGGTACCTCACGTTGATTCTGGGGAGGAAACAATATTATATGTTGAAATAACTTTGAAAAGTTGACAGAATGAACATAAGGACCATATAAGAAGGAGCACTTTATTGACAACGTTTCGTAGATAGCTTCTTCAGGTCACTAACAGATGATAGGTCCTTGGACGCCTTAAGTATCAGTCATGACAGGTGGGGGCGCCCCCCCATTTACCGCCGCCCCAACCTGTCATGACTGATACATAAGGGGACCGGCCGGTTTTTAGGCTTAAAAAGCTCGAAATCCTGAAAATACCATTAGGTGTTAAAATGTGTTTACTCAACATCCCTTCATAAGCCAGTGAAATGTTATTAGTGAAAACCCATTGGATTTTTTATTTTTTTATTTATGTTTTCCAAACTTTTCCGGTAGGCCTATTTCTAAAATTGTTATATAGCGAACTTTTAAATTACAGGCTCAGTAACTACTGGTCGTACGAGGATCGTACATATATAAATGGAAAGAGCGTAAAATACTCTACAACCTCCCAAAAGCTGTATCTTCTACTCTGCCATGTTCCTGCATAAAATATTGTAAACCAAAAAAAAAAAAAAAAAAAAAAAATTCACCCAATTACAGTACCTTAGACTTTCACATGTTTTTCTTAACACCTGTTTTGTCGCACTTTGGGATCTAATAATAAATGTGTTATTGGGCCTCTAGGAATGTTTTATATACCATTGGAAAGTGCGTGAAATGCTCTATAAAACTATGTCTCCTTTTTTTTGCATTTGAGACACAGCCCCTTGGCATAGGTAGCCAACCACCGAATACAAAATCACTACTTAACTTCGGAGTCACCTAATTCCGCAATTAGATAAAAAAACAAAAAAACAAAACAATAGAGGGTAAGATTAGGAGTAGTGGGCGTACCACTACCAACATACAGCATAACTCATCTATAAAACATTAACCTAACCAAACAACCTAGCCTAACCTAACCTAGTATTCATGTACAGTAGTACTAGGTTAGGTTAGGTTAGGTTAGGTTAGGTTAATGTTTTATAGATGATTTATGCTGTATGTCGGTAGTGGTACGCCCACTACTCCTAATCTTACCCAATAGAGTTGTAAAACCACCTGTCCTGAGTTGTCTGATCCCTCTGAAAATATTATACAGTGCTTGGGTTTCGAACTATTCAACTTCAGAATTTTTGTTTAATTTTCTAGCTAATTTCCACCCTAATTCAGGAACTAATTGACCTAGAATAAAAAAAACAAAAAAAAACACAATCCTTGTTACATCATCCTCTATACGTGTGCGAAATCTCATTGAAATCGGACAAAGTTCAGTGTCACCCCCTATTAAAAAGTGGCCGGTCCCCTTATACGTCCAAGGCGTCCAAGGACCTATCATCTGTTAGTGACCTGAAGAAGTTATCTGTGAAATGTTGTCAATAAAGTGCTCCTCCTCATATGGTGTATATATTCAACAATATTATATATTACTGCATACTGTCAAACCAGAGACTATTCACCCCCTGGCCAAAAACAGAGTCCCTTCATTTTGGTTATTGTGATTGATTAGATATTTGCAGTAAGACAGTTATGCGAGAAGTATTTAGAGAAGCATAAGGAGATATTTTGGGCTTTTATGGATTTGGAAAAAGCGTATGATCGTGTGGATCGTGAAGCAATGTGGAAGGTGTTAAGAATTTATGAAATTGGAGGAAATTTGTTAGAAGCAGTTAAGAGTTTTTATGAAGGGAGCAGAGCATGTGTTAGAGTAGGAAATGGTGAATTGAGTGAATGGTTTGAGGTAAAGGTAGGTTTGTGACAGGGTTGTGTAATGTCACCATGGCTGTTTAATATGTTTATGGATGGTGTGGTGAGGGAAGTGAAAATGAGAACTATGGGAAGAGGATTGGGTTTAGTAGGAAAGAATGGTAGAGATTGGGAGTTGAATCAGTTGTTGTTCACTGATAACACAGCGTTGGTGGCGGATTCTGAGGAGAAACTGCAGCGGGTAGTCAAACAGGTTGGTGTGGATGTGGTTTGTGGAAGGAAGAAACTGAAGGTGAACATCAATAAAAGTAAAGTTTTTGTTGATGTTGTTCCCCAAGCTGCCTGGCCGAACAGCCCCAAGGCCCCGAGCAAGGCCATAACCCAGCGCCCCCACAGAACCCTCCCTGCCTACAACAATAAAGCCTGGGTGACCGAAGCCACTCCATGGCGGGGAGCTGAGGAGGGTGCGGAAACGCCCGAGAAACCAAAGCCCCACCCAAGGCCCTGTGCCCCTCAGCAATTATGAAGAGAAAGTTGAGGGGCAAAGTAAAAATGTGACGCTTTGGCTTCCAATCTTGGTAGATTGGGAAGTCAATCCACGGAAGAGACGCCGTCACTTGAGATCTAGAAAATATGTAAGTAAAAGGAACAGTCAGAGTAAGCTATGGGTATGGCAGAGATTGCTCAGTTCTCACTCTGATAGGGTGATCGTAGGGTGAATCTAGATGTGGGGCTGGATGGGGAAATATTGGAACAAGTAGAGTGTTTTAAATATCTAGGAGGAATGATAAGCAGGAGTGGAGGTATGGAAATGGAGATGAAACAGAGTGTGTGAAGGAAGGAAGGAAGGTTTTCGGAGCAATGGGAAGTACAGTATGTGGAAGACAAGAAATCTTGGAATGAAAGTAAAAAGTGCAATGTATCAAGGAATTACTGTGCCAACAGTAATGGGGCTGAGACATGGGCTCTGAAGGAAAAGGACAAAAGAAAGCTGGATGTGATGGAGTATGTGTGGAGTTACTCGTAGAGACAGATTGAGGAATGAAGAGATACGTAGGAGAGTGGGGCAGCAGGAACATTTGTCAGCCAGAGTGGACAGAAGGGTGCTGAGCTGGTATGGTCATGTTGAACAAATGGAAGATGAAAGACTTACAAAGAGAATATGTGAGTCAGATACAAGGGGAGGTAGAAGGGCAGGAAGACCCCCATTGAGATGGAGAGACTGTAAGACAAGCTTAGGATGATAGAGGAATGACTATAGATCAGGCAAGGAAAGTGGTAATAAACAGGAATGAATGGAGAATGCTTGTGAATAGATGAGTGAACACGTTGTCATTTGGGGGAAGGGGTCGGGCGCAAGTTGGACTAGATAATAGTCCATCAGGCGCCTGGCCCGGGGAGACCGTTTATATGAAAGGTGCGCCTGGAAGTGTGGTGGGCGAGCTTGTGGCTTCGGCTCCGCTGCATGTCTGCCTGCCGAGATCGGAACCTCTCCGGATGGTCGGGGACCGGGGGAGTGCTGGAGGGACCTTGGTGACCCTGGTCTCTGGGTCTTCTCCTGGATGATCTAGATGTGTGTGAATTTATATTTTTTTTTTGTGTGTTCATTGTTTTCTGTTGTATTTTGTGTTGTCCCTATTCTAGCTCCAAAAAAAAAGAAAAAAAAAGGAAAAGAAAACAAAAATAGGAAAAGTGGGGATTGGGCCTGAGTACTGTATACAGTATAGATAGATAGTGATTGCATATAATAAATGTTAAGTTTATGCTCTATAAAGTGTATTCAAGCTAACCTGGCAGAAAGTGGTAATGCTGCCTTTCCATAATACTGTATAGTATTTGTAAAGCCTATATTCAATAAAGACGGCATCACACGACCTGTTTAGAAAGGCTGTATGTTAAGTATAAAATTACAGCGTTACCCATTTCTGCCAGGTTAGCTTGATTACACTTTAGTTGCTTTTATGATCCTGTAAGTGATTAAATACATACATACATACATACAAGTTCTATAAAGATTTTCCACAACACAGCTCCATCATGTCATAATAGTGGCCGATGTTGGTATAGTGCTAACAGTGTCTCAGCAAGACTCAACAAAGTCCCCCTGAAGCACTTGCACCTGGCAAAATCGCACAACAGCCTTAACCCATTCTGTACCGGTGATGTACTTTTCATTACATTCTCACAACTATTAGAAGATTATGTTCAGCTTAGGAAGGACGTCTACCCATTCAAATGCTACAAACTATCTCAATGAATCCTTTTAGCTACCATAAAAGATAAACAAAGCCAATAGAATTGTAGGGCTGATAAAGAGGACATTTGTGTCACTTGACGAAGAAATCTTCAGGAATCTCTATACAGCGCTGGTTAGGCCGCACCTGGAATATGCGAACCAGGTGTGGGCTCCATATATGGTAAAGGATATAGAAGCAGTGGAGAAAGTGCAGAGGAGAGCTAGCAAGCTAGTACCAACGTTGAAGAACGCGGCCTATGAGCAGAGGTTGAGGACACTGGGGCTTCCGACACTGGCATATAGGAGAAAGAGAGGGGATATGATAGAGACTTTTAAGATAGTGTCAGAAAAGTATGATGAGGATGTGTGTGAAGGTATCTTCTTGATGCGGGAGGGAACAAGAACGAGAGGACACTCTAAGAAATTTACAAAGATAGAAATAGGCTTGAGAAGGCAAAGAACTCATTTTGTGATAGAGTGGTAAATGAGTGGAACGCACTGCCCCAGTATGTAGTCGATTCCGAATCAATAAGGGAGTTTGAAAGTAATCTTGATAAAGCATGGGGAAGACAAGATTTGAAGTTTGATTATAAAGCAAAAATACAGAATAGTCAAAATTTTGCGTCTGCTACCGCCGCCGCCAACACCGTGAACGACCGCAGCAGTGCAAATACTGGTACTGAGCTGGATACACAGGCCTAGTTTGCCTTTTTCCAGAGGATCTACTGTAAGACACTGTAAGAAAATAAATCTTTCCTAAGCTTCATAAAATCGTCCATTCAAATGCTACAAACTATCTCAATGAATCCTTTTAGCTACCATATATCTTTCCTAAGCTTCATAAAATCATCTAAATGCAGCTGAAATAAAAGCAAAAAGACATCGCCGGTACAGAAGGGGTTAACCGTGCTAGAATAAGGCAGACACTGAATGGCCAAAATAATGCAACTTTGGTCAAATATACGTGCATTCCCTCTCACACTCCAGCCAGTCCCCAAACAACAACATCGCCCCGCCCAACTCACTGTTCTTCTTATCTCTGGCCAATAGCTAAACACCTAAAGCCGGTATCACACGAGCGCTTTTTCACTCAACATTTATCCTCAACACTGGTCTGGCAGCTTATGAGGTCAACATTGAATATATTTTGGTCATCTAAATTCATCTACCATCAGTCTAGTTTCCAATACCAGTGCAAAATATTCCAGAAATGTTGCCAGAAAAATGTTGATCATCGAATGTTGACTATGATATCGGCTTAAAGGGGGTATCACATCAGCCCTTTATCCTCAACTTTCTATGCTCAATATTGTTATGGTAACATTTCTAGGATCTTTTGTAATGGTATCAGAAACTATACCGTTCCAAATAAGTAGGCCAAAACTCTTGAACATTAACCTGTACAACTCCCAAAGAACTAGAGTAATCCAGCTAATATATCTACCATTTGGGAAGAGTCAGCCAGGGAATAGGTGTGGAAATCAATAGCCCATTTGCTGTAGCCCTTCTCGAGTTACAGATGTTGGGGTTTATGATTTCTAGCCTACCTATAATGAACAGGGTATAGACAGTGGGTGAGGGCTGGTCCTGTCCTGATTGAGGTTTGGCATCCTCTACCCAACCTTAGCCATTTCTGTCTGTCTCTTTTCCTGAACTACTTTTCCTACTTGGGGAGTGGGAAGCTAGGAATCCTCCTCCCCTTGTAAAATTCACCTACTAGACGAGGCAGAGAAAGGGGCGAGGGAACGCGAAAGTGGTCCCGGACCCTAAGAATTGGAACTTTAAATGTTGTTTCTGTTCGGGCTCTGTCTCGAGTCTGCCACCCCCAGCTATGGGGTATTGTGCCTGAGTATATACGTCATTACATACATACATACATACATACAGTACATACATATACTGTATATATACATCAGACACTAGACTGTTGACAGATCAAACTAGGAGACAAAATTATATAAAATGTTTACTTTATAAGCTCTGTGAAAAAGGGGTTATGGAAAAAATAAAAAGTGTGTAAGAAAGCTTGTATTCTGAGATGTACAGTCGGCCAAGTAAGTGATATCTCCGCAATAAGTATATATTGATCAATAACTGGTATCAACAATATATGAACTTGATTTGTTATGCTTCTACGACAGAGTTATTGACATAATTCAAGAAAGGGATGGTTAGGCCGAATGTATCTACAGGTATTTAGAGTGGTGATGGGCTGGTCTATCACAGTGAGAACTGAGCGATCTCTGCCATACCCATAGCTTACTCTGACTGTTCCTTTTACTTATATATTTTCTAGATCTCAAGTGACGGCGTCTCTTCCGTGGATTGACCTCTCAATCTACCAAGGTTAGAAGCCAAAGCGTCACATTTTTCTTTTGCCCCTCAACTTTCTCTTTATAATTGTTGAGGGGCACAGGGCCTTGGGTTTCCCAGGCGTTTCCGCACCCTCCTCAGCTCCCCGCTATGGAGTGGCTTCGGTCACCCAGGCTTTATTGTGGTCGGCAGGGAGGGTTCTGTGGGGGCGCTCGGTTATAGCCTTGGCCTTGGCTTTGCTCGGGGCCTTGGGGCTGTTCGGCCAGGCAGCTTAGGGAACAACAACAACAGGTAAGCCTATTTAGATTTGAAAAATACCTTCGACAGAGTGCCTCACAAAAGATTGCTATGGAAGCTTAAAACTGACGGTGGAGTGCAAGGAAAGTTATTAAATTGGATGAGTTACTATCTACTGTATAGACAAAATGAGAACCACAATACGAGGAAGATTTTCCTCATGGGCAAGGATAACAAGTGGAGCACCACAAGGATCATTATTGGCACCCATTATGTTTTTGATATTCATAAATTACATGCCACATGGAGTAAATACATATATGAACATGTTAGCTGGCGATGCAAAAATCATGAAACACATCAAGAACGTAGATAGCTGCAAGGAACTGCAAAGTGACTTGAACAAACTGTATGACTGGAGCAAGGACTGGAAAATGGAATTTAATGCCAAGAAGTGCCATGTGCTGGAGATGGGAAAGAGCAAAAACAGACCTATATGGGAGTACAAAATGGGGAACGAATTATTAAATTAGGTAAAGCAGGAGAAGGACCTAGGAATAATCATAACTGAGGACCTCTCACCGGAAAAGTACATAAACAAAATTATTGGAGGAACCTATGCATTATTGACCAACACAAGAGTAGCATTCATCTACCTACATGAAGAAATGTTGACCAAAATAATACTAATGTATCTATTATACGGCCCAGGTTAGAGTATGCAGTGGTAGTATGGTCACCACACCTGAAGAAACACATAACAAAATTGGAGAAAGTGCAGAGAGTTGCTACAAAGATGGTACCAGCGCTGAGAGAATTACAGTATGAGTAAAGACTAGAAAGGCTAGGCCTGCCAACACTGAAGGAAAGAAGAGAAAGGGGAGACATGATAGTAATGTATAGGACTATAGGTGTGTTAGAGGAATGGAAAAGATTGACAAAGCAAACTTTATAGAGAGGGAAAATTGTAGAACTAGAGGGCAAGCATTTAAATTGAGGAAAGCAAGATGCAAATCAAATGTAAAGAAGTTTAGCTTCCTATATAGGAGTATAGAAGCCTGGAATAGACTAGAGGAGGAGGTGGTGGGAGCAATAAATATCCATAATTTTAAAATAAAACTGGATAAAAATATAATTTAGAGACGGGACAACACAAGCCTAGCTCAATTCCTGTATACCGTACTACAACTAGGTGAATACTTACCCACCCTATTTAACATCTGGCAGACATTAATATAGCACAGAGCGATCCAAATGTAATGATAGCAGAGACATGACTTATTAGCGCTACAGTACATAGACATCAATCTGTCATTTTTAGGTCACAGCGGCTGGCGGAAGTGACAAGTGTTTTTTCCAGGAAATATGCATGTTTTTGGATTTTTTACCTGCTGTAACTCGTGAAAAAAAGGGTTACGAGAAAAATATAAAATGTGTAAGGAAGCTTATATTCTGGGCTGTACGTAGATACCAACCTGTCATTTGTAGGTCCTCCGTAGCAGTCACAGCGGCTGGCAGATGGCAGAAGTAACAGTGTTTTCCGAAAACTACAAATTCTGCAAGGGGATCATATGAGGCGACCCACTGTTTGGGGGTTAAAAGTCACCACTCTTACTCTACCGTGCCCTATCCCACTCTACCATATCTTTATCTTACTCTATAAAGGTGGTGTCATATAAGCGATTTTTCCATCAATGTTTCGCGAGCAATTGTAGTCTGGCAGCTTCAAAATTTAAGTTTTATATGAATTAAACTACGTAACATAATCTACCTTCAATCTAGTTTCCGATTCTAATGTGAAAGAGCCTCAAACTAGTATGATAAAAAACTTCCTCATCGAAAATTGCCGGAAATTGCGCATGTGTGACACCACCTTTACAAACCATTTATACTACCTTAGCCGTTTCTGTCTCTTTTCTTGTACTACTTTCTTTTCCTTCTAGGTGCTGGTGCGATCGCCCAATTGGGTGGCGCTGCAGTGAGTGGGGTCATTGGCCCGGGGGTGCAAGCCCATGGGCTTGCACCCCCTCCCCCGCTGCCCTCTCAGAGATAGATCTCATCTCACCCTGGTCCCTCAGGGGCTCAAGCATCTGGCACGGCTTTGGTCAACCAGACTCAGGACTGCTCAGCCAGACAGTCTGGGGAACTACAACAACAACAACCATCTTACTCTAAAAGTCACCACTCTAACTCTACCGTGCCCTATCCCACTCTACCGTCTCTTTATGTTACTCTACAACAGACCATCTAACTCTAACCTCTACCAATGAACCGTGACTGACCTTATCTCCCGTCGTTTGATTCCCTCGTTGAGCGGTATGACCAGTAGGGGCCAGAGTAGCGCTATGACGACCAGCAACGGGGGTATGTCTCGCAGGCCCGGACTATCCTCGCCTCTACTACTCCCCCCAGACAACGACACACTGCCGTACACAATCTGTAGCACCAACCTGAAATGTGTTGTAGGGGTCAGGTTTTGGTTTGTTTGTTTTGCGAGTTAAAAACAAAAACAAAACAAAAATGTGGGGATTGGGCCTGAGTGTATACATACATACACACATTTTTAACCCCTTCAGCACGATGGCATAATTTTCATCATATTCTGGTTACCATTAGATGATTTTCTTTAGCTTATAATATACCTCTAGGACTCAAAGGGGTACCGGTAAGTACGATCTCAATAAACCCTCTGAATAACATAGGTCCTTCTTAAACTGCTTGTAATTGTCTAGTTTTAGCCAGACTCAAAGGCAAAAAGGCATCCTCGTGCTGAAAGGGTTAATACAGGACAAGTTTAGGCGTCCCTGCTTCACCCCAGATGTCCCGGCTGAAGGCTGATCCGTCCTAAAATATAGGCTCGCTATCGCTCGCCAGGAAAAAATTGACACCTAAATAAAACACAATATCTTAATACTGACAAAGAATGGGATGAAATGTCTCAAATGTCTCAAAAACTAATGGGCCAAACATCATAAAATCTGAGAACTACAGTAATGGGGCTAAGCATGATGGAGAAGGGGGATGGGGCCACAAAATTCCAGCAAGGTACATACATACATACATCAAATTTTAAGACCGAGTGCTCCACACATACGTGCAGTTTCAGTCTCTTGTCCTAATGGCGGCGTTCCAGGCAACCCTGTTAAGGGTTGCTTCACTTGTCAAGTTTTTGGATTTAAGATCGGGACGTATAGTCCGATCCCAGGTCTTCCTCAGTCCGCCCCTTGGTGCAGCTCCCTCCACAATCACAGACCTGCATCTTTTCACCCAATTTTGTTCATCCATTCTCTCCACATGCCCATACCATCCCAGTCTACTTGTACGCATCACCTCACGAATACTCTTTATACCTAAGAGACTCCTCAGCTCATAATTTGTTATTCTATCCTGCAGCCTGGCCCCACATATCCATCTCACCATTGTCATCTCATTACGTTCCATTCTGTTAACATCCTCTACTATAACGGCCCATGTTTCTGAGGCATACGTCATTGCACTTCTAACACATGAGGCATACACCTTTCCCTTTAGGGGGAGAGGCATTCTTTTCATGGTCAGAATTGGCCGTAGTTCTCTGAACTTCACCCAGCCACATCTAATTCTAGCGACAGTGGCAGCCTCGGCCCCTCCACCGGCAGAGATGGCATCTCCTAGGTAACAAAACTTGTCCACCAGCTCCAATGACTTATTTCCAAAATTCACAGCCACAGGATCATTATTTATCACAAGCTCGCCCTTACATACTACGCACTCAAATTTCTCGATTTCTGACTTATCCTTCGGCAGGGGCCCTTTTATTCTACTACAGCGCTTACTCCCATGGTGCACCCAACATCGACAGATGCTACACCGAATCGAGTTAGCGCCCACACCCTTTCCACACACTGCACATGGGTATGCACCGCTCTTTTCCACATTGCCTCGTCTCAATCTACAATGCCGACTCTTAAACCCTTGCTCGCCATGCCCTCTCTCCATCTTCTGAATTTGGCCTCAGCATCTTGCACATTGTCAGCTATTAGGACTAAATCGTCTGCATAAAACAGTTCCCACGGGATTCCGGATCTAAAATCTCTAGACAGTGCCTCCAGGACCATAATAAAGAGGGGGCTTAATACTGAACCCTGATAAACTCTAACACGGACTGTGAACTCCTCACTCAGTACACCTTTCACCCTCACTGCAGTTCGCGAATCCTCATACATCTTCATTATCACACGCACCAGCCACTCTTCCACACCAAGTTTCCTCATAGCCCACTGCACAACATCTCTAGGCACCCTGTCAAAAGCCTTCTTCAGGTCTACAAACACAAGGTAAAGATCCCTGCCTTTTAGTAAGTATCTTTCCTGTACAGTATCTGCCTGACTGTGAAGATAGCATCGGTTGTACCACGTCCAGCGTAATGCATAAATGCGCGGAATTTCGGTGTGAGTATCCTAGGTTTGAGTCCTTGGAGTGCCACATGTATTTGTTGATTTCATTAATTGAGTTTAGAAGTAAAGTTGGTTGGTGAAAAAAATTAATAAAACCAAACTGCATATCATTAATGGAGATGCCTTGCCTGATCAAGCCCTCAAAGACCTTCATGATTTGGTCAAGCATTTTCAGGCCCCTATAATTACCTCAATCGAGCGCAACCCCTTTTTCTTTGCATATATTTACTATTGCACTTTTGTGCCAATCCTCAGTGATTTTCTTATCTTTAACCCGTTGAGCCCCGGCTAGTTATAATATTTTGTTCACCCCAGTCCCAAGCCATTTTCACTTCTTTTTTTTGTTTGCTAAAATGGAAGACAAGGATGAGAAATGAAAAAAAAAAAAAAAAAAAAATTCACCTCGGATATTGGGGGGGGGGGGGAGCCTCAAAAAAATTTGTTGAGCCAAAATGGAAGAGAATGGTGAGAAATGAAAAAAAAAAATCACCTCGGTCATTTGGGGGGCGGGGGGGGGGGGGGGGCGGAAGTTCGTCTCCCCCGCATGACCACCCGCCCGGGAGCACTAGGGTGAAAACTGAGTATAGCATTGTACGGCATACATCCTAAGGAGTGTCTCACATAAATCTTAAGCCTCTAGCTCCCATTCGACCGGAGTAATGAAGGTTCAAAGTGGCGGTGAACTAAGGGTGTAAAGTATCCCCACTAAGCCCACCACCACCAGCCGCGCGGCTGTCTTGTCCCGCTCACACCTACCGGCCCGGCTCCCACACACACTACGGTACCTCCCCCTCCTATTCTCCCGCCATTTCCTACCTTACGAGCCACGTAACTGATTTTAATATGTCGGACGCACGTGATGCGTCTCTGGGAGTTGGTGATCAAACACTGCCGACGCATCACGTGCGACGCTGGGTCTCACTGGGTTAATAATGGTGTTTATCATCTCAGTGACTAAGCTGACACTAGTCTCCCCCGAGGCTTTTATCATCTCGGCAACAATGTCAGAGCACCCTGGAGATTTACCGTCCTTATCCCATTCAAACTCTACATTTAGCAATCGTTTATAGTGTGCCTTCCATGCTTCTCTGATTTCATCTGCTGCATACACAATCTTCCCATTATCGTTTCTAACACACTGTTCACCTATAATATCCCTACTGTCATTTTTGACTCGCCTAGCTAGGTTGAAGATCCCATTGGGATTGTCCGTGTTACAGACTTTGTCAGTGGCAGTGAGAAGGCCATGCTTAAGGAAATTCCATTGACTATTTACATCAATAGGCCTAGCTTCCTTATTTCTATTATTGCCTCCAGTTCACTATGAAACCTATCCCTAACTTCCTTGTTCTTCAGCAGCCACACTCTCCTTTTGGGCATGTATACCTTCTTGCGCTCAGGATCTCTGTATAAGCTCATGTCGCACAGAAGTAGCTTATGATGAAGGATACTTTCTTCGCTAGAGATGACCTTTACATCCCGAACCAGTTTACAGTCTTTCCTGTTAACCAAGAAGTAATCTATCTGACTACTGGAGACCCCAGAGTTATATGTGACCAGATGGGTTTGTCTTTTCTTAAGCTTTGTGTTACACACAACCATGTTGAGTGCAACGCAGAACTCCAGTATATATTCGCCTTCCAGATTCCTCCTTCCGTAACCATTTCCTCCATGTACTCCCTCGTATCAATCTGCAGATGCTCCCATGTGACCATTCAGGTCCCCTCTCAGGATTGTTATTTAATTCTCCGAGAGGCCTGAAATGACACTGACGGTGTCATTCCAGAAGTCCTTTTTTATTTATTTCTGTAGGCCAGCCTGTGGAGCATATGCAGATATCACATTCAGGTAAAGAAAAGACTCCCCATTAGCGAACTCACACAGCAAAGACGGTAGCGGCCCACCAGCGGTTACTGAGGGGATTACGGCGCCACAGCTGGTACATCCGGTGAACGAACGACACTGACACCACACCTGAGGAGAGAGAATGGTGGTGGGGGTTAGTGTGGTGGTGGTAGTTGTGGCGGTTGTGATAGTTGTGGTGGTGGTTCGTGTGGTGGTAGTGGTTATGGTGGTGGTAGTGGTTATGGTGGTTGTAGTGGTGGTCATGAGGTGTAGCCTAGTAGGAGTTGTGAATGGTGGGCGGTTCTAGTTAGTTATTGGACAAAGCTTTTCATTAACACAATGATAATGCATCATGGAGGTCTTTTCCATGTCTATCTATCTATATATTGCCGAACGCCTTACTCCCCTTTATGAGAGTGGCCATACACAAAACTCCCCCGAGAGGACAACCAAGACAGAGCAAGAATAGGGACAACACAAAACACAACAGAAAACAATGAACACACAAACACAAAATACTGTACAAATTCACACACATCTAGGTCATCCAGGAGAAGACCCAGAGACCAGGGTCACCAAGGTCTCTCTAGCACTCCCCCGGCCCCCCTCTCATAGCCTGATTTTTGTTTTTGTTTTTTATGTTTTTTTTTAAGCCAATGTGGAGGGTGGGTAACATATTACAGTAACTTGCTCATGTAGTAATGTACACCCTATGTGGTGGATTGTGTTCTTTTATTTATAAATTATTAATTTGCTTAAGCGTTGTTTCCACATAGCGATTTTGATAAGTTGTTTTGTCTTTTTACTGTGTTCGTCCAAGTTTTGGTTTGTTTATTTTGCAAGTTTTACAATTTAATCACACGTACGGTTGTGCTAATAAGTCATGTCCCAGCTTGTCAATACGTTTGGCTTGCTCTGTGCTGTATTAATGTCTGTCAGATGTTGAATAGGGTAGGTAAGTGTAGGAACATGGTTGTATATCGCAATAAAAAAGACAAAAACATGTAAATATTGCTGATACCAATTATTGATCAAAACATAATTGCTGCCGGGACATCACTTATTAGCGCGACTGTACATAGCATGTAGGAGGCCATGACTACAGTCCCCACGGGTTGAATATCCTTGACACTCATTCCCATGACCTCACAACCCCTCTCTACACTGGCAGACATCAGAGGTGAAGTAGACCAATGTTATATACCGTACTGTATATATAATGGAAATGCTATACCCCATTCATTATAGGTAGGCCACAAATCATGACCTGTCGCCTCTGTAATTATAATGTACAACTTGCAAAATAAACAAACTAAAACTGGGAGGGCGGGTGCCCAACCCCGAAAGGAGTTGAAATAGGGGAGCTATCCCCCCGCCAAAGGCGGCTTTCTAGGACCTTTCCTAGCTGATGCTGAGAGGATTGGGTTCTAGTCATGTGGTGATGGGCTGGTCTATCCGAGTGAGAACTGAGCGATCTCTGCCATACCCATAGCTTACTCTGACTGTTCCTTTTACTTATATATCTTCTAGATCTCAAGTGGCGGCGTCTTTTCCGTGGATTGACCTCCCTACTGCCAACCTAGAAGTTGGCAGATTGGGAGCCAAAGCGTCACATTTTTCCCTTACCCCTCAACTTTCCCTTCATAATTGCTGAGGGGCACAGGGCCTTGGGTGGGGCTTTGGTTTCCCGGGCGTTTCCGCACCCTCCTCAGCTCCCTGCCTTGGAGTGGCTTCGGTCACCCGGGCTTTGTTAGTGGTAAGCAGGGAGGATTTTGTGGGGGCGCTCGTTTATGGCCTTGGCCTTGCTCGAGACCTTGGGGCTGTTCGGCCAGACAGCCTGGGGAACAACAACAACTAAAACTGGGACGATACACGATAAATGCAAAAGAACTAATCAAAATCGCTATGGGCTAGAGAAAATGGGCCGTAATTTTCCACACCTATTGCCTGACTGACTCTTCCCAAACGGTAGAAATATTGGCTCGATTACTGTAGTCCTTTATGAGTTACAGAGGTTAGGGACCACAATATCTGGCCTACCTATAATGAATGGACTATAGCACCTAATCAGCACGATGGAGCTGATTACATTGATTACAGACAACACTCACATCCATAACCATTCCAACAGTATGATAACACCCCACATGCACCTCACACACTGTACATAACATAGGGCAGTTGGGCTTGCAAACCTCCCCTTAACCCCTTCTGTACCGGCGACGTCTTTTAAACTTTATTCTGGCTACTATTAGGCTATTTTATTCAGTTTCAAAAAGGCCTCCAGCAATTAACAGGCTTCAAACTATCTCACTTCACCCTTTTTACTACCACAAATAATTTTTAAATTACACAAAATCGTCTAAATATAGCTAGAATAAAATGAAAAAGACGTGTCCGGTACAGAATGGGTTAACTAAGCAAAAGAATCAAATAAATGTACTTGATGGAGGCGATTCATTTGCGGCCACTCCTTCGGGGATCAAGGCATCTGACAATAGATGGCTAGATTTTTTTAATTCTGTTAATTAACCCGTACAGCCCCAGCGACGCGTCTGACGCGTCGGCGATGTATGTAACGCACAGCCCCAGAGACGCACCTGATGCGTCACCCTAATTGCGCCGACCGTAACCTCAGGTTTAGCCACTCAAGAGGGCTCAGATTTGTATGGGAACTGTGTACGTATCCCACGCAACCGTGCCGATAGTTGAAAACTCTCAAAGTCCACGTGCGTGCGCATGAGCGCGCAATAACCTGGTTTTTTGGGGTAATTGCCTTCAATTGCCTTCAGGGCCCTGGGTGGGGCTTTGGTTTCCCGGGCGTTTCCGCGCCCTCCTCAGCTCCCCGCCATGGAGTGGCTTCGGTCACCCAGGCTTTATTGTGGTCGGCGGGGGGGGTCTGTGGGGGTGCTCGGTTATGGCCTTGGCCTTGCTCGGGGCCTTGGGGCTGTTCGGCCAGGCAGCTTGGGGAAAAACAACAACAACAACAACATTAGTTTAACCAGACCACTGAGTTCCACAACAGAACTCTCATAGAGCTGGCCTGAAGGATTAAATCAAGATGGACAACTAATCAAGTCAAGATAGATAGGGAAAGGCAGAAGGTGAACAAATCTAGGAAGGCGAAGACACGCAGACATTTCTCGCCATATCATCAATTCAGCCGGACCACATATGGGAAGAAGTGTGAATAGACCAAATTGGGAGTACAGGATGGGAGATAATATAATTAGCACGGCCGAAAAAGAAAAGGATTTAGGGTTGATTATACAAGATAGCTTGTCGCCAGAGAAACATATTACCAAGCTCTTTAGCGGAATGTATGCAATGGCCGGGAATATGAAAGTTGCTGTGAACTACTTGGATGAGAACATGTTAGCGAAAATTATAAAAAGTATGATTAGACCAAGATTGGAGTATGCAGCAGTGGTGTGGTCCCCGCATCTTAAGAAGCATATTCACAAGTTAGAAAGAATCCAGAGAGAAGTTACTAGATTGGTTCCAAGTCTCAGAGAACTGCCATATGAAGGGAGGCTAGAAAAATTAAATCTACCGAGTCTAAAAGAGAGGAGAGAGAGAGAGGGGAGACATGATAATGATGTACAAATGCACCCGAGGGCTGGAGAGGCTGGATAGGGAGGATATATTAATTATGAATACAGGAATAACTAGAGGCCACAGCTACAAAGTAAAAAGACCTACCTGCAAGAACGATATCAGGAAGCTTAGCTTCCCCTATAGATGTATTGACAAATGGAATAGGCTGGAGGAGGAGGTGGTAGGCAAGGAACATCCATATTTTCAAGAAAAAATTGGATGAAAGTAGACTGAGAGACGGGACAACACGAGCTTAGCTCAACTCCTGTAAACTACAATTAGGTAAATACATGAGCTCCACAACAGAGCTCTTATAGGGCAGGGCCAAAGGATGAGGCAAGAACTGCTACACTGCAGCACCAACCAAGAAGTGATCAAGGGCAAAGAATGAAAGACCAGGACGAAGGTAGAAAAAATCACAGCGAGATGCCAAAAAAAAATACACTACTGAGGGAAATCAAGTCAGCTCAGCCGCATCAGCAACCGAAGAGACAAATCAGGTCAGGAGCCTACTACCTAGCCAGGCCAAGGAGGCACATGATATAGGCTAGGCTGCCAGAGGACAACTGGATGGGACAGAATAAGAACAGAAGGGGAAAAACATAAAAAGAGGAATTAAAAACTACGCAAAATTAGTCAAGCCAACGACAAAAGCTCGAGGGGAGAGGGAAAGGGAAAAACCCAAATCAAGCTCCAGTCGCCAGCCCCGAAGCCCCCCAACCTCGTCAAGGGGCGTAGTAGTAGGGGGGATTACTAGAGGTATCAATCCTAATGAAAATATTGTATGAACTGTCACATATAAAGGCGTACTCATCATTTATTTGCTCATTTATGTATCTTTATATTATTATCTTTAGTTTCTCCTAGACCTCCATCAAGGCACATACCACATTTTATTTATATTTGTTTATCTATTTATTTATTTCAATTTATTTATATTTCTTATTTTAGCTGGGGGTGGCCGACTCGAGACAGAGCCAAGAAATGACTACGCTGTACATTACTAGTTTGTCCCATAAATACTCACAGAAGTAGAGGACAATGAGGAAGGCCACGGCATTTTGTACAGCGTTGAGCGAGTCTGCGTACTGGTCACCCCATCCGCCCCACCACGCTCCTTCCGACTCACTCACACCGTCTTCTATCATAGTTCTGGCAGGGCAAACAATATTATGTACAGTTGGTCCAAGGTATTCCTTTATCCTACATTATATGAGGATCTTAGTAATGCAATGTCCTAAACGACCCCTCGGCCGTGAATTTTTGTTACCGAAAAATGTACAAATTTATCTAAAAGGGGGGGGGGGGGGGGGTGTCTTGGGGGTATTTTATGAAGCTTGATGAAGGTATAATATGTCTATTCCTCCATCAACCTATACAAAAATACCCCCAAGACCCCCCTTCGAGTACAATTTGTACATTTTTCGGTAAAACAAATGTCACAGCCGAGGTGGACATTGCATTACTAAGGTCCTCACATATAAACCGCATCTTAGGCTACTAGCGTTGATCATTATTGCTTAATATATTAGTGGCCAGCCCAATGAGTCTTGTTGTTGTTGTTCCCTAAGCTGCCTGGCCGAACAGCCCCGAGTCCCTGAGGAAGGCCATGGCCACGATTGGGCTTTCCCACAGAGCTCTCATTGAGTGTAGATTGTGTTGTTGGCGTAAGTGGTTGTGTGAAATGCAGTCTTCTATGATGTGTTTAATGGTATGGGGTGCTGTGTTACATCCCGGGCAGGTGTCGACAACGGAGTCATCCAGTCTCTTCTGATAGCTCAGGAGAGCTGGATGGTGTCCGCATCTCATCCTGGCCAGGTGGACTCTGTCCTCGCGAGGAAGGGAGAATTCGGAAGGATGGATTTCGGGAGGTCGTGCTTGCAGCTGCGTGTTGTCTGTGAGTGAGTGGATGGATCGGCGAGAGATATGAGTATGGATGTGCTTCTGGAAGTTGGTTCGGGGTGGGCAGGGAGGGAGAGAGGACAATAATTGTGTGTGATACCGTGTGCTGGGTGTTGTTTTGATATTTCTTGGTGTCTGTGGGTGTGTTGCCATGTAGTTTAGTGGGTGGTCCTGGTTCGTGGAGGCTGCTGCCAGGAATTGAGTGCCTCTCATGTCCAGATGGTCTTTGACTTTGAGGATTTTGGTTTCTTGATGTAGGTGATCTGTGGGTGCAGTAGCTGTGCAGCCTGTAATGATCTTCAGGGCTTTGTTTTGAATAGTCTGTAAGGTCTTATGATGTGTTTCAGCTAGGTTAGAAGCCCAGGCTGGGCTTGCGTATTCCATCACTGATCTTATGTATTGTTTATATACTGTGGTGGTTTCTTTGTTGTGTCCAAATTTGTGTGAGCAAGTGACCTGAGGGCGTTAAGTCTGGGTGTCAGTTTCTTTTTAATGTTTGTGGTGTGCTGTTTGAATGTCATATGAGTATCATATGTTACTCCTAGGATTTTGGGTGTGTGTGTATGTGTTAGGGGTGTGTTGTTTATGGTGAGTTGAGGGGTGTATTCGTGTTCTCCTGTCCAGCTTGTGAGCAGGGTTGCGGTGGATTTGGCTGGGGCTAGATTAAGTCTGTTTGTAGTGCACCAGCCATGTAGTGTGTTGAGATAGGGTTGAAGGAGATCTGTTGCTCTTTTTGGGTCATGGTGTGTGCATGTGAGTGTTATGTCATCTGCATAGGAGGCTAAGTTTATTTGGGGCGTATTGGGTGTAGTTATATCGTGCATGTACAGATTGAAGAGTGCGGGCGATAGGACGGATCCTTGTGGGACTCCGTTTGGAAAGTTTCTGATTCTAGATGACTGACCGGCAAAAGATACGTATGCACATCTGCCTGCTAGGAAGTTGGTCAGCCACCTTTTTGTGTTGTTGTGCATGTTTGTGTTGTAGATTTTGTTTGTTAGGTTGTGGCGGGGGATGGCATCGAAGGCTTTACTAATGTCGAGTGTGGCTAATAGTGATGTGTGGTGGTCTAGCTGAGTTGATGCCATCAAAAGCTCTTTGTGTAAGGTCTGTGATAAGAGTGTTTGTGGAGTGCAGTGGCCTAAAGCCATGTTGTGTTGGAGCTAGGGGTGTCGGGTGTAATTAGTTGTAATACTAGGCGTTCCATGACTTTGGAGGGGTGCAAAGGAGTGTGATGGGGCGGGGCGAGGAGGGTAGCGTGGGGTCTTTGTTGGGTTTGGGGAATGTGGTGATGATACCATGCTTCCAAATGTCTGGTATTGTGTTGTGTGAATAACTGTAGTTTGATATGTTAGTGAGTGCTTGTATGCCTTGTGGTCCCAGGTGTCTGAGGTGTATGTTGCTTATGTTGTCTAGGCCACAAGCGGGTGAGTGCTTGAGATTGTTGATGATATGCTTTGTCTGGTGATTGGTGAAGGGTGTATAGTCAGGGTCTGTGGGGAATTGTCTCTTACGTCGGATGACACGTCGGTCGTCTTTGTGAGGTTTTAGGTGGCTGACATGTGAGAAGTGATTGATGAGAGTGTTTGCTTGTTGTTTACATGAAGGAGTAGAGTCTATTGTTGTGATTGCAGCATGTAATTGTGTTGTGTTGCTGTTGGAAAGTGTGATGCTGTTTAGTGTTTTGTAGAGTTTTTTGGGGTTTGTTTTGTGATCAAGTGTTTGTAGGAAGTTATTCCAATTCAGTTTTTGTTGTTCTTGTATTTTGTTGTTAGTCTGGGTGTTGAGTGCTTGGAATTGTTGTGTTATGTCTTGTGTGTGGGGTGCTGGGGAGTGTTTCAGTATGTCGCGTTGTCTGATGAGGTTTTGAATTTCTGGTGTGAAGTTGGGGTTGTGTCTTTTTCTGTTACCTCTTGGAATGTGTTTCTTGTCAGCGTTTTGGATAGTTTTATTGAGTATGTGTACAGCATTGTTGATGTTAGTGATGGGTGTATTGTTTAGAGTTGTGAAGTGTTGTTCGGTCTCATTTGTGAATGCTTCCCAGTTAGCTCTTTTATAATTGGTGTATGTGTGTTTGTGGCTAGCTGGGGTGAGTCTGGTTTTGGTGGTGATAATGATCGGGAGGTGGTCAGAGCCTAAGGTTCTGACCACCAACCAGGATGTTGTGGGGGCGAGTTCCGGGGAGCAAAAGGTGATATCTGGAGATGATGGGTTATAGAGGGCTTGGTGAGGAATATGAGGGACATGTTGATGGATGTCGTTAAGGATGATGAGGTTATCAGTTTGGTTTTGTAGTACCAGCCCTCTGTCTGTGTCGGGGTTGTCGACAAACCAGGCCGACGTCTTGGCGTTGAAGTCACCACCCAGGATGATGTGTATTTACCTAATTGTATTTACCTAATTGTAGTTTACAGGAGTTGAGCTAAGCTCGTGTTGTCCCGTCTCTCAGTCTACTTTTTATCCAATTTTTTCTTGAAAATATGGATGTTCCTTGCCCCTACCACCTCCTCCTCCAGCCCATTCCATTTGTCAATACATCTATAGGGGAAGCTAAACTTCCTGATATCGTTCTTGCAGGTAGGTCTTTTTACTTTGTAGCTGTGGCCTCTAGTTATTCCTGTATCCATAATTAATATATCCTCCCTATCCAGCCTCTCCAGCCCCCGGGTACATTTGTACATCATTATCATGTCTCCCCTCTCTCTCCTCTCTTTTAGACTCGGTAGATTTAATTTGTCTAGCCTCCCTTCATATGGCAGTTCTCTGAGACTTGGAACCAATCTAGTGACTGCTCTCTGGATTCTTTCTAACTTGTGAATATGCTTCTTTAGATGCGGGGACCACACCACTGCTGCATACTCCAATCTTGGTCTAATCATACTCTTCATAATTTTCGCTACCATGGTCTCATCCAAATAGTTCAGAGCAACTTTCATATTCCCGGCCATTGCATACATTCCGCTAAAGAGCTTGTTAATATGTTTCTCTGGCGACAAATTATCTTGTATAATCAACCCTAAATCTTTTTCTTTTTCGGCCTTGCTAATTTTATTATCTCCCATCCTGTACTCCCAATTTGGTCTATTCACACTTCTTCCCATATTTAACACATGACATTTACTTATATTAAATTTCATTTTCCACTTGGTGCTCCATTCGTATATTTTATCTAAATCCCCTTGCAGCTCCTCACAACTACTTTTATTTGTTATTTGTCTCATAATTTTTATGTCATCTGCAAACATTGACATGTAAGAGTTTATGCCTATCGGCAGGTCATTCACGTACATAAGGAACATGAGAGGTGCCAACACAGATCCCTGCGGCACACCACTCTCAACTTTCCGCCACGATGAGTAAGTTCCTCTAATGTTGGTCCTCATTTCCCTATCTGTTAAATAGCTCTCCATCCATTTCAGCAAACTCCCCCTGACACATCCTAGCGTCTCAAGCTTAGATAACAATCTCTTATGTGGTACCTTATCGAATGCTTTGGAAAGGTCTAAGTAGACGCAGTCCACCCATCCGCCTCTTTCTTGGAGTACATCTATCACCCTACTGTAATAACATAGCAAACTGGTAACACAAGATGTCCCTTCTCTGAATCCAAATTGCTTTGGGGTTATTATTTTCTTTCTCTCCAACATTTTCATCCATCTCTTCCTAATTAGCTTTTCACAAATCTTGCATACAATACTAGTAAGTGAAACTGGTCTATAGTTTAGAGGGTCCTCAGGGTTTCCATTCTTGTATATCGGAATGATATTAGCTCTTTTCCATTCAACAGGAACCTGTCCTTTATCTAAGGAAGCTTGAATTATGTCCCTCACTGGCTCCACTAATTGCTCTGCACACTCCTTTAAAACCCAGGCAGACACTTCATCCGGTCCCATAGCTTTCCTTACTTCAAGTCCTCTCATCGCAGATAACAGCTCATCTCTAGTTATTTCAATCTTACTAAGACCACTCTCCAGTACTCCCGCCTGTGGTTCGTCAAAACCTTCCTCTCTAGTAAAAACTGACCCCAATTTGTTATTCATTACCTCACACATGTCCGATACATTTTCATATGTCCTAGCATCAACTCTTAATTTAGTAATTTGTTTCTTTACCTTCAACTTACTGTTTATATATTTATAAAATAATCTAGGGTCACTTTCACATTTATTTACTATGTTCTTCTCATAGTTCATTTTAACTTGCCTAATTATGTTAACATATCTATTCCTCTCCTGTTTATATTTATTCCGATTACTCTCAGTGTTCCTTCTTCTTAATCTAGCCCAAGCTGCATCACGCCTACCCAAAGCTCTTTTGCATTTCAAATTAAACCAATCTTTCTGCTTAGTAAAATTTCCAGTTTTATATCTTGGGACAAACATATTGGTTCCTACTCTATAAATTTCGAGGAATCTACTATATTTACCTTGTACGTCCCGTTCCTTCAAAATAAGATCCCAATCTACTCCCTCTAAATATCTTTTCAAGGATACATAATCAGCTTTACTATAATTTAATCTGTCATTTATGTAGCTATTGTCTAATCTATTGGCATTACTCGAGGTCAACTTCCATTTTAGTAATAGGTGATCACTTTTACCTACAGGACATAGATAGTTTATATCACTAATTTCGTGAGGATCCTTTGTAAAAATCAGATCGAGTTTAGAAGGTTCGTTATTACCCCTCATTCTTGTATTTTCCTTCACATGTTGTGTAAGTACATTTTCCGTAACCAACTCCACTAGCCGACTTCCCCAAGATCTCTGATTTGGCCCTGCATCTCCCGATTCCCAATCAACCTCACTACAGTTGAAATCTCCTACCAAGATCAATCGATTCTTCCTTAAAAGCAATCTTCTCAACGACTGAATCATATCCTCTACCATCTCCTCAAACTCCAACTCCCTCCATGCTCTGGTCTTTGGTGGCATGTAAGCTACTGCTATGTCTAGCTTTTTTCCTTCTATATCATTGAGTTCAACTGCCATTATTTCTGCCTTGTCATTATTTAACTCCACGTGCTTTGCTGTCATAGGGTTCTTAACTAATACTGCCACTCCACCTCCCCTTTTACCCTTTCTATCATTTCTCCATATATTATATCCTTCACTAAACACTATGTTGCTGTCAAAGTCCTGGTTCAGCTTTGTCTCTGTCAAACAGACTATCTGTGGTTGATCTTTTCTTAATATATTATCTAACTCTACCTTTTTACTGTTTATTCCATCTATATTAGTGTAGTAGCACAGTATATTTGAATCCACCTCCTTGTTTCTCTTCCCGCTCTGCCTCCTACCAGGTTCACCTCCTCCTCCTCCATCCCTTCCCTGACCCAGTTCCACCTCCCCCACTAATTCTATTCTCCTCCCCCCTCTCTCTCCCTCTGTTCCACCCTCTCCACCACATCCTGGCTCTCTCTCCGGTCCCCTGCTCCCTGCATTATCTCTCGCTCCGTCTCCTTGCTTTGACTTCGTACTTGTCTCTCTGTCTTTTTCCCTATCACTCCTCTTACTTTCGGTTCTTGGTGGCTCCTGATGTACCACTTCCTTACTTGCCCTTCCCTTATTCTCCAAAAAAATTTCTTCTTTTGCTCTTCAGACAACTTTCCATTCTCTTCATCAGCCTTAGCTTGGAGTTCCCTTAACTGTTCTCGTTCTTCTACACTTAGGTCCTTTTTTACCCTTATATGATTCAGCTCTGTCGAATTTAATTTCCAGCTCACATTGGCTACTGCTTCTGCTGTTGATCTAAACTTTAGTTCCACTCTTAGTGGTCTCATCTCGCCCTTCTTATATATTCCTAACCTTCTCACCTCCTCCAGTTCTTTTACCCATCCATAACCCTCGTCTAAGTAATCCAGTATCCCCTTGACTTTCACAACATCCCTTTCCTTTCTTACCTTCATATCTGCCAGGTGCTCTTCCACATCTCCAAAGATTACTACACACTTACCTCTATCTATTGT
This sequence comes from Paralithodes platypus, assembly GCA_032716605.1. NCBI lineage: Eukaryota > Metazoa > Arthropoda > Malacostraca > Decapoda > Lithodidae > Paralithodes > Paralithodes platypus. Next base: position 6,278,780 of record CM064488.1, read on the forward strand.
CTCTCTCACTACCTTCTCTTTCTTCTTTAAAACTTGCACTACATTTTTTTCAAACTCTTTCTTTTCCTTTTCTCTCTCTTCCTTCTGCTCCTTCACAATTTCTTCAAGGGCTACCATCGTGGCACTCTCTACCCTTGTCCACTCATTTTTTACCTCACTAATTCCTTTTACTTCCTCACTCAGGTGGCCCTCATATTCCTTAAGCTGAGCCTTGAGTGCCACATTTTCCGACGCTAACTCGTCTACTCTGGCCATCACTGCCTCCAGGCTGTCACTTACTGGCCTAGGCCTATCCACCCCGCTAATAACGCCACACATATCGGACAAAACTTCTACTTTAGCCCCTAACTCCTTCCTCCAATTTTCCATCACTCCCCTCCATCTCACAAGACCCATTAATTGTTTTTTCATACTTGCCAACTGATCATCCTTGTCCTCGGTGATAAAGCCTTCAAATTCATGGGGTGTTTGTGGGGTGTTTGTGATGTGTTGTAAGTGTGGTCTGTATTCATTTGGTCTTGTAATGAGTCTTGTAATGTGACTCAGTCGTCTGGTTAAACTACCGTATTCAAAAAAATTATATATTTGTATACACATAGCCTATAGGTCGAAGCAACATTTAAGAAATATATATTAATTATTTATTAAATATTTTTAGTTTCCTCCCAAACATTAAGCTTTAAAAAGTATCCCCAAGATCCCCCTTTGAGATAAATTTGTAGAGCTTTCGGTAGAAAAAAAACTCGGCCGGTTCCTTCTTACAGGCTCAATATCGCTCGCCAGGAAAATTTTTACATCTAAATGGCACAAAAGGCCAAACTAATGGAGCTAAAATGGCCAAATTAATGGAGCTAAACATGAGAGAAGGGGGTCCAGAAAAATCAACAAGTTCCCCTCCGCTTATCTACTTACTGATTGACCAAGAGGACGGGGATCTGGTCGGGGTAAACGTAGGTGCAGGTGGCGTTATGTCGGTGGGCTACGTCACGACAGAACGAGGCTAAGGTCAGGCCGCCACACAGCACCACCACCAACACGCACGGCACAAACTTACATGCGTAGTACTGCACCACGTACCGCAGGCTCTACAACAAGGTCAATAGTTGTATAATAAAGTCAATAGTTGTATAATAAAGTCAATAGTTGCATAAATAAGTCAATAGTTGTATAATAAAGTCAATAGTTGTATAATAAAGTCAATAGTTGCATAAATAAGTCAATAGTTGTATAATAGTCAATAGTTGTATAATAAAGTCAATAGTTGTATAATAAAGTCAATAGTTGTATAATAAAGTCAATAGTTGTATAAATAAGTCAATACAGGTAGTTGTATAATTAAGTCAATACTGTAGTTGTATAATAACACAAACAAACCTGTGGTGCTGGGTTGGTTTATCAGAGTGAGAGTTGAGCATTCTCTGCCACACCCATAGCTTACTCTGACTGTTCCTTTCGCTTATATATTTTCTAGATCTCAAGTGGCGGCGTCTCTTCCGTGGATTAACCTCTCTACTGCCAACCTAGAGGTTGGCAGACTGGGAGACAAAGCATCAAATTTTGTCCTTTGCCCCTCAACTTTCCTTTCATAATTGTTAAGGGGCACAGGGCCCTGGCTGGGGCTTTGGTGTCCCGGGCGGTTCCACACCCTCCTCAGCCCCTCACCTGGGAGCGGCTTCGGTAACCTGAGCTCCCTTTGTGGTAAAGCTGGGAGGGTTCTGTGGGGTCGCTTGGTTATGGCCTTGGCCTTGCTTGGAACCTTGGAGCTGCTCGGTCAGACAGCCTGGGGAACAACAATCCCAAGCCTTTACTAATTATAATGATTGAGTCTTAGTGTAGCTGAGGAATCAGTGTGATGGTATTCTTCCCGATGATGTACATAATGTATGATGGCAGGGTTGGTGGTAATAATAATGTTGTTGTATTGTTGTATGTTATAAATATCGCCACCTGTAAGTGGCACCGATTAGCGTGTCGCCCATCGGTAATTTGTGTATTTTTTTTTATTATAATGACTAATAATAAAGTGTACCGAAGTAAGTGTGATAATGATGATGATGATAATTATAATGATACTAATAACATTACAAAATAATCATACCAGAGGAAAGAGTGTGACAATAATGATGATGACAGTAATAACAATAAGTAACATCCCGTTCTTAACATTAATCATCAATTACAAATCCCAATGTACTTAAATAAACTAATGAAAGCATATGGTCCTCCCGGGATTCGAACTCGGGACACCACACCCAGAACATAAGCATCTAACAATAACAAATTTATACCTGAGAAGAGTGACAATAACAAATTTATACCTGAGAAGAGTGACAATAACTATGATGATAACAATAACAATGTACCTGTGGCGTGAGCGTGACGGTGTTCTTGCCCGTAGCTTGGTTCATGACGGCAGGGTTGGTGGGAGCAGCTACCAGGGAGATGGAGAGAGCCGGTACCACCACACTCACCAACCACAGTACATCACCTGAGGACGGACACAGTGTTGACGAATTACCTACTTTCTCGATAAACTTGTTCATGTAACACTAACTTGTAACAGATTCAAAACTATACAATGCAGTATAGGTCTCCCTCGATTTACGATTGGGTTACGTTACTGAAAACCAGGTCTTAAATAGAAAAATCATATAGCAAACCCTAAATTTAATGGGCTAAATGGGGACGCGTTCTCAGACAACCATAACCCAAACACCTAAAAACCTATAATAATATAAATCAGGGAATCAGATAGTGCGGGAGACCTGTAGTTACAACCTATCTATCTATCTATATCTATCTATCTATATGCTCAGGCCCAATCCCCACTTTTCCTATTTTTATTTTTATTTTCTATTTCATTCTATTTTTTTTTTTTTTTTTCCATTTTTCTTGGAGGTGGCCAACTCAAGAAATAGCAAGAACAAGGAAAACACAAAAACAACCTACCTGATGACAATAGGGGAGGGAGGGCAGCAGTGGCCGCCAACAGTTGTAGTAAGGTGAGAGAGAGACAACAACAGGACCAGAACTGTAGACAACTCATCACCTGCTGCATGTAGTGACGCGACTGTAATGGAAGTAAAAAAAAAAAAAAAAAAAAAAATCTGTCATAAGTTCTTTTGCCTTTATATTGTGCCATCCCGATTTTGGTGTGTGTGAAGTTGTATTTTGTTTTTGTGTGTTCATTGTTTTCTGTTGTGTTGTCCCTATTCTGGCTCTGTCTTGAGTTGCCCCCCCCCCCAAAAAAAAAGGAAAAGGGGATTTATTTCTTTTTTTCTTTTTTGGAAAAGTGGGGATTGGGCCTGAGTATATAGAATAGAATATGTATATAGAATATTTTGCAAGTTTTACATTATTATTATCCCACTCTGTACTGGTGACGTCCTTTTCATTATATTCTGGCAACTATTAGATGATCTTATTCAGCTTTGGAACAATCTGTGGTAGCTAAGAGGATTAATTGAGATAATTTGTAGCCTTTCAATGATTAGAGGTCCTTTCTAAGCTAAATAAAATCACCTAATAGATGCCAGCATATAATGAAAAGGACGTCACCGGTACAGTATGGGTCATTGGAGTAAAAAATGTGAGGTAATTTCTTGTGTTTATATTAGGATACAGTAATAAAGAAACACCCCGTTCTTAACATTAATCATCCATTACAAACCCCAATGTACAGTCGGCCTAATAAGTGATGTCTCGGCCCCAAGTATATGTTGATCAATAATTGGTATCGGCACCATCTAAACTTATTGTATTCATTTCATGTGAGATATACAAACATGTTCCTACACTTACCCAGCCTATTCAACATCTGACAGACATTAATACAGCACAGAGCGAGCCAAACGTAATGACAGCTGAGACATGACTTATTAGCGCGACTGTACTTGAATAAACTAATCAGTAACCCTGATATCCTTAGCCTATATCCAGTATTAGATAAATGGATAATTATTGTGGTCATGTGTTGTGCCTTTAACCCCTTCCATACCGGTGATGTATTTTTCATAATATTCTGGCAACTAGTAGACAATTTTGTTCAGCTTAGGAATGACGTCTACCCATTAACAGGCTACAAACTATCTCAATTAATTATTTTAGCTACCATAATCCTTCCTAAGCTTCATAAAATTGTATAAATGTAGCTGAAATCAAATTAACAAAACGTCACCGGTACAGAAGGGGTTAACTGTCATGATGGTGTAATGGTTAGAGCTAGTAAGTTCTGTATGTGGTATCCTGGGTTCGAATCCTGGGAGGATCACTTGCTTTCATTAATTTAATTTGAGAGGATATTGGTGTTAACCCCTTCTGTACCGGCGACGTCTTTTTAATTACATTCTAGCTATATTTAGACAATTTAGACCAGTTTAAAAAGGATCTGTGGTGGTAAAATGAGTTAAGCGAGATAGTTCGAAGCCTGTTCATCGCTGGAGGCCCTTTTGAAACTGAATAAATTTTTCTAATAGTAGCCAGAATAAAGTTAAAAGGACGTCGCCAGTACAGAAGGGGTTAAGAACGATAACAAATTATAAGGTTGTGTTTGTGTTAGGATCCAGTGACCCTGATAGGCTATACCCACTGATAAATATATAGGAGGAACCAGCCTTTATTCTACCAAAAAATGTACAAATTTATCTCGAAAGGGGGTCCTGGGGGTATTGTTTTAAGCTTAACCCGTCCAGCCCCAGCGACGCGTCTGGCGCGTCGGCGATGTATGTAACGCACAGCCCCAGCGACGCGTCTGACGAGTCACCCTAATTGCTCCGACCGTAACCTCAGGTGTAGCCACTCGAGAGGGCTCAGATTTGTATGGGAACTTTTTTTTTTTTTTTTTTTTTTTTAAGACAATGAACGGAGGAAGGAAAAACACAGATAAAACAAAAAGGTCCATGTGCCTAAAGGCATCCTCCATTCATAAAATGTTTGTAACAACTGGATTTAAACATTTGTTGATTGTAAGTTTGTGGAAAGCAATTCGAGGGAAGTGAATTCCAAAGAGTAGTAGCTCTGGGGATAAATGAATTCTGATAAGCAGAAGTACTGTGTACGTATCCCACGCAACCGTGCCAATGGTTGAAAACTCTCAAAGTTCACGTGCGTGCGCGTGAGCGCGCAATAACCTGTTTTTTTGGGGTAATTGCCTTCAATTTTTTACTCTTGTAAAATACGTTTTCGGGGGCTCTGTAGGACCATTCTTTAAGCTTTTTGAGCGTTTTTTCGTGGTTTTTCCTTCATTCCTAACCCATTCGCTATTGTTTCTGGAATAAAACAATTTTTTGAAAACCGGCCGGGTTCTGGTGAACAAACAATACAAAACTAGCCGGGGCTCCACGGGTTAATGGACGGCTTGGGAGGAAAAAATAAAAATAATAAATAAACAAATGAACAAATATATATAAATCTCCTGTTAATGGTCCTTGTTTCGGAGTTGGAATGGTTAACCAAGATTTGTTTTGAGGTCCTCCACAAGCTGAGTAAAATTGTATTATGGTGTCACTATATTGGAATGCTACATACAGTACATACATACACATACAGTTGGTCAGAGTTCCAGCTGACCCGCCCTCGCTCTGGGGCTCGCAGAATTATCTGGCAATACTGGTGTAGGAAGGAGGTGTGTCTTACAAAGATTGGGATTGCTAGATCTGATTTAGGCTATATCATTGTTAGAAAATTATACTAAACAAGGGAAAGTAAGCCTATCTCAAATAAAAATGCATACATCGCTATGTATGATCCCGATCATTCACCTAAAGTTCGTAGATTTGCTTAAATATTAAAGTTATTATATCCACTGATTGGCAATGCATATAAAACCTGCTGGTTGCCACAACATACTTTACTCGATTTTATAAGAAAACATATTTCTGTTTTATTGGTGGCTGCTTAACCCGCTGAGTGCCAGCCAATTTTGATGGTGTGCTTCTACCAGTGCCAGAGTTTTTTTTTTTGGCTAAATCTATCAAGTTGGGAGAGAAAAGGAAGGATAATGGTAAAAAAAAACACTCCCCTTTTCCATTTTCGCCAGAAATCAGGTCCCCGATGGTCCCGAAAGTAGCTGAAAAGACACTATAGACTACAGAGACTTTTATGGTATCGGAATGTATGGGTAGGAGGGTGGTGGGAGGGTGGTTTGGGGGGATGGTGGGGGGAAGGTAGAAGCATAATTGACTCGTGTTACAAATATGAAGCCGATTGGTGAGGTAGTTTCGCCACCACAGATTTCCTTTTTTTCCTTATCTTCGTATGGATACGCTGGAAGTGGGTGGTGGGAGGCGGTTGGGGGTGTGGTGGGGGGAAGGCAGAAGGGTAAGGGACTTGTCACACAAATATGGAACCGATTAGTGCAGTCGTTTCGCCGCCACAGATTTTCTTTTTTTTCCTTCTGACGGGACCGACAGTCAGCGAGTGGGTGGGAGGAGGGATTTGGGATTTTTGTGGTGGGTAGCCAAAAGGGTAAGGTACATGTGGTAAAAATATGAAAGCCATAGGTGCAGTCGTTTCGCTGCTACGATTTTTTTTCGGCGAGGACGTATATATACGTCCCTGGCACTCAGCGGGTTAATGATGGAGCATTTATTCTTCACAACGTGAACATTACATAGTTTAATTTGAAGTTATATACAGGACAGACACAAGTAACACATTAATGGCAAGTGGTATCCCTGCACCACTACACCAGTATTGCCAGCTAATTCTGCGAGCCCCAGAGCGAGGGTGGGTCAGCTGGAACTTTGACCAACTGTACATACATAACTTTAAATTTATGTATGTACAGTATGTATGTACAGTATGTATGTACTGTACAGTACAGTATGTATGTATGGATGGATTGGAAGGCTGATCTGATCATATTTTTTACCACCATGCACTCTCTGCTCAATAGCTTAGCTAGGGTGGGTGCACTCATGTATCAGGGACTTCAGTGAACAGTTACCACAGATTGCTAGACCACCACAGCACCGGCATCCTGCCAAATAGCACACTGGCTGGCCCGAGACTCAAACCCTCAACCTCATGGTGCAGGTGAGTGCTCTACCAACCGCGCTACGGCCTGTGGCTGATATCTATTGTGTTATGGTGTCATTGATAGGTCTCCCTCAATATACGATTGGGTTACATTCCTGAAAACCCGTTCTTAAATAGAAAAATCGTATAGAGAACCCTAAAATTAATGGGGTAAATGGTTCTCAGACCACCCAAAACCCAAAGACAAACGCTTGTGTACTGTCTGATGGTGTAATGAGATTCAAAATGTAAGTCTAAAAACCTATAATAATATCGTAAATTGGGGCATCGGATAGTGAGGGAGACCTGTATTGGAAGAGGTATTAGTGACCTACCTCCATGATGAGCCTGACGAGAGAGACGCGTGTGTGGTGTGTGAAGGCTAGGGAACAGGGCAGTACGTTGAGGGCCCGGGCCACCTCTGTCGGGGGGGGACCCTTGGTGGGGGGCGGCCGGACCATCACACCAGACCTCATACACACTTGGGGGTACAATGGGTCCACTGACAGGCTGAGGAAAACAATAATGATAATAATGATAATAATAATAATAATAATAACAATATTATACTCATATTTTATTTGTCATGAGTGCAAATTCTCTAAGTTAATTCATGAGCGCTCACATTTTCCTTTGATATTTTATCCCTTCTTTCTTAATCTTTCATCTAAAAAAAACAAATACATTTGTCTATTTGTTTATTTAATTTTCACCTAACAAAAGTAGGAGAACAAAAACAAATAGGCTACTGTAAATCTACTTTATGTATATGAAATAAGTCTTGATTTATTCAAAATTTCTATATACAGTACAGTACAGTACATACTATTATCTATCTATTGCCGGACGCCTTACTCACCTTAATGAGGGTGGCCATACACGGAATGCCCCCAAGCGGATCTATTCTCTGTAAGAGGGACAACCCGAGCCAGTTTACTGAAGGACTTACAGGATTGACCACCCAATTTAAGATCTGTCCGACTCCGAGGCCCTATGCGTATCTTGTTAGCACTATTTTTCTAGTGGTGTTCGGCTAATCCATCCACTAACCTGCCTTACCCTTAGGTAAGCAGTACGGATTTGTACCAGGCTTACTCCCCTATATACTGTATACATACATATATACTGTACATACATACATAAAATATTAGATGAGTAAATGAAGAACTAAATTACCTAGCGTCCGCCTGCATGAAGAGAGACATATTATCAGCGTTGGCAGAGGACCCCATGACCACAGTGACCTCGGTGTATTCCTGCATGATGGCTAACATGGCGCGGGTGCCCGGGGGGGAGCAGTCCGTGAACAGCGACACCAACAGCGGCACATTGTCCACGTTCTCCAGGTGGGGCTTGATGTTCTCTATGCCCTTGGGGAGACGAGCCTGAGGGAGAACAAAGTGGTTGATGTTCTATACTGACTGAGAGAGAACAAAGTGGTTGATGTTCTATACTGTCTGAGAGAGAACAAAGTGGCTGATGTTCTATACTATGTGAGAGAGAACAAAGTGGTTGATGTTCTATACTGTGTGAGAGAGAACAAAGTGGTTGATGTTCTATACTGTCTGAGGGAGAACAAAGTGGCTGATGTTCTATACTGACTGAGAGAGAACAAAGTGGTTGATGTTCTATACTGTGTGAGAGAGAACAAAGTGGTTGATGTTCTATACTGTGTGAGAGAGAACAAAGTGGCTGATGTTCTATACTGTGTGAGAGAGAACAAAGTGGTTGATGTTCTATACTGTGTGAGAGAACAAAGTGGTTGATGTTCTACACTATACCCTGTTCCAAATAGGTACGCCAGAAATCATAAACTCTAACCTCTGTAACTAAAAAAGGGCACGAGCAAATGGGCGGTAGGTTTCCACACCTATTGCCTGGCTGCGTGAAGTTCAATACCCTGTTCCAAATATGTAGGGCAAAACTCTTGATTATTAACCTCTATAACTCACAAAAACGACTACAGTAATCGAGCTAATATTGCTACCATTTGGAAAGGGTCAGCCTGGAAATAGGTGTGGAAATTTGCAGCCCAATTCCTCTAGCCCTTTTTGAGTTAGAGAGGCTAGGGTTCACAATTTCTGGCCAACCTATTTGGAACAGGGTATATATTTCAGTGAGGCAAACTGGGATAATTTGGTTTTATGAGTGAAATAAATACTGTAGTTACAAAATTATATACCGGTAACATGACGTAACTTCGGATGGGGAGATAACTTCGGACACTCTAGAAAAATTATACAATGAACCACAATTATGGGATTAATACATGATGTTATGGAAAAACAAGTATGTCTACGGTGTTCTTCCATAATGCAGAGTAATTTTTCCATAACTGTACCATATATACTTTTATCCAGAAATGTCCGAAGTATAGCCCCCGTCCGAAGCTAGGGCATTTCACAGTACAGGAAAATTAAATGGAAGTTATTTGGTTTGGCCATTTAATAAATAAATAATAAGATTTGTGCAGCATAACTACCCTTGTAGACCAAAGAGGTTTTGAACCTTTGTGCCACCTGTATCCGGGGTTTTTTTTTTTGGGGGGGGTCAATTTTGTGATATTCTCGTACTCATATCTCCACAATGAAATGGCCTTACCTTGGAAAATTATATATTAGAATGCACTCATTGTTATCTTGAGAATGGTGAAGACTAGAACATTAGAACACTAGAACACCAAGTGCTTCTGGTTTGATGGTGAAACTACGAGGATATTTTTGGCCCATGTGTCATTTACGTGAAAGTTTTTTGTTTGAATGTACGGCCAGCATACGAGTACTGTACTTCAGCTTGTAGACACTCATGCAACTACAGTACTAAATCCTGATTATGGATTATTATTACTTATATTGATTAATGATTGATTTCACCATTGCAAGCATTACAGTATGTCATTGAATATTAGGTAAACAAGGCTTACACATACTATATAAGCAGCTCTCAAGGACTGTGAAAATAATAATGATGATGCTTGCCCGCGGCGACCAAAAAGACCCTCTGCCAAGCGCTTGTTCAATGTCATTTTGACTATTCTGTGTCATCCTGGTACTCTGCATCATCTAAATCAGCACAGCACAAACTTCAGGTCACTCAAAATAAAATGGTTAGGTTCATGCTGAACCTAGGACCCAGATCACATGTTGGCCAGGAACAACTTCAGTCACTAGGTATGCTCAATGTCGCTGACAGGGCCAAACAAATCAGGCTCACTAATGCCTTCAAAATTTTCTATGACAGAGCTCCAGAGTATCTAAAGAATGATTTTGTTAAAGCAAATGAGAGGAGTGGACATAATACAAGAAACATGATGTTTAATTTTAAGGTCCCGAGAATCCAAGGACAGGGTAAGCAAACATTCTTCTTCACCGCCATCAAAGACTGGAACGACCTACCCCAGTCAGTCCGTGAAAAGAGAACACTGTATTCCTTCAGACGTAGCCTGAAGGAACACCTGAACCGGACAGCTGCGAGAAGGGAGCACCAAGCTTATGTCTACTACTAAATGCGACATAAGAGATAGACAAACCAAACTGAAATGATTACTGATTACGGATTACTGATATTTACTATAGGATGTAAGGTATCTTAAAATAACCCCCTAGAAATACTTTTTCTAAAGTATCCATTTCTTTATCCTCCCCTTTTTTCCCCAGCTAACCTAATCCCACAAGGACCCCAATGGAAATACGCCTAACGGCCTTATTGGGCTATCCTTAGTTGGAATTATGCAAGGCTGGTACATGTCATATTTGTAACAAACTATGTGGTACCAACTCTGTAAATTGCTAACTGAATAAATATTATTATTATTATTATTATTATGCATAAATAAGATGCTATAGAGTTCTTATCCTTCGGGACATATAAGAATAAAATCCACAAACTCAACTCACTCTATTAGACATGTAAAGTTGCTGGAGTCTGATTGGTCCGTACCCTCGAAGGTGACCAAAATAATAATGATGATGAATAAATAAGATGCTATAGAGTTCTTATCCTCCGGGACATACTGTATAAGAATTTATATTTTTTAACCAACCAATTTTACTTCTAAATTCAATTAATGAAATCAACAAATACATGTGGCACTCCAAGGACTCGAACCTAGGATACTCACACCAAAATTCCACGCATTTATGCATTACGCTATCAAGACAGTTAAAGAATTATGCATATTCTTAAATATGTGGGGTGGGTGTCATCCAGTCCATAATGAACTAAGAAATTGCAACTGAGTATTAATTAATGAAAGTAAGCTTGAAATCTCCCAAGTTTCAAAAGCTATCAATTTATCTTGTCTTATTTTGTTCATTATGGAGTAGGGTTTCACGGTGGGGAGGTTTAAGTATCTATCTACTGTACAGTATCTATATACTCAGGCCCAATTCCCACTTTTCCTAATTTTTTTTTTTTTTTTTTTCTACTGTAAAATCCACAACTCAGCTCACTCTATTAGACATGTCAAAATTGATGGAGTCTGACTGGTCGGTGCTGTCAGTGACCCTGGAAGGTGACCTGGAGCGACCCGGTGACCTGTGTGAGGGGTTGTTGTGGCGGTTGTGGTGGTTGTGGTTCTGGTGGTTGCAGGTTTGGGGGTCAGAACACAGCTGGGTGGTCTCATCATCATTCTCACCCATCATCACACACTCCTCACTGGTACCATCCTCACACCCGTACCCAAACCCTCCCAGCCGGCTGTTGATAAGGAAAATATTGAGAATTACTCAATAAAATTATGAAAAATAACTAATGTATATACAATAGAAACATTATGACAATTACTGTACAACATATCAGACACTCATCATTCACACCATCGCCACATAACTTGACAACACAACACACCCTCTATGAGGACTTTGGGGGAAATCCCGGTCTCGGCCGTGGCCTTCCTAAGGAGCTCGGGGCTGTTCGGCAAGGCAGCCCTAGGGAACTACTGGAACTACTACTACTACTACTACTACTACTACTACTACTACTACTACTTGACATAGCATTTAGTTCTATTTATGATAAAGAACTAGTCACTGTCAACCGTGACATAAGTCACAGTCTAGGGCTTATCAAAATGGATCTATGGTAAGATATTGGCAGCATCAATCATTTCAAATCATCTTAAAACTTACATGAAATAACTTTAACCAATGATACATGTAATAATTATTTAAGTATGATGTGTGGGACTGAAAAACTAGTAAATCTACACAGCCATGACAAAATATAGGAAGTTATAATGTAAAACTTGCAAAATAAACAAACTAAAACTGGGACGACACAAGATAAATGCAAAAGAACTGATCAAAATCGCTATGTGGAAACAACGCTTAATAAAATAAAATTTTAAAATAAAAGAACACAATCCACCACATAGGGTGTACACAACTACATGAGCAAGTCAATTTGTTTCCCAAGTAAACTGATCGCACATATAACAATGCACCTCATGTTCAAGGAATTAGTCAATTTGGTAAGTATCAATCATCCAGTCAATACAACTACTGTATAAAGAATAATACCTCAATAAAGTCGATCAATACAACAATAAAGTCATCAATACGACAACAATAACGAACAATACCTGTGTTGGTCGCCATCGTCCTCGAGGTACGACGTCTGCGACTGTGAGAACTCAGAACAGACGGACACCTCCTCCTCGAACTTGACCTGCGCCACCTCCAGATTGATGGCCGAGGGGGCGGAATGGCTCAGGGCTCGGGACACCTCCAGGGAACTCCTAGGGTGGTATAGACGCCGCCATTAAATTCTCGTACATACATTTTTTGAAGCTGTCTCGGGCTGAATTCTATCTATTTATCTATCTATCTATTGCCGGATGCCTTACACTCCTTTATGAGGGTGGCCATACACAAAATACCCCCAAGCGGACCTAACCCCTGTGAGAAGGACAACTCGTGCCAGTTTGCTGAAGGACTTACAGAATTGATCACTAAATTTAGGGTCCGTCCGACCCCAAGGCCCTCTATGTATCTTTTTAGCACTATTTTTCTACAGTGGTGAGCGGCTAGTCTATCCACTAACCTGCTTCACCCTTAGGTAAGCAGTACAGATTTGTATAAGGTTTACTCCCTTAGACAGGTTGCCGACCAAGGCTGAATCTCCATATTAACCCTTTCAGTACCGGTGACGTCCTTTTTTTTATTTTAATCTGGCTATTAGACGATTTTATTCAGTATAAAAAGGGCCTCCAGCAATTAACAGGCTTTGAACTATCTTACTTAACCCTTTTCACTACCACAGATCCTTCTTAACACCTAACGAGCGGCCTAGATGGTAATTTATATGTACCGCCCAGCGGGGTGTTTTTACCCTAAATAGGGTTGTTTACGTGATAATTTTCATGCCTAAATAAGACCCAGAGCGTAAAACAAGTATCTATCCCTGAAAGGGCATAAACAGAGCTTTCCAATGACGCCCCAACCATCCTTGTACGACCGCTAGTTTTTTTGCAATGATCGCGCAACACGAGTGCAAAAACCATGTAATTAGGTAGTTTCCCTACATAATTAATAATAATAATAATAAGCATGTTACTTATTTCTCATAAGCGCCAATTTTTCCGAAGAATTCACTAGCGCTCGGAAAGAGAAAGAAAAAAGAACAAAATCAATGCATCAAAAGAAGGCTTATATACAACACACATTTAACAATCGCTAGCAGTGGCAAAATAGCCTAAACTCTATAGCCATCTGTCATGACACCTCTCTCAAGATCATAGCTTCTCTCAAAGAGAAACGTCTTAAGTTGTCTCTTGAAGCATTCAACATAACTCAGTTGTCTCATGGACAGCGGCAACCTGTTATACAACCTCGGAGCCATGTAGGAGAATGACCTCTCAAAGAAAGAAGACTGCTGGAAAGCCCTTGGTTCATCAAGACGAAAAGGGTCATTGTCATGACGCACAACTACACCATGGTGTGCCGGTGGGCGCCTGAGCAGCTCCGCAAGGTACCTAGGCTCACCAAATTTGAGAACCTTAAAAGTCACCAAACACAACTTAAATTCTATTCTTGCTCTTACTGGCAGCCAGTGCAATTCTATGTGAAGAGATGTAGTAGGAGTTCTAGGTGGAACACCAAAAATGAGTCTTGCGGCCCTGTTAAGAACAGACTGAACTTTCTTTAAAATATAATTTGGAAGACCCACCAACAGGGCATTGCAATAATCAACACGAGAGAAGACCAATGAGTGAACCAACGTCAGGAGGCAACGTCTGGTTATAAACGGCTTCACTAAATAGAGATTTCTGATGTGCAAGTAACAACTTTTAACTATCTAGTTTACATGTTCTTTGAAATCTAATCGGGAGTTCACATATACACCCAGATTTCGAACAGAGTTGGCCGGTCGCAGCTGAGATCCACCCACATTGATGGAGAGGGCACCTACTATATCATCAGCTCTTCTATTTCCTCGGATGATGAGAATATCAGTTTTACCATCATTTAGTTTAAGTTTTCTCGCTCTCATCCACTTCTTGATATCAGACATCAACAATTCCATCTTACTCCGTATATCAACTATATTTGTGATTCTCACATAAATCTGGGTGTCATCTGCATAAAAGTGAAAGGTGACATTATGTGCACGAAGCAGAAGAGACAAACTGCTGATATAAATTATAAATAGGATAGGACCTAAAACTGATCCCTGCGGAACACCATACTGCAGGGGTGTCGAGCCCGAGACTCGAGTGCGAGTCCCTGTGTAGCGAGTGCGTGAGGGTGGGGGAGGGTGGGATTCATGTCAGTAGGTCCACCGCGGTGGTCTGGAGCAGTCATACGTTTGCTACTCTTCTGCCACCACTTATCTCTCTCTCTCAGCAACATTACGTGCTGAAAATGGTACACGACACAAGTTGTGAACCGCCACTTAGTCCAAATTTCTTTCACACGACATAAGTTGCGCGCCGCTAATAAAGGGTTAAACTCCACAAAATCGTCTTAAATAGAGCTAGAATACAACTAAAAAAACTTCGCCGGTACAGAAAGGGTTATTTCTTTGCGGTACAGTCGCCGTCATTAAATTCTGATACAGTACATATATTGTCAAATCTGTCTCGGGCTGATTTTTTTTTTAATATTAGTTTAACCAGATCGCTGAGCTACACAATAGAACTCTCACAGGGCTGGCCCGAAGGATTCGATCAAGATACTGTATATACTTAAAAGTGTCAAGATAGAGAGGGAAGGGCAGTAGGAGAACAAATCGAGGAAGGTGAAGACACACAGAAATTTCTCGCCATCTTACCAGTTCAGCCGGACCACATGAGCTCCACATCAGAGCTCTTATAGGGTAGGGCCGAAGGATGAGGCAAGAACTGCTACACAGCAACACCAACCAAAAAGTGATCAAGGCGAAGAATGAGAGATCAGGTCGAAGGTAGAAAAAAATCACATCGAGAAGCAAAAAATGCATTACCGAAGGGAATCAAGTCAGTTCGGCCAAATCAGCAACCGAAGAGACAAAACGGGTCAGGAGTCAACTGCAGTACCTAGCCAGGCCAGGGAGACATGAGATATAGGCTGCCCGAGGACAGCCGAATGGGACAGAATAAGAATAGAAGGGGAAAAACATAGAATGAGGAAAGAAAAACTACTCAAAATTAGTCAAGCTGAGGACGAAAGCTCGAGGGGAGAGGGAAACAACCACATCCCTCCCCCATCAAGCCCCAGTCGCCAGCCCCGAAGCCCCCCAACCGCGACAAGGAGAGTATTACAAGGGGGGAATTGGGCTGAATTGAATCTCCTTATTAATTCTTTGTCAGCTATTTACGTTTCGAAGATTCATACACACATTGTCAAAGCTGTCTCGGGCTGAATTGAATCTCCTTAATAATTCTTAGCAAGATATTTATATTTTGAAAGTTCATACTGTACATACATTGTCGAAGCTATCTCGGGTTGAATTGAATCTCATTAATTCTCTAGGAAGTATAGGAATCAAATAGATGGTTACCGGTATATAAAAAATACTAAAGACATCCCTATATCAACTCATGGAGTGGTAGATTATAGAGGGTTACCGGTATATAAATAATACTAAATAAGTAACACCCCGTTCTTAACATTAATCATCAATTACAAACCCCAATGTACTTGAATAAAATAATGAAAGCATATGGTCCTCCCGGGATTTGAATGCGGGGCACCACACCCAGAACATAAGCATCTAAACCATTACACCACCAACACAGTTAAAGGTTGAGTACACGATCAAGATTAATATTCATTTTCAAATTTTGGATATCAATCTAATCATGTACTCAGACCAAACTTCATTATGGAAAGCGTAATGTTTTAGTGAGAGGAAAGAACATTGACATCCCAGATATTATAATGTACGGTAAAACTTGCACAATAAACAAACCAAAACTGGGACGACACAAGATAAATGAAAAGGAGCTAATCAAAATAACACTTACGAAAATAAAATTTGAAATAAAAGAACACAATCCACCACATAGGGTGTACATCACTACATGAGCAAGTTAATCTGGTTCCCAAGCAAACTAATCGCACTAATTCCTGTATCAAGTACCATACGATAGACAGGTCCCCAAGTTTAACATCACTATCGCTCCAAAAGTGAGATATTCATCTATCGCTGTTGCACATTTGCTACTGCCACTTTAAAAATCCATATCTCCATAACCATTTGGTATTTTTCATTATCCTTCCTACACAACATTAATCTATCATTCCTTAGTATACTCTCAGGTTTAAGGTAAAAGTAAGTTATTCTATCATATTTAATTAACAAAATATATATAGCCACAATATATTCAAATGCCAGCATCAAATGTGAAAGTTTTGCAAAATTGGAAATATTTCCTATCAGGTTTCAGAGCCTCTAGTCCAGCATAGGCCTACCCTACCCAAACCAATATGGCCGATCCTGTTAGATTAGGCTGACATGCATATACGGTCGAAATATCATAGACCTAGTTACTATATATGGCTCACAATCTGCCTAAATTAGCAGGTATTGCATAAACACAAAAGGTAATTACTTCCTATCGCGGTTGCACCAATGCAACCGGAAAACTTGCTGAACTGGAGCTGGAGCGGCGTAGGTCTACTCACCATCGAGGCATGCCTCAGACTGCCCTGGCGCAGTCCGAGAACCAAGATATTGCCCGCCAGGGCTGAGTGGCATGAAAATAATCGTTTTTGCGCATGCGTTGGTTGCCCAAATGCACCCTTGATAGTGCACCAGGGTTAACCACTCTAGTATTGTCAAGCAGTTACCGATGCTACTGGCGACTGATTTTAATTGTCACTGTATTAACCCATTCAGTACTAGGGAAGTCTTTTTCATTATATTCTGGCAACTATTAGACAGTTTTATTTCGCTTATGAAGGATGTCTACCCCTATAAATGATAACAGACTATCTCAATTTTTTTTTTTGCTACCATATAATATCCTTACTAAGCTTCATAAAATCATCTAAATGCAGCTGAAATAAAAACAAAAAGACGTCGCCAGTACTGTAAGGGTTAAAGTGAATAGAAAATGGACATAATCACCTAACACACATTTCTATCTATCTATCTATTGTCTTGATCCCAGAGGGGTTGGCCAAAAATTAATCGCCTTCATATTCCAAAGCAATTCATTAGATTCTATAGCTTGTTCCTGTTCATGGGGAGAGGTTGCTAGCCCAAAAGACATTTAAAGGATATTATTTGAGCTAGCCAAGTTCTTATAAATCTATAAATGAAAAGCTGTTTGACAAAATGGCTGGGGAAAGTTATTTTCATCAACACCTAAATGGAAAGCAGCCATAATTTCCCAAAGACATTGAGATTTTAAACATTGATGAGCTGGGGATATGAATTAGCATTATATTTTAACTCATTATAGACAAGATTATAGACTCACTACTTTAACTTATTTTAATCAATTCAAGAGGTAAGCCAAGTTAACATCTATAAACATAGAAACACACTTTCTTTAATTTTGTTTATATTCTAGATAATTTTCTGGCAGCTACAAATATTAGTTAAGAACTGACATGCAAGGCAGAGAACCAGACGTAATGCAATCAAAATACATATGAATATACCAAGTACAAGAGTAAATCAAGAGTGTAAAGCTGGTTTCACACGAGAGCTTTTATAGTCAACATTCGATGATCAACATTTTTCAGGCAACATTTCTGGAATATTTTGCACTATTATCGGAAGCTAGACTGATGGTAGATGAATTTAGGCATTATAAATATTATATATGTTGACCTCCTAAGCTGCCAGGCCAGTGTTAAGTATATATGTTGAGTAAAAAAGCGCTCGTGTGATACCGGCTGTAAGTCATTCCAAGTTGTATGAAAACTGCAAGTCTTAACCCCATCTACACCGGCAACATCTTTTGTATTTTTTCTAGCTATATTTGGTTGATTTTTTGCAGTTTAGAAAATTATCTGTGGCAGTAAAAAGGGTTGTGTGATAGTTAGAAGTCTGTTAATTAGTGAAGGCATATTATAAACTGAATAAAATCGTCTAACATACATACTGTACATACATACAAGTTTAAAGACCATTTTGCCTACAGGGAATGTGGTTAGTCTCTGAGTCTCGCATCCTAAATGGCGGCTTTCCAGGCGGTCCTGTCAAGGGCTACCTTTCTTGTCAAGTTCTTTATTTTGAAATCGGACCGGAGTACCTGATCCCATGTCATTCTAGGTCTACCCCTACGCGCAGCTCCCCCACGTTCACAGTCCGGCATTTCCTCACCCAGTTCTGATCATCCATTCTCTCCACATGTCCAAACCAACCAAGTCGGCTCGTGCGCATCACTTCACTGACACTCCTAATGCCCACATGCCTTCTTAATTCCTAGCTCGAAACCCTGTCCCTGAGATTAACCCTACACATCTATCTCACCATTCTCTTCTCATTCCGTTCTATTGTATCGATATCCTCCGCTTTAACCGGCCACGTCTTCGAGGCATTTTTCATCGCACTCTTAACAAACGAGGTATACACCTTCCCTTTAAGGTGGGGTGAGAGCCCTCTCATGATCAGGAGTGGCAGCATCTCTCTAAACTTTCCCCAGCCACTTCTAACTCTAGCAATGTAGCCAGCTTTAGCGCCACCTCTGGCGGAAACCATATCGCCCAGGTAATAATAATAATAATAAGCATGTTACTTATTTCTCATAAGCGCCAATTTTTCCGAAGAATTCACTAGCGCTCGAAAAGAGAAAGAAAAAAGAACAAAATCAATGCATCAAAAGAAGGCTTATATACAACACACATTTAACAATCACTAGCAGTGGCAAAATAGCCTCAACTCTATAGCCATCTGTCACGACACCTCTCCCAAGATCATAGCTTCTCTCAAAGAGAAAAGTCTTAAGTTGTCTCTTGAAGCATTCAACAGAACTCAGTTGTCTCATGGACAGCGGCAACCTGTTATACAACCTCGGAGCCATGTAGGAGAATGACCTCTCAAAGAAAGAAGACTGCTGGAAAGCCCCTGGTTCATCAAGACGAAAAGGGTCATTGTCATGACGCACAACTACACCATGGTGTGCCGGTGGGCGCCTGAGCAGCTCCGCAAGGTACCTAGGCTCACCAAATTTGAGAACCTTAAAAGTCACCAAACACAACTTAAATTCTATTCTTGCTCTTACTGGCAGCCAGTGCAGTTCTATGTGAAGAGATGTAGTAAGAGTTCTAGGTGGAACACCAAAAATTAGTCTTGCGGCCCTGTTAAGAACAGACTGAACTTTCTTCAAAATATAATTTGGATGACCCACCAACAGGGCATTGCAATAATCAACACGAGAGAAGACCAATGAGTGAACCAACGTCAGGAGGCAACATCTGGTTATAAACGGCTTCACCAAATAGAGATTTCTGATGTGCAAGTAACAACTTTTAACTATCTGGAGTTCACATATACACCCAGATTTCGAACAGAGTTGGCCGGTCGCAGCTGAGATCCACCCACATTGATGGAGAGGGCACCTACTATATCATCAGCTCTTCTATTTCCTCGGATGATGAGAATATCAGTTTTACCATCATTTAGTTTAAGTTTTCTCGCTCTCATCCACTTCTTGATATCAGACATCAACAATTCCATCTTACTCCGTATATCAACTATATTTGTGATGTACTAAGGTAGCAGAACTTATTCACACATACCAGCGTTACACTGTCGAAATCACCTAACAGTAGGCAGAATAAAGTTAAAAGGACGGCACCGGTAATGAAAGGGTTAAGGCTGTCACACAAGCGTATTAATAGACATTTTTGATCAGCAACAGTTTGGAACTCTTTTGAAACCACATCAGCAAATAAGCTGTAGGCTGAATACTTATGGTGGATGAATTGTTAAAACTTTAATTAAGAAGCGACTCCAAAAAATTAATACAAATTAAACTTGTGTGATAGTCTTCAGAAGATGTATCAAATGTGCAATAGAGGAAATAATATAATTAAATGAATTTGAACAACTGTACTAAAAGATGTGCAAAAGTTACATTGATAAAATTCAGTAAGAGAAGATCAGAGACTTACAGCAAATGAATGACATAAGAGTTACAATGAAACTGAACACAAGTATGTACAAAAGTATGACACACACATGCGGGCTTTCCCATTAACCCCTTCAGCACGATGACGTAATTTTCATCATATTCTGGTTACCATTAGACGATTTTCTTTAGCTCATAATCTACCTCTTGGACTGACAATGGTAAATACAGTCTCAATAAACGATATCAATAACATAAGGCCTTCTTAAACAGTGTGAAATAGACCAATTTTAGCCAGAATGAAAGGTAAAAAGGCATCATCTTGCTGAAGGGGTTAAGAAATAGAAGAACCATTGAATATGCTTAAGTGCACAGTTAGATACAAGTTAGTTAAGAAAAGCAGTATAGTATAAGAAGATGAAATCACAGCACAGAAGCAGATGCAACACCCCCAAAACAAGAAACAGAAATTGTTGGAAAATATTTACGTATTAATTTTTTAAAGCAATGCTCTTTGAAGGTTATTATAATACAGCCAATCACTGGGTGTTAGGGGTAACTGTACTAACGTGTGTCTGTTTATGTATTTGTGAAACATACCTGAGCTGCTCATCCTGCAAAAAATTTGATTACATTTATGTATGCACGACGGAAAAAGTACCGTACTGTTATTGTGAGTAAGATTTACGTATAAGGATGTGTGAATAGGTTTTTGTACATATGTATGCATGAGGATCCAAAATATTTGTGGGTGTGTGCGTGTGTGTCAAATTACAAGTAGGTATGAATGTCTTTTGTAAATGCTTGCGGATCCAAAATGTACATATGCACGAGTGTACATGTATCGGGTATGTGTGTATGAATGTATGTGAGGTACAACATACCTGAGTCCCCCCTTCCTACGCAGACTCTTGCTGCGCTGGAAGCCTTTCAGGGACGATCTGCTCGCACCATCACCAGACAACACAAGTAATGCCAACATTATTAGTGGGGGGTGGGGGGTATGTGTGTGCAGGGAGTACCAGGGAGTGGTGGAAAATTTGTGTGTGTGTGTGTAGTGTGGGGGGAGAGTGAGGCAAAAGGGGAGTAAATAGAGAGAAGTGTATAACCCACAAAATCCGGGGGACTTCATATGATCCCAATCGCTGTGTCCGAGGCCCTTTTGGTACAGGCAAATTTCATAATTCAGTAGCTACTGATTGAGACCACCTAGAGCAGTCAACCTTTTTGCAAATTGTAGAATATTTTGTTGTCTGTAGAATGCCGTTGAGATGACATCGCTATGACGCGTGGTTGCCGTGTTATGATTATTTTAGCGGCGATTTTTAGCCGCTCATTTTGCCTCATATGAGGCCTCCAGGATTCCTGCCAATTTTTTGTTTTGCCTGATATGAGGCCTCCTGGATTCTGAGGAGAGGATAACAACAGGGAGTGGAGGGGGAGTGTGTGAAAAGTAATGGAGTGTGGGGGATTGGTAAACATGGGAAGAGGAGTGCGTTGATGGTAACAAGGAGTGTGTGGAAAGTACAGTATTATGGGGCAAGTAAAGGTGTGTGTGTATGTGGGGGCTGGCAAGTATGGGATGAGTGTATGAGAGGAGGGAGTGAGAAAGGGAGTGTATGTGGGGTGAGCAACTATGGAAGGAGTGTACTATATAGCAGTGTGGGCATATGAGAGGATTGTGGGGGGAATGCAGGGAGAGTGATAGTAAGTGTGTGGGGGATGGATAAATAGTAGAGGAGTGAATGTGTGTGGAGAAACAAGAAATTATTGGAAATGTGAAACATAAAAAATAGAATGTGCGACAATATACAGTAAATAAATGTCAGGTGTGTGCGAAGAATGAGGAAGGGTATGTGGGGGATATGGAAGAGTTTGTGGTTATATGAAGAATGAGTGTATGGGATTATTGGGATAGTGTATTGAAGTGAGAGGTGTTCTGTAATGAGTTAGGGAGTACAGTACAGGTCTCCCTCACTATCCGATGCCCCAATTTACGATAATATTGTAGATTTTTAGGTGTTTGGGTTTGGGGTTTTGGCTGGTCCGAGAACGCAGCCCCATTTACCCCATTAATTTTAGGGTTTGCTATACGATTTTTCTATCTAAGATCGGGTTTTCAGGAACGTAACCCAATCGTATATCGAGGGAGACCTTTACTGGGTATACTGTATGTATACGGTAGGAGGAGATATCTACCTATCTATCTATTGCCAGATACTCTAATACCCGAGGGGGTAAGCACAAATGAATTTCCTCCATGCACCTATGTCCTCTGTCAGTTGGCATCCTTCCTCCCACCAACGACCTTTCTTTCATATATCTCATAATTCCATCCTTCCATCTCACTCTCGGTCTGCCTCATCCTCTCTGCCCTTCCACCTCACTCTCATACAATCTTTTAGTTATTCTCTCACTTGCCATACACTCCAAATAACCTAACCACTGTCTCAAGGTATTCTTAGCATGTCCACATCACACCACAATGCTCTCATACTTCCTCATACATATGTCTATCTCTCCATGTCACTCCAAATGCACTTCATAAGTAACTAATTTCACCCCTCATACCCCACACACCTCAGATACACACAACACCGCACACTATCAAACACATTATGGAAGACTGCATAACACACAACCACTTACGCCAACAACACAACAACCACTCCTTGAGAACTTTGTGGGAAAATCCGGTCTTGGCCGTGGCCTTCATTAGGAGCTTGGGGATGTTCAGCCAGGCAGCCTAGGGAACAACTACAGGGTGATCCAAAACAAAATCCTACATTTCAAAGGTAAATGAAACAAAAATGGTTAAAGGTAATCAAAATATTATTTGCACACATGAAACTTCATTCAATACAGTTTTTATTCATAATGATTTAAAGATGACATCCTCCAAATGGTGGCCGTCATTGTCTCAACACGCTTGGAGGCGATTTCTGAAGGCTGCCATGGCTCGACGGGTCATGTCGGGTGGAACAGCGGCTATCTCCTGCTGAATAGCAACCTCAAGGGCTTCAAGAGTTTGGGGTCGATGAGTATACACCCCACAGCAAAAAAATCACAAGGGGCGAGGTCAGGGGAACGGGCCGGCCACCCAACATCGCCACGCAACGAGATCACCCGATCCGGAAACATTTCCCTAAGCACTTAAAATGATCGATGTGTGGTGTCAGCAAGATGGAGCTCCGGCACACACAGCTCGACGATCATTGCAAGTGCCTAGGGAAATGTTTCCCTTATTCACGAGTGTATACTCATCGACCCCAAACTCTTGAAGCCCTTGAGGATGCTATTCAGCAGGAGATAGCCGCTGTTCCACCCGACATGACCCGTCGAGCCATGACAGCCTTCATAAATCGCCTCCAAGTGTACAGTATACTGTAGACAATGACGGCCACCATTTGGAGGATGTCATCTTTAAAACATTATGAATAAAAACTGTATTGAATAAAGTTTCATGTGTGCAAATAATATTTTGAGTAGCTTTAACCATTTTTGTTTCATTTACCTTTGAAATGTGGGAGTTTTTTTGGGGTCACCCTGTACTACTACCCTTTCATTTGAGGAGATATGCAGTGGTTAATATACAAGTCTACTACTGGTATGTGTTGGTTTTCCCCTGAAGGCTTTATGGGCTGTCAAACCTTTATCATGTTACATATCTTAATCTCCATTAATGATCCCTAGGGGTAAGGGGGCATTCACATTTAGTATAGGAAAATATTATGTCCCTCCTATCCTACAGTATATTGTTGTTGTTGTTGTTGTTGTTCCCCAAGCTGCCTGGCCGAACAGCCCCAAGGCCCCGAGTAAGGCCAAGGCCATAAACGAGCGCCCCCACAGTATATTGTAGAAGGTGACTATGAGGGGGGGATAATGTAAGTACAGTATGGAGCTATGGTCATCCTATACAGTAAAGTCTTGTTATGGCACTGTCTTGTTGTAGCACAGTAAAGTCTTGTTATGGCACTGTCTTGTTGTAGCACAGTTGAGGCTGGTATGGTTGCAGATATTGCAGGTGCAGGTTTTGCAAAGGGACTTTGTTGAGCTTTTCTGAGTCACTGTTAGTACTACACCAACATCAGCCACAGTGGTGGCATGATGGGGCAGTGTTATGGGGCAGACTTTGTTGTATTAAGCTGGTATCACACGAGCGTCTTTTCACTCAACAATTATCCTCAACACTGGTCTGGCAGCTAATGAGGTCAATATTTAAAACATTTTGCTTACCTAAATTCATCTACCATCAGTCTACTTTCTGATACCAGTGTAAAATATTCCAGAAATGTTGCCAGAAAAATTTTGATCATCGAATGTTGACTATAAAAGCTCTCGTGTGATACCGGCTTTACACTCCAACTGCTGAAAGGCAACCCCGTCTTAACCGTTACAATGTATTTGATGATGATGATAATGATGTGTTTGGGTTTGTTATTTGGCTGGTCCGAGAATGCATCTCCATTTAACCCATTAATTTTAGGGTTTGCTATACGATTTTTCCTTTTAAGATGGGGGTTTTCAGGAACATAACCCAATGGTAAATCAAGGGAGACTTGTACATGATTTCTGTGAGTGTGTTGGTGAAATGTGGAGGGTTAACACTATCTGGTGCAACGTCTCGGGGGTTATTATGATGTTTTGTTTAATTATTATTGAGGGTTTTAATTGTTTTTTACATTTTAGAATAATGTGTGTTTAGTTTACCCCCTAGACTTTGAAAAACGCCTCTCCAGACTCCCTTCAAACTAAAAACAACTCCCCCAGACCCCCTTCAAGCTAAATGTGTACATTTTTCGGTAGAAAAATTTCCCGGCCAAAGGCCGGTTTCTCCAAAATTGCAGGCTCGCTAGCGCTCGCCCAGGAAAAATCGACACCTTATTGGGTTGAAGCATCATATAATCACCAAATTAATGAGAGGAAACGTATTAAAATCTCAGTAAAAATGGGAGGAACCAAAATGGCCCGCCCTGCACCTAAGAGGGTTAAGCCGGTATCACACGAGAGCTTTTATAGTCAACATTCCATGATCAACATTTTTCTGGCAACATTTCTGGAGTATTTTGCACTGGTATCGGAAACTAGTCTGATGATAGATGAACTTGGGTAACAGAAAATATCAAATGTTGACCTCATGAGCAGCCAGACCAGTGTTGAGGATAAATGTTGGGTGAAAAAGCGCTCGTGTGATACCGGCTTTAGAGGGTTGGTGAAGAACAAGAGACTGAAACTGCATGTATGTGTGGAACAATCACTCTTAACCCCTTCTGTACCGACGACGTCTTTTGTATTGGATTTCAGCTACAGTACATTTAGACGACTTTATGAAACTTACGAACGATATATTATTATGTTACCTTCACCAACCGACTTTATGAAACTTACGAATGATATATTATTATGTTACCTTCACCAACCGACTTTATGAAACTTACGAACGATATATTATTATGTTACCTTCACCAACCGACTTTATGAAACTTACGAACGATATATTATTATGTTACCTTCACCAACCGACTTTACTCCTAAACTCTCCTTTGCCCCTCAACTTTCTCTTCATAATTGCTGAGGGGCACAGGGTCCTGGGTCCAGGGCTTTGGTTTCCCGGGCGTTTTCGCACCCTCCTCAGCTCCCCGCCATGGAGTGGCTTCGGTCACCCAGGCTTTATTGTGGACGGCCGAGGGGGGGGGATTTCTGTGGGGGCGCTCGGTTATGGCCTTGGCCTTGCTCGGGGCCTTGGGGCTGTTCGGCCAGGCAGCTTGGGGAACAACTACAACAACAACAACAACAACAACAACTCCTAAACTCAATTAATGAAATCAACAAATACATGTGGCAGTCCAGGGATTCCAACCTAGGATGCTCACACCGAAATTCCGTGCATTTATCCATTGCGTACAGTAGATACAAGGATTAATTGAGATAGTCAGTAGCCTTTTAATGAGTCGATGTCTTTCCTAAGCTATACAAAATGGTCTAATAGTCACCAGAATATAATGGAAAGTACATCACCGGTACAGAAGGGGTTAAAATGTTATGTATGTATTGTATTGTGTAAAGGGGCGGTGTTTACTGAAGGGGGAGAGGGTGGGAGTTGGATAAGATGAAAGAGTATTATACACATGGAGAATAACGCACTACATATTAAGAGGGGGTCACCGGGTTATTTTTTATTTTTCTCTCTTTCTCTGGCTTGTATCCATTCGGCCCCATTCAGCCAACTGTTTTAAGACGTTTATCCCCATCCAGGTGTCGATTTCTTCCTGGCGAGCGATAGCGAGCCAGCGTTGTATGGAGAAATCCGGCTTCGCCGCAGACATTTTTCCATCGAAAAATGTACAAATTTAGCTTGCTGTCAAAAAAATATCTATACTGTACTGTATATATGCTGGCTCGCTATCGCTCGCCAGGAAAATATTGACACCTGGATGGGGGTAAAAGTCTTAAAACAGAAGGCTGAATGGGGCCGAATGGATAGAAGCCACAGAGAGAGAGGGAGAGAAAGAGAAAAAAAAGTGAGGTGGGGCCCCTTAATGAAAACTCTGAGCAACTCTAACATAAAGTTACAAGATATCAGAAATTGCTCAGAAATTAACCACTTGCGAGTTGCGTTCTATAAGGAAGTTGGAGCTGTAGACATATAATACGGTTTCAGTAAATTCATAAATACGCCAAATCAAATTCAACACACTATTTATCCCTCAGAAACCTGCATAATTACTCTATTTGTACTTGACATAGATTTGCACATGCCGAACTTCCTTCTAGCCTGAAGCTCGCCAGTGGTTAATTGGAAATGAGTGTACTGTAAGCTGAAATGTGAACATGGGCATTAACATCATCACAGTAAATGATTTTGTCAGCCTAAAAGTGATGAAAGTTAACAATTTATTATATGTTATTATAATGTAAAACTTGAACAATTTATATTATTTTATTATAATGTAAAACTTGAACAATTTAAGTGTTATTATAATGTAAAACTTGAACAATTTATATTATTTTATTATAATGTAAAACTTGAACGATTTATATTATTTTATTATAATGTAAAACTTGAACAATTTATGTTATTATAATGTAAAACTTGAACAATTTATGTTATTATAATGTAAAACTTGAACAATTTATGTTATTATAATGTAAAACTTGAACAATTTATGTTATTATAATGTAAAACTTGAACAATTTATGTTATTATAATGTAAAACTTGAACAATTTATGTTATTATAATGTAAAACTTGAACAATTTATGTTATTATAATGTAAAACTTGAACAATATATGTTATTATAATGTAAAACTTGAACAATTTATATTATTTTATTATAATGTAAAACTTGAACAATTTATGTTATTATAATGTAAAACTTGAACAATTTATATTATTTTATTATAATGTAAGACTTGCAATTTTTTTTTTACAGCAACCTAAATTTGTACATTTTTCGATAGAAAAATTTCTCCGGCAAAGCCGGGTTTCTTCATACAATGCTGGCTCGCTATCGCTCGCCAGGAAGAAATCGACGCCTGGTTGGGGATAAACGTCTTAAAACAGTTGGCTGAATGGGGCCAAATAGATACAAGCCAGGGAAAGCGAGAAAAGGAGAGAAAGATAAAAAAAAAAAAAAACGGTGACCCCCCTTAATTAACATAACTGATAAGACATAAACTACAAGAGGTTATCAACTATGTGATGCACTGGAAATAACAATACAGTTTATATACATCATTTTTAGTTTCCTCGCTAGACCGCCATCAAGCTTACAAAAAACACCCCCTAGTCCCTTCAAGATAAATTTGTACATTTTTCAGTAGAAAAATTTCCCGGCCGAAGGCCGATTCCTCTTAAAATTACAGGCTCGCTATCGCTCACCAGGATAAAATCAACACCTAAATGGCACGAAAGGTTTTAAAATTGACTAGGAAATGGGGCGAAAGGAATGAAAATTGCCAAACTAATGGGCCCAACGTCTTAAAAACTCAAAACTAATGGGGCTAATGGGGTTTATAAAAGATAGAGAAGTTGTGCATTATTATATGTACTGGAAATAGCCATACAGTTTATAATTTATTTACATAATGCTACAATAGAAATGACAGGATTAGCTACAAGAAAGTGGAAACTCGGTGAGGATATACAAATGTAGAGCTATACTGGACACAAAAAGCAACTTCCTATTCTTCATTATTATTGGTATGTATTAAAACTGACAGAGTTGATTATTAATTTATATAAATGACATGTATGTACAAATGTACTGTATGTCTACAGCTTTATCCCCTACTGTACCAGAGGGTATTACTATAAATGTACCCTCCAGTACCAGGCATTGTGGCCAAACTGGCTTCAGAGTCAAGAGAGAATACCCTCTCAACCCGAAAGTTGGAGGAATACTGTCCCAGCTAGCTCCCACAGGCTTGGATCCAGGCTGAGAAGTGTTGCCAAGGTCTCACAGCAGTGCGTACAAGTCACGGTGCCAGGTACCGATCGATACGGGCAGTTACAAGGACCGCATAGTACTGACGGACATCTTCCGTGGCTGGTACTGACGAGTGACTTTATTACTGACGGCTGTATACCGTCGCTGGTACAGTAAGGGTTAAAGATACTCGGAGAATAAAATGCAAAACTTGCAAAACAAACTAACCAAAACAAGACCCGCATAATATAAAGACAAAAGTACTTATCCAAATCACTATGGGGAAATAACGCATTGACAATTTAGTGAAACAATAGTAGGAAATAAAAACAAAACAAAAAACAAAAGGAGTGTATAGAATACTAGCCAAGATTGTTACTGGTGAGAGAGAAAGTCCAAGAAGAACACTATCGCAGTGGACATATTATAGTCTATTCGCTGTAAGTAGGCGAGAAATCATGACCTCTATCCTCTGTAACTCAAAAAGGACTAGAGCAAATTGGCTGTAAATTTCCACATATATTTCTTGACTGACTCTTCCCAAATAGTAGAAATATTAGCTCGATTACTCTAGTTGTTTTTTAGTTACAGAGGTTATAGATCATGATTTCTGGCCTACTTACAGCGAATAGACTATAGTACACTGCCAATACTTGTGCAGTTTTACAAGAAGCTACAGAATAACCGACTAACTACACACATTTTTAGTTTGCTCCCTAAACCTCCATCAAGCTTAAAGAAATACCCTTAAGACTCCCCTTCAAGATAAATGTATACATTTTTCAGTAGAAAAATGGCAAAAGCATCTCTAGCACCAGGCTAATAATCAGATATATATAACAAGATGCTCAGGGAAAATGCAGAGGTTTAATAACAATTCAATGATGCACACCTATCCTATTATGACAAGTCTTTGGAAAATACAGTACCTTATGTAATGGGTTTATAAAAGATACAGTCCAAAGAAAATACAGTACTGTACCTTATGTAATGGGTTTATAAAAGATACAGAGAATTTGTGCAATATTATATGCAATCTTTCATAATAAAGAAGCAAGACGAATGAAATGCCTATTTAAAAGAGAATCGGAAATCCAAAGACAGGACTGAACTCACCGGAATTTGGTCTTGGTGAGGTCCGGGCTGCCGAGGTCTTCGGTGGACTGGCGGTAGAGGGTCAGGCCCGATGTCTTCACCGACCCTGCCTGGCCCGTCCGACTTGAGTTGCCGCTCTCGGTTCTGGTTCAAACACAACGACAATCCCCGCCCCCCAAAACAATGAGATGAATAGAACAGGAAAAGATGTACGGTAGCGCTAATAAGTCATATCTCAGCTGTCATTACGTTTGGCTCGCTCTGTGCTGTATTAATGTCTGTCAGATGTTGAATAGGGTGGGTAAGTGTAGGAACATGTTAGTATATCTCACTTAAAATGAAGAAATCATAGTTAGATATTGCTAATACCAATTATTGATCAAAACATAGGCCTACTTGGTGCCGAGACATCACACATTTGGGCGACTGTATATTATATTTCAATAAATATAATTTTATACCCCAACAACCAACCTCCAAATTATATAAACGAAAACATATAATCTTTCGGAGACTCACATACATAGATACACTGACCTCAAAGACATTATGATCCAAATGAGGTGGTCAAGACTTAATTCTAGAAAAGAGAGTACAAAGGAGTACAAAGAAAATCAAGCAACAACAGGTCTAGTGACCCTTCTAGGCTGCTTGTCCTCCAAAACACTGGGGACCAAGTGCCCAAACAGTGGTTTAGAGTGGGTAAGGGAACATTGGAAAGGGAACTACTGCCCTAGAACTAATGTCCGTGGCAGGATTAGGAAGTTAGTAGGGGACAGATGGGTTAGTAACTGAGGGGGGGATAAAATAAAGTTATTCATTTACAAACGCAGTCAGTCGCGGGTTTGATGCGAGATATTTGTCTAAGCGGAGTTTAAATGAATCAACGGTGCTGCAGTCTATAACGTCTCGGGGAAGCCCATTCCACAAGTTGACAACTCGATTGAAGAAGAAATTCTTAGATTCGTGTGAGTTAAAAGATTTACCAATAATTTTGCAACCGTTTCCCCGCGTGTAATTAGATTGGTCGATAGTGAAGTACTTACTACAGTTCATATTGTCGATGCCTTTGATGATTTTGAACACTTGAATTAAGTCACCTCTTAATCTGCGCTGGGTTAAAGGAAATAGATTTAATTCTCTAAGACGCTCTTCGTATGGTTTGTTCTTTAGGCTAGGTATCATTTTGGTAACTCTACGTTGAACTCGTTCTAGCTTGTTTATATCTTTTTGGTAATTAGGGCACCAGGATTGAACGCAGTATTCCAGAAGAGGGCGGACTAAGGAATTGTAAAGGGTTAGGATAACTTCTTTGGATTTATGCTCAAATGACCTGCCTATAAAGCCAATTATTTTGTTTGCCTTCTTAACAACTTCTGAACATTGTTGACTCGGTTTTAGGTTACTCGATATTGTTACTCCCAGATCGGTTTCTTTGTTTACATTCTTAAGCTGAGTGCCATTCATCGAATAGTTTGCTTTCTCATTTAGGTATCCGATATGTAGTACTTTACATTTATCCGCATTGAAACTCATTTGCCAAATTTGGGCCCAACATGACAATTTATCTAGATTGTGTTGCATATCGTCAACTTATTCTTTTGAGAGTACGCTATTTGCAATTTTTGTATCGTCAGCAAATTTTGAGATTGTACAGGTGAGACCCTCATCTATGTCGTTGATGTAAATTAGAAAGAGAATTGGTCCTAGTACCGATCCCTGGGGTACCCCGCTACTTACATTGGTCCATTTAGATGCCTTACCGTTTATGACTACTCTTTGCTTTCTGTCGCTGAGCCAATTTTCTATCCATTTCAACACACCGTCTTGTATTCCATGCGCTTTTAGTTTTAGCAGTAAACGTTTGTGGGGAACTTTGTCAAAGGCCTTTTGAAAATCAAGGTATATAATATCTACAGCTTTACTCTCATCGTAGAGGTTGAGGATATCGTGGAAGAAGTCTAAGAGGTTTGTTAAACAGGAACGTTTTTTACGAAAGCCGTGTTGAGTATCTTTAAGTAAGTTATTTGCCTCTAAGTGATTTACGAGTCTGTCTCTTATGACTGTTTCTAGCATTTTACATACAATTGAGGTTAAGCTAATTGGACGATAGTTACTGGGTAGGGATTTGCTGCCTTTTTTGAATATCGGTGTTACGTTGGCTAGCTTCCACTGATCAGGCATAGTCCCAGACTGCAAGGATTCATTGAATAGCAATGTCAGTGGTTTGGAGAGCTCATCCTTAGCTTCCTTTAGAACTCAAGGTGAGATTGTATCAGGTCCAGGCGTTTTATTTACCTTGAGTTTATCTAAACAATTCAATACTTCTCTCTCTATAACGGTGATATTGCTTAGAACATCTGCATTATCAATCTGAATCGGCGATGGTGTAGGGATATCACTGAGGTCTTCGGTTGTAAAAACTGATGCAAAGAAGGTATTGAGGGCATTACTCATTTGTACTTCGTCTTTGGTGTATTCTCCATTTTCATCGACTAACGGTCCAACAGTTGAAGTAACTACTTTTTTCTTTCTGATATAACTATAGAATTCTTTCGGGTTTGTTTTACTTTGATTCGCAACATGTAACTCCAGGGTCTTTTTACTTTGCTTAATTAACTTTTTGGCTTTGCGTCGTAGCTCTACAAATTTCACCCGTTCTTCTTCATTTTGTGAGGATTTCAATCTATCATTAGCAAATTTTTTAGAAAGCAGACAGTCTGAAATATCTTTATTGAGAGAGAGAGAGAGAGAGAGAGAGAGAGAGAGAGAGAGAGAGAGAGAGAGAGAGAGAGAGAGAGAGAGAGAGAGAGAGAGAGAGAGAGAGAGTATAATTATGTACTATATAATTATACAGGTACTGTACTGTACCAGCATTTGTATCATTTTTCATGTATTACGATTCTGTTTTGCTATTTTTTGTGTTGAGACTTTAATTAGTGTTTTGTTTGCTTTGTTCAGCATGTATTATAATGTAAAACTTGCAAAATAAACAAACCAAAACTTATACGAACACAGTAAAAAGACAAAACAACTAATCAAAACCGCTATACTGTAGTTAAGTTGTCGAGTTTCATACATTCAATTACAGGATATTCACTTCCCTCGAATTGCTTTCCACAAACTTACAATCTGCAAATGTTTAAATCCAGTTGTTACAAACATTTTATGAATGGAGGATGCCTTTAGGCACATGGACCTTTTTGTTTTATCTGTGTTTTTCCTTCCTCCGTTCATTGTCTCTTTAAAAAAAAAAAAAAAAAAAAATGAGCTAAGCTCGTCTTGTCCCATCTTCCTTTACGTACCGGGTAACTGTCATATTATTATTTAAATCTCTGAATGATATACCGGTAATAATAATAATAACAATAATAATCGGAAGGTGTGTGTGTGTACTTACACTAGTTGTATGTATGTGTGTGCCTACCTGATGTATGTGTGTGTGTATGTGTGCACCTACCTGGTGTTTGTGTGTATGTGTGTGCCTTCCTGGTGTGTGTGTCTACCTGATGTGTGTGTCTACCTGGTGTTTGTGTGTATGTGTGTGTCTACCTGGTGTGTGTGTGTGTGTCTACCTGGTATTTGTGTGTATGTGTGTGTCTACCTGGTGTGTGTGTGTCTGTCTACCTGGTGTTTATGTGTATGTGTGTGTCTACCTGGTGTGTGTGTGTATGTGTGTACCTACCTGGAATGTGTGTGTGTATGTGTGAGTGTGTCTACCTGGTGTGTGTGTGTATGCCTACCTGGTGTATTTACCTATTTGTATTTACCTATTTGTAGTTTACAGGAATTGAGCAGCGCTCATGTTGTCCTATCTTAGTTACTTTACAATCAATCCATTTTACTTAGACAAGTATCGTAATGGATATTCCCAATTCCCAGTATTTTGGACTAACATATCATAGCTTATGTTGTCCTATTTCCATATTTACTTTTATCCAACCTAGATTGAACATGTAAATGTTCTTCGCTCTCACCACCTCCTCCTCCAAGTTGTTCCAAGTCTCTATACTTCTATATGGGAAGCTGAATTTCTTTGTGTCCTTACGACATCTGCCCCTCCTCAGTTTAAGCTTGTGTCCCCTTGTCCTTCCATCATCCCTCACGAATAGATCTTCCCTATCTACTCGTTCCAAACTTTTTACTCCCCTTACGAGGGTGGCCATACACAGAATGCCCCCAAGCGGACCTATTCCCTGTGAGAGACAACCCGAGCCAGTTTAGTGAAGGACTTACAGGATAGACCACTCAATTTAGGATCCGTCCGACTCTGAGGCCCTCTGTGTATCTTGTTAGCACTATTTTTCTACAGTGGTGTTCGGCTAATCCATCCACTAACCTGCCTTACCCTTAGGTAAGCAGTGCGGATTTGTATCAGGTTTACTCCCCTAGACAGGTTGCCAACCAAGGCTTACTCCCTTGAACATCGTTATTAACTCGCCTCGTTCCCTTCTCTCTTTCAAGGTAGGCAGTTGTAGTGTCTTAAGTCTTTCCTCATATGTCAACTCCTTCAATCTTGGGATCATCTTCGTTGCTATCCTTTGGACTTTCTCTAATTTGTTTATGTGTTTTTTCAAATGTGGTGACCATATCACTGCTGCATATTCTAATCTTGGTCTTATCATAGTCATTATCAGTTTTCTTAACATTTCTTTGTCCAAATAGTTAAATGTCACTCTCATATTGGTTATTATTCCATATGCTCCTCCAATGATCATGTTAATATGCTTCTCCGGTGATAGATCATCTTGTATTATCACTCCAAGGTCCTTCTCATGCCGTGTTTTGCCGATTTTTTCAATTCCTAATTTGTACTCCCAGCTTGGCCTTATCTCACTTGTTCCTACTTCCAAAACATGACACTTTCCTGCATTGAAACTAATTCTCAAAGTTTAGCTCCATCTGTGCAACTTATCTAGGTCCTTTTGAAGATCCTGACAACTTTCTATACAGGTGACATTCTTCATGATCTTAGCGTCATCCGCGAACATATTCGGCTCGCTTGGTGTAGTGACTAGCGTCTCGGACTTCCACCCAGAAGGCCCGGGTTCGCGCCCACGCTCGGCGCATTAAAGATTTTTCACAAGCACTGAGTCGTTACCATCCCTCATGAGCAAAGGAATGGGGGTAGTAGTACAGGACCCCAATGGAAATACGCCTAATCGGCCTTATTGAGCTATCCTTAGCTAGCTTAGCATGCGCTAGCTTTAACCCTTAACTGTCGGCGAGCAACATAAGTCGAGTTAAATAAAGCTGGACTATGTGGCGGCGCTCGACATAGGTCGTGTGGCAATTTCAGCACGTAATGTTGCTGAGAGAGAGAAAGTGGTGGCAGGAGAGTAGCGAGCGTATGACTGCTCCAGACCACCGCGGCGAACCTACTGACACGAATCCCACCTCCTCCCTCCCTCTCTCACTCGCTATATACGGAATTGTATGGGGAAAGTGCCTAATTACATGCTTTTTGCACTCGCGTTGCACGGTTATTGCAAGAAAACTAGCCATCATAAAAGGATCGTTATGGTGTCATTCGAAAGCTCTGTTTATGCCCTTTCAGGGATAGATACTTGTTTTACGTTCTGGGTCTTATTTAGGCATGAAAATGATCATGTAAACAGCCCTATTTTGGCTAAAAACACCCCGCTGGGCGGTACATATAAATAAACCGCATAGGCCGCTCGTAAGGTGTTAAGAACTATTATTATTATTATTATTATTATATGACTATTCAAGTTTTCTGGCATGTCGTTTACATAAAGTAGGAACATTATCGGACCCAACACTGATCCCTGTGGTACTCTGCTCGTCACACTCCTCCACTGTGAATATTCGTCTCGTATTGTATTGTGGTCCTCATTTCTCTTCCTATTAAAAAGTTTTCCATCCATTTTAACATCCTACCATGTACACCTCCAACAACCTGCAATTTCCACAATAACATTTTGTGAGGCACCCTGTCAAAGGCCTTTTTCAGGTCCAGGTAAACACAGTCAACCCATCCCTCTCTCTCCTGTGTAACATCTACCACTCTGCTATAAAAGCTTAATAAATCAGATACACAAGATCTCCCTTCCCTGAATCCAAACTGTTTCTCGCTAAGCACCCCCTGTCTCTCTATGAAGTGTGTCCACTTTTTTCTTATAATTTTCTCACAAATTTTGCAAACAATACTGGTGAGGGACACCGGTCTATAGTTAAGCGGATTTTCTCTGTCTCCTCCTTTGTAAATAGGTACTATGTTAGCTCTCTTCCATTCCACTGGCAGGTCTCCTTCATTCAGTGAAGATTTGATGATGTCATAGATTGGTTCCACTAGCTCTTCCCCACATTCTTTAAGGATCCATCCAGCCACTCCATCTGGTCCCATTGATTTCCTCACGTCCAAATCCTGCATCAATTTCAGCACTTCACTTTCATTTCAGGCATCTGTGGTGTTCTCATTTCTCTATCAGGTTCTATAAACTCCTCCTCTTTTACAAACACTGACTGAAGATTTTTATAACTTCACACAAGTCTTTTATCTTTCTCATAACTGTTCGTTCCAACTCTTAGTCTGACAATACCTTCTTTTGTTTTTATTTTTCCATTTACAAATCTATAAAATAGTTTTTGCTCGTTTTTACACTTCTCTACAATATTCCTTTCATATTTATATTGTTCCTCGCGTCGTATCTTTACGTATTAATTTCTTTTCTCCTTGTACTTATTCCGGTTATTTTCACTATGTCTCTTCCGTGCTATATTCCAGGCTCGGTTTCTTCTATCCTGTGCCTTACTACATCTTATATTGAACCATTCTTTTTCCTTCTTTACCCCTGGCTGGAACCTTGGGACATATTTATGTATCCCTTCTTCATATACTTTCAAGAAAAGTCTATATTTGTCTTGAACCATTTCCAGGCTTTCTAGTTCCTTCCAATTTATACTTTGGAAATAATGTTTCAATGATTTAAAATCAGTTTTAGCATAGTTGTATCTATTTATTTTATGTCCTTCATTTCTCTCCTCATTTTTCCCCAAATCCATCTCCATTTCTAAAATCTTGCGATCACTTTTTCCCAAGGGACAACGATACTTTATCTTTTTAACGTCATGTGGATCACTGGTGAAGACTAGGTCTAGCCTTGATGGTTCATCCATCCCTCTGATTCGTGTGTTTTCTCTAACATGTTGTGTTAATATATTTTCTGTTACTAGATTCAGTAATTTACTGCCCCAAGATTCATTATTATTTCCCGCATATAACCCTTCCCAATTGACTTCCTTACAGTTGAAATCACCCGTTAATATTCATTTATTTCTCCTATTAAAAAGTATTTTTAGTGCATCTAGAGATTCCGTGATTAGTTGATCATATTCTTCCCGCTTCCATGCTCTAGTTTGTGGTGGAATATAAGCCACTGCTATATCAGTTGCTTTGTTGTCCTTGTCTTTTATTGTCACTGCTATAATTTCTGATCTATTATTGCCTAGGTTAATCTCCCTTACTTCTATATTTTTGTCAGTCATTATTAACACTCCACCCCCCACTTTTCCTTCTCTATCTTTTCTCCACACATTGTACCCTTCCCATCCCAACACTCCCAATGTGTGTGTGTGCCAATGTGTATGTGTGTGCCTACCTGGTGTGTGTGTGTGTATGTAGGTCTATCTGGTGTGTGTGTGTGTGTGTCTACCTTGTGTATGTGTGTACCTACCTGGTGCGATCGGACAATAGTGAGATATGACAGTTCCAGCCACTCTCCAGTCCCATCTTCTCGGAGAACACACGGGACCGCAACTCATTCTCCTTGCTGAAGTGGACGAACCGGATGCACGAGGCGTCTAGCTGCTCTATCATCTGGACCTGTGGCGGAGAGTGTGGAATCAATTTGCTTATGTTCTGGGTGTGGTGTCCCGAGTTTGAATCCCGGGAGGACCATATGCTTTCATTAGTCTATTCAAGTACTGTACATTGGGGTTTGTAATGGATGATTAATGTTAAGAACGGGGTGTTACTTACTGTACATCCAAGACCTACCAGGTACTAATTTGCATTTTGTTTTGTGTGTTCATTGTTTTCTGTTGTCTTGTCCCTACTCGGGCTGTCTTGAGTCGGCCACCCCCCAGGGAAAAAAAATAAAACAAAAAATAGGAAAAGTGGGCAATGGGCCTGAGTAAATACAAAAAAATATCCAAGACCTACTAGGTACTATAGAGAGTTTATGAAATACAATTAACCTCTTCTGTACCGGTTACGTCTTTTGTACTGTAATCTGGCTACTATTAGACAATTTGATGTAGCTTAAAAAGGGCCTCCAGCAAGTAACAGGCTTCAAACTATCTCCCTTAACCCTTTTGACTAGCACAGATCCTTCTAAAACTGCACAAAATCCTCTAAATATACTAAATATACTAAATATAGCTATAATATAATTAAGAAGACGTCGCCAGTACAGAAGGGGTTAACAGGCTACGAAGTACCTCATTTAACCCTTGACACTACCACAGATCCTTCTTAAGCTGCACAAAATCATCTATAAATAGCTAGAACAAATTTGTAAAACATTGGTACAGAAGGGGTTAAAACACACATCTCAATCATTTCCTTGTTGAAGCGTAAAAATGTAATGCAAACGGCACCTAACTGATTACATACATACAATGTAATGCAAACGGCACCTAACTGATTACATACATACAATGTAATGCAAACGGCACCTAACTGATTACATACATACAATGTAATGCAAACGGCACCTAACTGATTACATACATACAATGGTTTAGCGTCATTTTTCCATTACATGCATTGTCACGGCTCAGACGGGGTTGTCTTTCAGTTGTTGGATTGTAGTACAATAAAGTCCCGCCACAGCACTGCCCCACCAAGTCATCACTGTGGCTGATGTTGGTATAATGCTAACCGTGCCTCAGCAAGACTCAACAGAGTCCCCCTGCAGCACTTACACCTGCAGTATCTGCAACCACACCAGCCTTAACAGTGTTAAAAAAAGACAGCACCATAACAAGACTCCACTGTATACAGTATTAGGCAATTTGGACTATAGAGCAATAAAGTCCTGCCCCAACACTGCTCCAACATGCAAACACTGTTGCCGACACAGGTGTGGTGCCAAACAGCGCCCAGGTAAGATTCAGTCCTCTGTGGCACCTATCTGCACCCCACCAGCCTCGGCAGTGCCATACCAAGACAGTGCTAAGATAAAGACTTTATTGCATAGTAATGGCTGTTGGTCCACAAGTCTATCGCCATCCCCCCTATTAGTCACCTTGTACGCCATGCAGTAGGATGCGCGAGGCATTTTATTTTTTTCCTCCACCATTAGATGAAGGCCCCCTTACCCCCTGGGGGGATAATTTAGAACGGCATTAACCTAAGAAGTGCGCACCGTATGTAGTGACCACCTCAGCCTGTGCACACCTATTTCACTGTTTCCTGTTACTAAAATCGTTATCTTACCATAAATAGCATTAATACTTATCCATATGCGCCTATTTTACGTCTATTATGAAGATATTACCCTGTTACAACAATAAAACAAGTGGAAACAGTGTTTGGCTGGTCAAAATCGCGAAATGAGACCGAGAGTTACATAAATCAATTGTGAGCCAGACTGCACCACACCCTCCCCTCTCAAGGCTTGGAGAGAGACTGAGCCTCTCTCTGTAACTCCCGCTATTTCCTACGCTTAGACACACAGATGACCACGCCCTGCTAGCAACTCGCTAATGTTAGCACGAAAATATACCTAAGAATAAGGGAATAACAGGGAAAATAGGCGATAATTGAAGGGGGGGGGGATGTGGAGGAGTGATATTTGGCATGGCCAAGGGTAAAAAAAAAAAAAAATATATATATATATATATATATATATATTTTTTATATATATATATATATATATATATATATATATATATACGTAGGTCCTACTGGAGTGGTTTAAATGTGTGGTTTTTTTTTAGGTCTAGGATTATAAGTCTTCCCGCAGCGCACCGGTAAAACTCTTAAGAGTCTACCCGCACTTGACAGGTAATTGGGGGTAGTACTCGCTTTTTATGGACCCCCTTCTCCCTCATGTTTAGCATATTAGTTTTGAGGTTTTAAGACGTTCGTTCCGTTAGTTTGGCGATTTTTTGATCTTTCGCCTAATTTTGTTGTCAATATTAAGACCTTTCGTGCCATTTAGTTGTATATTAAGACCTTTCGTGCCATTTAGTTGTATATTTTATCCTGGCGAGCGATAGCGAGCCTGTAATTTTAGAAAGAATCGGCCTTCGGCCGGGACATTTTTCTACCGAAAAATGTACAAATTTATCTTGAAAGGGGGTCAAGGGGGTGTTTTTCTAAGCTTGATAGAGGTCTAGCGAGGAAACTCAAAAATGAACTAATACATATCTATACAGTATAAACAAAAAACCAAGCACTACCCCCTTAAGATATTAGGATAAACCCATGTTCTTTATTTGAAGTGAATGAGCGTGTTACGCATGAGTCTTCCCGCCGTTCCATCATGTAGACCTCAATGAGCGTGTTACGCATGAGTCTTCCCGCCGTTCCATCATGTAGACCTCAATGAGCGTGTTACGCATGAGTCTTCCCGCCGTTCCATCATGTAGACCTCAATGAGCGTGTTACGCATGAGTCTTCCCGCCGTTCCATCATGTAGACCTCAATGAGCGTGTTACGCATGAGTCTTCCCGCCGTTCCATCATGTAGACCTCAATGAGCGTGTTACGCATGAGTCTTCCCGCCGTTCCATCATGTAGACCTCAATGAGCGTGTTACGCATGAGTCTTCCCGCCGTTCCATCATGTAGACCTCAATGAGCGTGTTACGCATGAGTCTTCCCGCCGTTCCATCATGTAGACCTCAATGAGCGTGTTACGCATGAGTCTTCCCGCCGTTCCATCATGTAGACCTCAATGAGCGTGTTACGCATGAGTCTTCCCGCCGTTCCATCATGTAGACCTCAATGAGCGTGTTACGCATGAGTCTTCCCGCCGTTCCATCATGTAGACCTCAATGAGCGTGTTACGCATGAGTCTTCCCGCCGTTCCATCATGTAGACCTCAATGAGCGTGTTACGCATGAGTCTTCCCGCCGTTCCATCATGTAGACCTCAATGAGCGTGTTACGCATGAGTCTTCCCGCCGTTCCATCATGTAGACCTCAATGAGCGTGTTACGCATGAGTCTTCCCGCCGTTCCATCATGTAGACCTCAATGAGCGTGTTACGCATGAGTCTTCCCGCCGTTCCATCATGTAGACCTCAATGAGCGTGTTACGCATGAGTCTTCCCGCCGTTCCATCATGTAGACCTCAATGAGCGTGTTACGCATGAGTCTTCCCGCCGTTCCATCATGTAGACCTCAATGAAGATGGTGGCAATACTGTATATCTGTGATCAAGTGAATTCAGGGGGGATGG
Organism: Paralithodes platypus; assembly: GCA_032716605.1. NCBI lineage: Eukaryota > Metazoa > Arthropoda > Malacostraca > Decapoda > Lithodidae > Paralithodes > Paralithodes platypus. The sequence continues at coordinate 6,320,259 of CM064488.1, forward strand.
CCATATTTATTGGCTCATATATTTATCTTTTTATTATTTGTTTTTTAGTTTCCTCCCTAGACCTCCATCAAGCTTAAAACAACACCCCCAAAGACCCTCCTTGAAGATATATTTGTACATTTTTCGATAGAAAAATGTTTCGGCCAAAGGCCGATTCCTCTTAATTTACAGGCTCGCTATCGCTCGCCAGGAAAAAGTGGACACCTAAATGACACAAAAAGTGTCAATGTTGACAAATAAAGGGGGCGAAATGGCTTAAATATCGCGAAACTAATGGGCCGAATGTCTTAAAATCTAAAACTTATCAGAATCCCTATATGGAAATAACGCTTTACTAAAATATAATTATGAAATAAAAGCACACAAAACCACCACATAGGATGTACACAACTGCTGTACATGAGCAAGTGAATATGTTAAAATAAACAGAAAGAAAATTTTAGATTTTTCTTCTTTTAGATATTGAATTGACCACTTGCGAGTTTCAGGCTATAAGGAAGTTGGAGCTGTAGACATCGATATATAAACAAAATTACCAGCTAAAAGACGGTTGTAGTGCATTTATAAATACTGTACATATAATCAAATTCAGCAATGTTTATATCCATCACCACCTCGTACAATTTCTGTATTTCTCCTAAATATTGATGTTTACAGCTCCAACTTCCTAAATATTGATGTTTACAGCTCCAACTTCCTTATAGACCACAACTCTATCTATCTATCTATTGCCTGACGCCATGATCCCCGAAGGGGTGGCCACGAACGAACCGCCCCCATGCACCTCTGTCCCCAGTCAGTCGACGCCCCTCCCCCCAACCAGCACCGCCTTCGTTCATGTACTTCCTCACTCCATCCTTCCACCTCATATTCGGTCTACCTCTCCCCCTCTGTCCCTCCACCTCGCTCTCGTACGCCCTCTTAGTCATTCTCTCGCTTTCCATACGTTCCATATGGCCGAACCATCTCAAGTTGTTCCTTTTCACACTTTCCAGCACATCTACCTCCACACCACACCTCCTTCTTACTTCCTCATTAGTCTGTCTATCCCTCCATGTAACTCCGCACGCACTCCTTAAGTAATTCATTTCCACTGCTCTCACTCTTGGTCTGAGTCTCTCAACCAACGTCCATGCTTCGCTTCCGTAAGTCAGTGTCGGGATTACCACACTGTCATGCAAGGACTTCTTCACTTCCATACTGACCACCCTATTTCTTGTTACTGCTTTTAGCGTTCCTACAACCCTCTTCCCCTGTTGTACCCTCTCCCGCACCTCTTCATCCATAGTCCCATCAAAACTCGCAAGTGGTCAATTAACCACTTGCGAGTTTCAGGTTATAAGTAAGTTGGAGCCATAAATATCGATATATAACAATGTAATAATAATGTAGGTTTCTGATGGATAGATAGATGTTGAATTTGGATTTACGTGTTTATAAATGTGCTACAACCGTATTTTAGTTGGTAATTCTGCTAAATATCGATGTCTACGGCTCCAACTTCCTTATAGACCAAAACTCGCAAGTGATATCTCTTTTATCTCCTCTGCTATCCTCACATTAACCCCTTCTGTACCTTAACTTTATTCTGGCAACTATTAGACGATTTTATACATTCCAAAAGGCTCTCACATCTGTCAATTGGCCCCTGTTAGAATCCAAACGCATGACTTTGACAGCCTAAACCCCTTACCATGTCTGTCTTTGCCTGGTACTGCATAGTGACCATACCAATGAAGATTTGTTTACACTGCATCCTGAACGCGTCATCAATGTCGTCAATTTCCTCGTACTCGGTGTGTTCCTCATCACCAAATAGAGCCTCTGAGGGAGAAACACATCTCTTTAATAGCATGTTGACAGAAGAACACAGATATACTTTACATATGTACAATACATACATAGATCATTTTAAGGGGGGTGACCTGTTTTTTTCTCTCTCTGGGTTGTATTCATTCGGCCCCATTCAGCCAACTGTTTTAAGACGCTTATCCCCATCCAGGTGTCGATTTATACCTGGCGAGCAATAGCGAGCCACCCTATTTTTGATAATGAGTTAGACAACTGGCTAAATTTGTAAATTTTTTGATAGAAAAATTTCTCCGGCAAAGCCGGATTTCTCAATAAAATGGAAAAAATTGACACCTGGATGGGGATAAACGTCTTAAAACAGTAGGTTGAATGGGGCCGAATGGACACAACTAAGAAAGAGAAAAAAGCAGGTTACCCCTCTTAAAGGCTGAATGGTCCACAAGAGGTGCAATTTCAGTCAAATAATGCTGAAGGGGTTAAATAACAAACAGACTTATAGACAATTCTAGTATCTAACTTGTTCTGATGTGTGGTGTTGGTGTGTGTGCGGCAGTGTAGAGGTGCGGTATGGTGTGGTGTGCGTGTGGTAGTGTAAAGGTGTGATGAGGTGTGTGTGCGGCAGTGTAGAAGTGCGTTAGGTAGTGTGGTATGGTGTGGTGTGTGCGACAGTGTAAAGGTGTGATGGGGTGTGTGTGCGGCAGTGTAGAGGTGCGGTATGGTGTGGTGTGCATGTGGTAGTGTAAAGGTGTGATGGGGTGTGTGTGCGGCAGTGTAGAGGTGCGTTGGGTAGTGTGGTATGTGTGCGACAGTGTATAGGTGTGATGGGGTGTGTGTGCGGCAGTGTAGAGGTGCGTTGGGTGGTGTGGTGTGTGTGTGGTAGTGTAAAGGTGTGATGGGGTGTGTGTGCGGCAGTGTAGAGGTGCGTTGGGTGGTGTGGTATGGTGTGGTGTGCGTGTGGTATGGTGTGGTGTGCGTGTGGTAGTGTAAAGGTGTGGTGTGATGTGGCGTGCGTGCGGCGGTGTAAAGGTGCGTGGTGTGCATAGGGTGTGTCTAACCTGTACTGATGTGTGGTGTTGGTGTGCGTGCGGCGGTGTAGAGATGTGTGGGGTCAATGGGCAGCTCCATGTAGAAGTTAGTGAAGTTCTCTCGCACCACACAGGAGGTGGGGCGGTACGAGAAAGCCGTGCAGTATGCTGAAAGGCTCGTGCGGTGATAAAAATCCAGTATTTTTTTCCTGTGGACAAAAAAATATAGATATAAATATATACATAAAAATATATATATAAACATATTAAAGTGGGGACATGTTTATTACTATAGCTTACAAAAATAAATATACTGTATACCGTATATATACAATACGTGAGAGAGAGTGAGAGTGAGTGAGTGAGAGAGACAGAGAGAGAGAGAGAGAGAGAGAGAGAGAGAGAGAGTGAGAGCGAGACTGCGAGAGAGAGTGAGAGCGAGGGCGAGACTGAGTGAGAGTGAGACTGAGAGAGAGAGAGAGAGAGAGAGAGAGAGAGAGAGAGAGAGAGAGAGAGAGAGAGAGAGAGAGAGAGGAGAGAGAGAGAGAGAGAGAGAGAGAGAGAGAGAGAGAGAGAGAGGAGAGAGAGAGGAGAGGAGAGAGAGAGAGAGAGAGAGAGAGAGAGAGAGAGAGAGAGAGAGAGAGAGAGAGAGAGAGAGAGAGAGAGAGAGAGAGAGAGAGAGAGAGAGAGAGAGAGAGAGAGAGAGAGAGAGAGAGAGAGAGAGAGAGAGAGAGAGAGAGGAGAGAGAGAGAGAGAGAGCGAGAGAGAAAGAGAGAGAGAGAGAGAGAGAGAGAGAGAGAGAGAGAGAGGAGAGAGAGAGAGAGAGAGAGAGAGAGAGAGAGAGAGAGAGAGAGAGAGAGAGAGAGAGAGAGAGAGAGAGAGAGAGAGAACTAAGCAATAAGGCCGTACTTTACCTGTCTTTCTCAGTGAGCGGACAGATATCACAGCCGTCCCAGTAGTCGGTACACGAGTCCAACACAATATCCGCCGTGCCCTGTCAATTGTAAACACACTTATATAATAAATTGTTTTAAACATAGTGTCCTACATTACCATCCTTCTCTATTCACCATTATCATCATTCATAATCATCAATATTTATCATCAACATTATTGTTAACATTCATCATAGACAATATTTTCAATAGTTGTCCCTCATAATCATACATACATACATACATACATACATACATACATACATAGATACATACATACATACATGCATGCATACATACATACATACATGCATGCATACATACAAGTTTAACCCTTCCTCCCCGGGCTCGCCTTCTAAATGCCAACACTACGATCCGGGCGATCTGGCCAAAAAACGTCGTAATAGGCCTAGGCATATTTTTGTTATTTTAACTGATAGAGAATTCACACATATCTCGAAATGTAGCCCTTACTTGTACTGTATCTGTAGACTGGAGTTGAGTAGAGCTCTCTAGGTCAACTGGTTCAGTTGTGATGACGATTTCCGTGGAGAGAGTTTTGATGCGGTTTTAGCAATATCGGACATTTACAGACACTAATTTCGTTCTAGCAGACAACAACAATGATCCGACTTCTTCTTCTTGTTTTTGAAGCTGCGTGTCGCTCCAACCGGCTTTGTTTACAAGCGTTTCGTCGCACGGCTTTCAAACCACGCTTAATAGGCTTTCAAGCTTACAAATTTTAAAAGGACACCCGGGCTCCTGCCCTTCGCAAGGGGTGTCATTTTAAAATGACACCCGGGCAGGAAGGGTTAAAGACTGGTTTATCCACAGACAGCATTGTTTTAGTCTCCTTACTGTAGTAAAGTACAGTACAATAAAGACTTGCCACAACACAGCCCCATCATGCTATCATAGTGGTTGATGTTGGTATACTGTACTGCTAAGTGCCTCAGCAAGACTCAGCAAGGTCCCCCTGAAGCACTTGCACCTGGTGAATCCGCACCACACCAGCCTTAACCGTGCTACAAGGCAGTAATAAGAAATTACTGTAACTGTTACAGAAGCTGACTGCACCACCGATGTGGAGGGCTGTGGGGTCGCTGCATCCCTATGCCAGAGAGAGAAAGGCCAACTTGTGCCAGTGGGCTGTGAGAGTGAGGCAGTGGAGAACCATGGGGTACACCATCATGGCCCCACTGCATTCACAGCACCCAGAAAAAAAAATAGAGTTAAGAATGATGAAAAAGGTACTGTAGTTAGAACTGGCTATGGGAAGTAAAGGACACCAACTCTCACTATGACAGATCCACTCTCTACAGTAAAACCTCGCTCATTCGGACCACACCGATCTGGAAACCCGCGACTTCCTACCTTAGACTTCCGGATTTTTTTTTTTTTTTTTTTTTTTTTTTTTTAGAAAAAAATACCATTTTATGCCAATCAGCTGAAAGAGCCGTAAAACATTCAAGAAGGGTAGATATTATTTACAGGTAAGGAGTTGACATAAAAATGGAGAAATTTTAGGAAAGGGGTAACCCACTGAGGGAGGCGTCAGCCGTACCCTGTGTCAATAAAAATGTTAAAAGTGGTGTATTGTAAACATTAATACTGAATAGGATTACAAAATTAAAAATATAAAAAGAGAGACAATGGATTGCAATTAAAACTACTAAATCTTGCCCAATATACCAACATCTTTGCAGAATGCAAAAATTCTTTCTGCAGAAAAGGAACAACCCTCAGCCAAGATTGCTCTCAGGCTGAGCGGTCAGCGGATATTTCCAAAGTACAGGTACTGTACCGATCCGTTTGACGTTGAAAAGATGGACATTCTATCATGATATGTTTAACTGTGAGGAGAACAGCACAATCTGTACACTCCGGCTGGTTTGTCCTTTCCATGAGAGATTCTAGTGTGGCCAATGCGGAGGCGAGCAAGAGCAGTTTCCTCCCTACGAACTTTGGAACAAGCTTCGTGCCAAGGTTCTACAGATGGTTTGATCTCTTTTAGCTTATCAAGGACATTGTCAGACCACTCAGCCTGCCATTTAGACAACACATCAGACTTAATGAGAGGCAAATAATCATTGTAGGGCAATTGGAGGTCATCATCAAAGATATCAGCATGCTTAGCTGCAGAATCTGCAACTTCATTTCCATAGATTCCCACATGTGCTGGTGTCCAACAGAAAGAGACCAGTTTATGTCGAGATGCAAGTGTGACCAGCCATTTCATTATCTCTGTAAGTATTGGGCTCCCACGGAAATCCCCTTGAAGGGCATCGAGAGAGCTTCTAGAATCTGAGCAGATCACGAAGGAGTTTCCCTCAAGGTTCCCAACCATCTTGAGTGCCCGTAGGATAGCGGATAATTCCGCTGTAAAAATAGAGGCAATTTTTTGTAGAAAGTCTGAATAATATAGTCCAGAAATGTGGGATCTTGTCCGGACTATATTACTGAGAATTCCGGAGAAGTCTGGAAGTGTGAGTTATATAAATATAGTCCGGATGTAAGATCTTGTCTGGACGCTATTTCTCAGACTTTCAACTTTTCCGTAAGTCAGAGGTCGGAGTCCGGAGATTCAGACTTTTGGAAAAATCACTCTTTCATACAGGCTTTCCCCCCAATTAGTCCGAAAGTGTGAGGTTTTACTGTACATAGTTAAGTATGTTAGCTCCTGTACATGTAACCTCATATTTCTCAAGTTGCTTTGTTTTCTTTTTTACTTTCTCCCTTTTACTCTTCATTTTCTTTCACTTAGTTGCTCTCTCTCTCTCTCTCTCTCTCTCTCTTTCATTCACTGTCTCTCACTCACATACACTCTCTCTCTCTCTCTCTCTCCCTGTTACCTGTGACATAAGTTCCAGCTTGCGTGAAGCTCTGTCCCGCACCAAGACAGAGACCATATGAGGGAACGGGAACTTTAACTTGGTGATCATCAGGGAGCGAGCCAGTCGGTCCTTACATGCCATATCTGGGGGCTGTAATAACAAAACAAAACAAAATATGTTAATAAAACTAGCACTGAGTTACAAAAAGGGTTTGTTTAAACCTCAAGAAGTGACACTGATAGGCCTTGTAAATGTCAACCTTTATAGATAAGAACAACCTATATTCTGTTCCATTTGACATGTACAAAAATTATAAGATCAGAAACCAAGGGTGACAGAATTGCTAAACACAGTTCTGAACCTGGTAGAACTCATATTTTGTAACTCTCCTAATAAACAACCTCTTCCTACACTCTCAAACTGTCCCACAAACCAGCCAACTTTGTGGCTAGTCACATGGTACAGTCCGTTCTCCTACTTTGTGTGTTCTTAGTTTGCGGCACACCTAGTTTTCGAGCTCCACTGGAAATAATTAGATTATAAAATTACAGTACAGTACTCTATTACTGCGAATGTTGCTCCACTTTTGAGAAAACGGCCATGTGGAAGTGGGCCAAATATGGCATTTTCTTGATTATGCGACGATGCACATTCCTTTGCGAGGCGGACATAATTTGCTATAACGATTGACTGATTGTAAAACATTGTATCATTTCTCATATATATGCATAGGTTGTGTTGCCCACCTACTGTAGCTCTCTCATTAACCCTTATTTAATCTGTGATTTCACTGGCGTTGGGAAATTTGAAACCAGGCTAATGATATTGCTGCCTGGGCTCAAAGTGTTTCTACATACTGTAGGTTCGTAGACTCACTGTCTGATCTAAACAAGCTGAAATTATCATCTATAGGCTACAATGGCAGCAACTATTACAACAACCCCGCGGCCCATGTTTAGCGCCAGGTGTGGTGGAGTGGTCTTGCCACTGGCCTGGTAATCCAAAGGTCCCGGGTTCAAATCCCGATGTATCAATGGGAAGATATTATTGGGATGGAATTTGTGCTGTACCTAGTATCAGTGCATTACCACAAGCCCACCGAAACGTCAATAAAATACCCTCATTGTTCCCTGATTAAATAGCACTGTATGAATATTCCCATATTCAAAATATGCTATAGGGGTGCAATGCCTGGTGAGTTATCTGCTCAACAGGTGGCGTTGTGTGTGTGTAAGTGTGAGAGTCCGAGTGTAAGGGGTGAGACAGTGAAGCACGGGAACGAGGTGGCTTCAGAGATGGAGTCGTTTCGGGCCATGAGTGAGCACCGTGCCTCATGTGAAGGCAAGATGGCAGGTGCTCGTTGTACTCTACGTGCTTCACATGTCTCATTCCCTAGACTGGAACAAGACCTCACGGGCTTCACTGTTCATTGTAAAGCGGTGAATGTTAAGGCTCTCAGCCTATGCCCGAGAGGAAGTAAGTTGGAAGAAAAAAAAAAAAAAAAAAAAAAACATGTACAAAATTGAGCATGAATTCTGGTGCATATAATATATGCATTTTATGTTCAATGCACTTTTTTGTAGGTACTGTACTGTACATAAATTTTACGTAGTAAGACACTTCTAGGGTGTAATAAACAGAGATAAGTTTTGTTTGGTCTTATTAATCTGATTAATTTCTGATGTGATAGAACTTAAAACATAACAAAATACAGTATTCCTACTGCGTGTCATACAATGCGACTAATATGGGGGATAGAGGTAGACTTGTGGACCAACAGCCATTACTATACAGTACAATAAAGCCTTGCTATTGGCACTGTCTTGGTATGGCACTGCCGAGGCTGGTGGAGCACAGATAGGTGCCACAGGGGACTCTACTAGTCTTATCTGGGCACTGTTTGGTGCCACACCAGAGTCGGCCACAGTGATTACATGGTGGGGCAGTGTTGTGGCAGGATGTTGTTGTTCTAAAGTTCTAGTTGCCTAATGTACACTAAAATCTTGGTATGGTGTTGTCTTGTTGTAGCACTGTTGAGGCTGGTGTAGTTTGCAGATACTGCAGGTGCAGGTGCTGCAGTTGGACTTAGTTAAGTCTTGCTACGTCACGGTTAGAACTATGTGTCACAATGTGTCGCCCATATTCTCACAAAGTAGGAGAATGGACTGTAATGTAGTCTTACAGCATCAGCTATGCCAATGAGTAATATGGATCATCCAAGAGATTGTGCCCTACCAAAGACATAATAATAGTAACAAAACATTGAACCATGGGAACCAGTTGTGTGTGTGTTTGTGTCTTTATGTGAAAATGTATGTCTTACCACATGTCTGAAGGTAGACAACTGATGCTCCAACTCAAAAGGTTCCTGCGCCTGTTCACTGAAGCCGATTTGTTTGGCCAGCTCACACAAACACCTGCCAACAAAAACAGTAGTCAAATATAAAAAAAAAATCCAAGACCATAATTAAAGCCAGTATCACATGAGTCGGTATCATCTTGAGTCAGCCACCCCCAGCTATGGGGGTATGTGCCTGAGTATATACAGTACTGTACAGTACATACATACATACATACATCACTTCTCTTTATCCACCAAACTACTAAAGTTTGACATTTAGTGTCCTGAGTGTTCTTCCATTCTTAATCCCTTGTACTGTACATATATATTTACAGACCGACTTTTCCACACGAGGTGCGGATTCAGTCTCACTTCCTAATGGTGCCGTTCCAGGCGGCCCTATTCAGAGCTGCTTCAATTGTCAGGTTTTTATATTCGAGATCAGAGCGTATAGTCTGATCCCAAGTCTTTCTAGGTCTACCCTATAGTTCAGCTCCCTCCACTGTGCCAATGTGGTGAGCCCACTAAGCATAGATGGAACGAGAGTAATTACTTATCTAAAGTCACTGTACAGTACTGTACTTCTCATTGTTGCCATTCTGCTTTGCCGGGGGAGTGCTGGAGGGACCTTGGTGACCCTGGTCTCTGGGTCTTCTCCTAGAATACCTAGATGATCTAGATGTGTGTGAATTTGTATTTTGTTCTTGTGTGTTCATTGTTTTCTGTTATGTTATCCTTATTCGGGCTCTGTCTTGAGTCCCCCCCCCCCCCCCCCCACAAAAAAACAAACAATAACAAAAAGAAAAAAATGGGAAAAGTGGAGATTGGGCCTGAGTATATACATACATATATACATTTTTTGTTGTTGAGACTTTAGTTAATGTTTTGTTTGTTGTGTTCAGCATGCATAGCAGTTAAGGAAGGGGGAGGGGGAGTTTTTCTGGCTCCCCTTCTCCCGCATGTTTAGCCCTATTAGTTTTGAGATTTTAAGACATTCATTCAATTAATTTGGTGATTTTAAGACCTTTCACCCTATTTCTTTGTCCATATTAGGGCCTCATTGAGCACCAGCTGATTTATAATAAATGTACAATGTGGGACCAGCAGGTTGTCATTTTTTGTTTTTCCTGAAAATACACGGGATGGGTTAGTAATGAAGGAAAAACTACGAAAAAACGCTCACCTAGGTCATTTAGGGGCCGAAAGTCGCACTTAACATGGGGAAATGGGTAGGCAAAATACTGGAAAATCACTCCCGTGCGCGCCCAGACGTACTTGGCTGGACTTGGAGGGTTTCCAACTATCGGTATTGTTGCGTGGGATACTAAAGCAGTTCCCATACAAATCTGAATCCTCTAGGTGCCATAGGACAAGAGTAAGTAACGCGAACGCAACCATTGCGTCGCTGGGGTTTAGTCGTTACATACATAGGCGACGCATAACGTGCGTCGCTGGTACTAAAGGGGTTAAAAAAACACCCCCTAGACCCCACCATGAAGATAAATTTGTACATTTTAGGGTAGCCCAGCTTGAGAAATGAGTTACCATAAGATCACACTAACGAAGAAGAAGGGTGAAAGCATGGGATCACCAATAGACCTACCAATCAATAATATAAACTAACAGAGATGAACAAAGTGCTATACTGTACATCGTACTTAGTAGTACATCGTACATCACTAGTAGGACTACAGTATATACAGATGACAATACTGAATGAAATGTGTTAACAAGCTTAGAAAAACAAACAATAAACATAACAACTAACAAATATACAAGGTAACAACCACAAGAAACCACACTCTGTTTTTTTCCAGCTGATGGCAAACTGAATCCCTTACCAAGGAATTTCTCGATACTTAACGGAAATACATGAAACTACTATGTCTCTGCCTCATATAAATACCAAGTTTTCACAATTAACAACATACAGTATTTCGCTTCAAAATCGTCGTAATAGCCGAGGAATCATGATGAGGACATGCCAATTTACCCTCAGCTGAAAATAAACAGCCTATAGTCAAGATAAGGAGTGTACACGAAAAGATTTTACAACAATTATCACATAGAAGAGATTTTACAACAATTATCACATAGAAGAGATTTTACAACAATTATCACATAGAAGAGATTTTACAACAATTATCACATAGAAGAGATTTTACAACAATTATCACATAGAAGAGATTTTACAACAATTATCACATAGAAGAGATTTTACAACAATTATCACATATCACCAGTGAAGAATGCGGTGACTGGTCCAGACCGGACAACTCAACCAGTAAACCATTTGAACCAGTAGCTCTCAACCAGTACCAAATCAACCAATACGGCTAGGTTAGGTTAGTTAGTATAGTACTATATTTTGGCACTGGTTTGGTTGGTCTTGGTTGATTTGGCACTGGTTGAGAGCTACTGGTTGAAATGGTCTACTGGCTGAGATGTACGGGAACCGAAGAATGTAGATGATAAAAAGGCAAACCATGAGTTGATCAATATTACAATACTGCACTATGAAGAAAATAGTTAACAGTAGGTACAGTACACTAAACTCACAGGTGATACAAGAAGTGATACAGTAAACTCCCTTTTATCCATAAATCATGAGTCTTTTTAAATTTAGGATTATAATGTAAAACTTGCAAAATAAACAAACCAAAATGTATACGAACACAGTAAAAAGACAAAATAACTAATCAAAATCGCTATGTGGAAACAACGCTTAAGTAAAATAAATGATTTATAAATAAAAGAACACAATCCACCACATAGGGTGTACATTACTACACGCGCAAGTTAATCTGGTTCCCAAGCAAACTAATCGTACACATAACATCGCACTGTAGGATATGCGATTTTTACAGATAAATGAGTCCCTCTATATAGAGCTAAATATGTGAACAAATGGCCAAATATACTGTTTTCAATGCATTTAAAACCATTTCTAGGTTGTCTTAACTTCAAATTATCATCTAATTCAAGCTATGTCTACTTGAGAGTAGTAAAATTGATGCAATTAAGCACCCAGAGAGGCTTAAATAAGTTAAAACTAGTGAAAAACATGGATAGCAAAAACCTTGGTTAACTGAAATTTTTGGATATATGAATTTTGCATAAAAGAGAGTTTACTGTATTACAGAAGAGAGAGAGACAACTGCCATCAATTGAAAACAGTGAAAACAATTGAGAAGAACCAAATCTGTGTGGGCGCTCGGTTATGGCCTTGGCCTTGCTCGGGGCCTAGGGGCTGTTCGGCCAGGCAGCTTGGGGAACAACAACAACAACCAAATGTGTCGAGTAGCCCTGGTAACAGAGTGACAATACAGGTACAGTACTATAACCTGTTCCAAGTAGATAGGTCAGAAATCGTGAACCCTAACCTCTATGACTCAATAAGGACTAGGGGAAATGGGCTGTAAATGTCCACACTTATTCCCTGGCTAACCCTTCCCAAATGTTAGAAATATTAGCTCGAATACTCTAGTTGTTTGGGAGTTATAGAGGTTAATGTTCAAGAGTTTTGGCCTACTTACTTGGAACAGGGTATAAATGCTCTGAATTTCGTTGTGAGTATCCTGGGTTCGAGTCCTTGGAGTGCCACATGTATTTGTTGATTTCATAAATTGTGTTTAGAAGTAAAGTTGGTTGGTGAAAAAATATGAATATAATAGAATGATTAACCCAGAAAGTGTGATAAGCCTACCGGAGGGCACGGTATTTAATTATGTGTAAAAAGAACCCTTCAAATACTGTGCCAGTATCGGGAAATGTCTCCATGGGGTGTTCCTTAACCCTTAACTGGCGGCGCGCAACATATACATACATACATACATAACATTTGTCGAGTGAAATAAATTTGAACTAAGTGGCGGTGAACGACAGCTGTCGAGCACCATTTTCAGCACGTAATGTTGCTGAGAGAGAGAGCCGAGCGGTGGGACGAGCGTAGCAACCTTATGACCGCTCCCCACGACCACCGCGGGTGTACTGAACTGTATTCTAACTTCCTCCCTCTCTTCTCACTCGCTACACAGAGAATTATGTAAGGAAATTACTTAATTATAGGGTTTTTGCACTCGTGTTGCACGATCGTTGCAAGAGAACCAGTGGTCGTACAAGGATGGTTCGGGTGTCATTGGAAAGCTCTGTTTACGCCGTTTCAGGGATAGATACTTGTTTTATGCTCTGGGTCTTATTTAGGCATGAAAATGATCACGTGAACAACCCTATTTAGGGTAAAAAAAAAACGCTGTGCGGTACGGTTAAATAGACCGCCTAGCCCGCCAATAAGGTGTTAAAAAGTACTGTTACTACTGTTAACCCTTTGAGGATCTATGATGCATTTGTCCATTATATTTTGGTTAGCAGAAGACGATTGTATGCAATTTAGGAAGGATATCTAGGAATTAAAGGGGGTAATTACATGTCTCCCTCGATTTACGATTGGGTTAACGTTCCTCAAAACCCGATCTTAAATAGAAAAAATTGTATAGCGAACCCTTAAATTAATGGGGATGCGTTCTCGGACCAGCCAAAACACTAACACAAACACCTAAAAACCTATTATAATATCGTAAATACTGTAGGGGCATCGGATAGTGAGGGAGACCTGTACTATCTCAATTAACTCTTCAGCTCCCGTAAATTCACCCTAAGCTGTATATAATTGTCTAATGATAGCCAGAATAAACTGTTAAAATGTGCTATGATCCTCAAAGGGTTAACCATGGTAAGTTCAGGCTCATGGAGTGGGCGTTAACACAATTCAATGTAGCATCTGTCGATGTTGGGTACACCATGGGAGTAAGCGCTGTAGTAGAATAAAGGGACCCCTGCCGAAGGATAAGTCAGAAATAGAGAAATTTGAGTGTGTAGTGTGCAAAGACGAGCTTGTGTTAAGTGATGATCCTGTGGCTGTGAATTTTGGAAATGAGTCATTGGAGCTGGTGAACAAGTTTTGTTACCTAGGACTCTAGGAGATACCATCTCTGCCGGTGGTGGGGCTGAGGCTGCCACTGTTGCTAGAATTAGGTGTGGCTGGGGGAAGTTCAGAGAACTGCTGCCAATCCTGACCATGAAAAGAATGCCTCTCCCCCTGAAGGGAAAGGTGTATGCCTCATGTGTTAGAAGTGCAATGACATATGCCTCAGAAACATGGGCCGTTAGAGTAGAGGATGTCAACAGAATGGAACGTAATGAGATGAGAATGGTGAGATGGATGTGTGGGGCAAGGCTACAGGATAGAATAACAAATGTTGAGCTGAGGAGACGTTTAGGTATAAAGAGTATTAGCGAGGTGATGCGTACAAGTAGACTGGGATGGTATGGACATGTGGAGAGAATGGATGAACAAAATTGGGTGAAAAAATGCAGGTCTGTGATTGTGGAGGGAGCTGCACCAAGGGGTGGACCGAGGAAGACCTGGGATCGGACTATACGTGCCGATCTCAAATCCAACAACTTGACAAGTGAAGCAGCCCTTAACAGGGTTGCCTGGAACGCCGCCATTAGGACAAGAGACTGAAACTGCACGTATGTGTGGAACACTCAGTCTTAAAATTTTATGTATGTATGTACAGTATGTATGTATGGCAACTACAGGTTTTCAATGTGCCAAGCCTGTATAGTGGTGCTAATAAGTCATGTCTCAGCTGTCATTACGTTTGGCTCACTCTGTACTGTATTAATGTCTGTCATGTTGAATAGCGTGGGTAAGTGTAGGAACATGGGGCCGAGGCTGCCACTGTCGCTAGAATTAGATGTGGCTGGGGGAAGTTCAGAAAACTGCTGCCAATTCTGACCATGAAAAGAATGCTTCTCCCCCTGAAGGGAAAGAGTGTATGACTCATGTGTTAGAAGTGCAATGACGTATGCATCAGAAACATGGGCCGTTCAAGTAGAGGATGTCAACAGAATGGAACGTAATGAGATGAGAATGGTGAGATGGATGTGTGGGGCCAGGCTGCAGGATAGAATAAAATTTGATGAGCTGAGATGTTTAGGTATAAAGAGTACTAGCGAGGTGATGCGTACAAGTAGACTGGGATGGTATGGACATGTGGAGAGAATGGATGAACAAAATTGGGTGAAAATATGCAGGTCTGTGATTGTGGAGGGAGCTGCACCAAGGGGTGGACCGAGGAATACCTGGGATCGGACTATACGTGCCGATCTCAAATCCAAAAACTTGACAAGTAAAGCAGCCCTTAACCCCTTATTGGCGGCGCTCGACTTAAGTCGTGCACCAATTTGCAGCAAGTTAGGAGCATTATTAAGGCTTTTAAAGGGTTAAAATAGAGTGCAAATGGCCGGGAGCGCAGCGGGCCAGACAGCCGACTCCCAGGGCTTACCGCCGCCCATTAACTCATGTTCCCTGTGTTCTCGAGAGGCCGGCAGTGTAGCCAGTAGTGAGCATAGCTAGGAAAAATATACCGCTATACGCTAAACTCCCATGTTCGTGGCACCACTGCAAGAGAACCACGAGTGCTACGTAGCTCGTTCTGGTCTCATTTTGAAGCTTTTAGCGCCTAGTTTTTTGCTGAATACATTTCTTTTCATGCAGATACTTGATTGATCATTCAGGAGGGCCTGAATATGCCCAAATGAGCCCAAAACACCCCACTAGACAAGGGTTAACAGGGTTGCCTGGAACGCCGCCATTAGGAAACGAGACTGAAACTGCACGTATGTGTGGAGCACTCAGTCTTAAAATTTTATGTATGTATGGCAACTACAGGGTTTCAATGTGCCAAGCCTGTATAGTGGCGCTAATAAGTCATGTCTCAGCTGTCATTACGTTTGGCTCGCTCTGTACTGTATTAATGTCTGTCATGTTGAATAGCGTGGGTAAGTGTAGGAACATGGGGCCGGGGCTGCCACTGTCGCTAGAATTAGATGTGGCTGGGGGAAGTTCAGAAAAATGCTGCCAATTCTGACCATGAAAAGAATGCTTCTCCCCATGAAGGGAAAGGTGTATGCCTCATGTGTTAGAAGTGCAATGATGTATGCATCAGAAACATGGGCCGTTCAAGTAGAGGATGTCAACAGAATGGAACATAATGAGATGAGAATGGTGAGATGGATGTGTGGGGCCAGGCTGCAGGATAGAATAACAAATGATGAGCTGAGGAGACGTTTAGGTATAAAGAGTATTAGCGAGGTGATGCGTACAAGTAGACTGGGATGGTATGGACATGTGGAGAGAATGGATGAACAAAATTGGGTGAAAATATGCAGGTCTGTGATTGTGGAAGGAGCTGCACCACGGGGTAGACCGAAGAAGACCTGGGATCGGACTATACGTGCCGATCTCAAATCCAAAAACTTAACAAGTAAAGCAGCCCTTAACAGGGTTGCCTGGAACACCGCCATTAGGAAAAGAAACTGAAACTGCACGTATGTGTGGAGCACTCAGTCTTAAAATTTGATGTATGTATGTATGTATGTACTGGAAAAGAAAAAATCATGTGTAAATATTGTTGTTGCCAATTATTAATCAAAACATAATTGGTGCCGAGACATCACTTATTAGGCCGACTGTACTCTGTCTCCTGGCGAGTCATCAGGAACCTGGGAGGGAAGGTCGGGTGGTAAAATTAATAAAATATAGATTACAGTAGACAAGTGACCCCATTTGGACCCCAACATCCCTTGAATTTGGCTCTCTGTCATTCTTATGGCTTTAGGGGAGACACTTGTTACAGTCAGCCTACCTTTTGTCTCCTTCATACACATAGAAAATAAAGATGGAAATAAATACTATAACAATTGTGCAGCAAACTAGACGGATGATACAAATTAAAGTGATAGTGAAGAGTAGTTGAAAGATGTACCAGTAATATGATATTGTCACAATCAACAATGCTACAAATTCACAAACATATTTAATAAAGTATATGAAA
>CM064488.1:6337209-6357209 GCA_032716605.1 Paralithodes platypus
TCCACCCTCCTCTCGCCTCCCTCCCGCTCTCCTCACCCACTTCTTTTGTATCCTAACCTTGGCTACCACTACATAATGATCAGACAGACCCCCTCCAATACCCCTATACACCCTAGCATCCATCACAGATTTCTTCATTCGTTCATCCATACATACATAATCAATCAATGACTTTCGTTCCACCACTGTCTTATCCTTCATCGTCAACATCCGTTTCCACGTGTACCTGTGGATCATTCTGTGTCGGAAGAAGGTGTTGGCTATCCACAGCCTCCTCCCCACACATACGTCCACAAGTGCACTACCATTCCCATTCACCTCTGATGGTACCCCCCCACCCTCCCACCACTCCCTCAACTTTCCTATCACCCACCTTACCATTCATATCCCCAATCAGAAATATTCTTTCGTTCTTGTCAAACTTCTCCAGGCACGCCTCCACATTCATCCAGAACTCCTCTTTCTTTCTTTCAAGTATATCCTCTGTCGGGGCATACACGCATACAATCACCCACGTTTGTATTCCTACTTTCATTCTCACCCACACAATCCTTGAACCCACAGACCCATACTCTCTTACACATTCCTTCCATTTGCTACTTACAAACAAACATGCACCTTCTCTCGCTGTTCCTTCACTCACTCCAGCACACACACCCATTCCACACTCCCACTCTCTCACATCTGAACCTTTCCATTTGGTCTCTGTCATTCCACATACATCCAGCCTGGCATTCACTAACACTTCCAGAACCTCTCTCTCTTTTGTGCCATCATTCATGCCACTAACATTCCACGTAGCCATTCTCAGAATGTCCAAAGGCATGTCCTTAGTCGGTCGTGGTTCGTCAACGTTGGTTCCGTCCGCATCCGAGGCTGTTCGTTCGTTTTTCTTTGCTTAGATATTTTTTCCGGGTGGGGGTCGCAAGCCCACCGACCCAACCTCTTTAGTCGCCTCTTACGACACGCAGAAGGCACGTGGGGCATATGCTATTCCCTAACCCCCAGGGGGGGTTACTCGAGTTTTCACTCGTTTTATTGTTGTTTCAGGTTAATACCTTTATAATCAACCCATAATAGGCGCATATGGATAAGTATTAATGCTATTAATGGCACAATGAATATTTTAGTGACGGAAACACCTCAAATACGTCAGCACATGGGGACGTTTCCAATTACCCCCATGCGCACTTGTTAGGTTAAGCAGTGGTTAACTCATCTGCCTAGTCAACTGACAAGTAGAAGAAACCACAATCACAATTCACACATACTAATTTTACTTTCATACATAAAATCAGAACGAGGAACAAACATAATGTGGGCAACTGCACAAAGTGTAAGATAGACAAAACCAATCTATTATATCTATTATATGGCCATTAATTCAGCCATATGCTGGTATGTCCGATTGGTGGAGTTTGTGTATAGCAATAATTACTCTACTCTTGCTGCATTCTTAGCTAGTCAAAATTATACACTAGTTGTTGTTGTAGTTCCCCAGACTGTCTGGCCGAACAGTCCCGAGTCCGGTAGACCGAAGCCGCTCTAGATGCTGGGCCAGGGTGAGATGAGATCTGTCTCTGAGAGGGCATCATCAGCCCACAGGCTTGCACCCCCCCCAGGCCAATGCCCCCACCACCTGCAAGCCCGTGGGCTGATGATCCCTTGTCTTGCTGACCTCTCAGAGACAGATGTCATCTCACCCTTGGCCCCTTTGGGGGCCCGAGCATCTGGAGCGGCTTCGGTCTACCGGAGTCGGGACTGTTCGTCCAGTCTGGGGAACCACAATAACAATTAGAAGAACTAGCATATCATATTGACAAGCTAGGATTACGGAAAAAGTATAGAAATTATCAGCGACAATGACGGGGTTTCTATAAGAGTACGGGCCTGCGTCCAAACCACTGGGTGAGAGCTTCAACAGAAAACCAAGAGTTTGGACATTTATCTTAGTCTTTTACACTATAAAACCAAAGACCAACTGAAATACAAATCAGAAAGCCAAATGGTTCAAAAGAGCAAGGTTTTACAGTATTAAAACAAAATAACTATAAGTGCTACAGAGGACTAAAAAGTGGTAATGGAAGAGATGAAAACAAAAACTGGAGCTGGGTGATCCTACCCTCGGGGACACACGGGTATATCCTCTTCCGGTGATAAGTGACCTCCTCCACTACCTTCCTCTACCTCCACCCTGCTCTCACGCACACGCACCAACAACACCACGGGAAGAAAACACAAGACACATACAAAAGTAACACCTGCTAAACGTCTTCAGTGTTGGTAACAAAACAACAAGTAACTGTGACTGTTCAGTGGTACAGTCGGCCAAATATGTCGTGTCTCAGCTTTTATTGTAGTTTGTAATTGTAGTTTCTTTATTCATACAGAATTTAGTAAAATTTATCAGAACGTCCCGTACTTCCCAAACTGACTAATTCCTTGAACATGACGATAGTGCATTGTTATGTGTGCGATTAGTTTGCTTGGGAAACAGATTAACTTGCTCATGTAGTTATGTACTGTACACCCAATGTGGTGAATTGTGTTCTTTTATTTCTTAATTTTATTTTGCTAAAGCATTGTTTCCACAGTGATTTTGATTAGTTCTTTTGCCTTTATATTGTCTCGGTCCAAGTTTCGGTTTGTTTATTTTGCAAGCTTTACATTATAATTACCTTTGGCTCACGCTGTACTGTATTAATGTCTGTCAGATGTTGAATAGGGAGCGTAAGTGTAGGAACATGTTTGCATATCTCACTTCGAAACGATGAATTGATGCTTAGATAGTGCTGATACCAATTATTGATCGAAATATACTTGGTGCCGCGACATCACTTATTTGGCCGACTGTACTAAGGAAACTATCATTATTAAAAGCTAGATCACAACAAACTAAAACTTGATTAGTGAGCAAATTATGATGCTTTGATGAGTAACACAAGACAATTTAAGGGGGCCCACGTTTTTTTTTCTCTCTCCCTCTCTCTCTCTGGGCTGCATCCATTCGGCCCCATTAAGCCTACTGTTGTAAGACGTTTATCCCCATTCAGGTGTCAATTTTTTCCTGGCGAGCGGTAGCGATCCAGCATATTAAAAAAATATATATATATACAGTATACTGTATATATATATATATATATATATAGAAAAATATATATATATACAGTATACTGTATATATATATATATATATATATAGAAAAATGTCTCCGGCAAAACCGTATTACTCCATAGAATGATGGCTCGCTATCGCTCGCCAGGAATAAATCGACACCTAGATGGGGATAAACGTCTTAAAACAGTAAGCTGAATGGGGCCAAATGGATACAAGCCAGAGAAAGAGAAAAAAAGAAGAGAAACAAAAGCTGGTCACCCCCCTTAACCCAAGAACGGCGAAGGTCCTCAATTGAGTCTAGTGAGATTTTTTTTTTTTTTTTCTATGTGAAAAAACAAAAATCTCACTACACTCAATTGAGGACCTTCGCCGTTCCTGGGTTAATATAAAAGCTATAGCAAACAAAATTAAATTAATCAATAAGCTTAGCAACATCATAACTATTTGTGACACTCTTATATAAATACCAATGTGTAAAAAGCCGTTGAATGCTAATTATATATCTACATAAAATAATTAAACATTTTATAATTACAAGTTACAAATTAATATATATTTTGTTTTCCCATTTTATAATTACAAGTTACAAGTTTATTTTTTTATTTTATTTTGTTTTGTATCCCTTTAATGTGAGTGTTTTGAAAGTCATAAACAACAACAGTACTTTACTTATTAACATCTCACATGACCTGTCCGGGAACTGGCGAGGTTCATTAGATTTGGTTGGTTTGGATTCGGTTTAGTTAGAATAGCTACCTAGGATTGATTTTGGATAAGTTAGATGATTAGATGTGATTAGGTTGGATTAGGTTCACTTATAATAGGTTACCTAGAATAAATTTAGGATAAGTTAGATGAAGTTAAATTAGGTTACCTTAAGTTAGATAAGATTTGACTAGATTTGGTAAGTCGGGTTGGTTAGGTTGGATTAGATTAAGCTAAATTAGGTTACCAAAGATTAATTTAGGCTTTAGAAGTTCGATAAGATTTGACTAGATTTGGCAAGTCGGGTTGGTTAGGTTGGATTAGGTTCAGTTAAATTAGGTTACCTAGGATTAATTTGGGGTAAGTTAGAATACATTTGGTTAGATTGGACATTTTGGCTGGTTAGGTTGGATTAGGTTCAGTTAGAATAGGTTACTTGGAATTAATTTAGGCTAAGTTAGATTAGATGTGATTAGATTTGGTAAGGTTGGATTAGATGAAGTTAAATTAGGCTACCAAAGATTAATTTAAAATAATAATAAATAATAAGCATGTTACTTATTTCTCATAAGCGCCAATTTTTCCGAAGAATTCACTAGCGCTCGGAAAGAGAAAGAAAAAAGAACAAAATCAATGCATCAAAAGAAGGCTTATATACAACACACATTTAACAATCACTAGCAGTGGCAAAACAGCCTAAACTCTATAGTCATCTGCCATGACACCTCTCTCAAGATCATAGCTTCTCTCAAAGAGAAAAGTCTTAAGGTGTCTCTTGAAGCATTCAACAGAACTCAGTTGTCTCATGGACAGCGGCAACCTGTTATACAACCTCGGAGCCATGTAGGAGAATGACCTCTCAAAGAAAGAAGACTGCTGGAAAGCCCTTGGTTCATCAAGACGAAAAGGGTCATTGTCATGACGCACAACTACACCATGGTGTGCCGGTGGGCGCCTGAGCAGGCTAAATTAGATAAGATTTGGTTAGATTTGGACATTATGGCTGGTTAGGATGGATTATGTTCAGTTAGAATAGGTTACTTAGGATTAATTTAAGTTAGATTAGATGGATTAGTTTGGATTAGATTATTTAGTAGACGGGTTATTTTCATTGCGGGCATTCGAGGAACAGGGTGGCAAACGAAAGCCGAGCCCATTATATTTTTAGTCTATATTCTATTATGTATGTACTGTATGTACACTCGGATACCATAGTCTCTAGCCCACCCCACTCTGGCAAAAGGTGAGGCCAGGACCCGTTCTGGATGGCAGCCCACAGTGATGGTGAGGGGTAGGGTTTGAGAGAGAAGGCAACACACAAACGAGCACAGTGTGAAGCATTTGAAGACTTCGAATCCTGTCCCAAATGCTTCACGCTGTGTTCGTGTGTGCGTTTCTCTTTCTCCCAAACCCCAGCCATAACTATCACTGTGGGCCACCGTCCAGAAAGGGTCCTGGCCTCACCTCGTGCCAGAGTAGGGTGGGCTAGTAGAGACTATGGTATCCGAGCGTACTGTACAGTATGTATTTATATACTCGGGCACATACCCCATGCTAGGGGTGGCTGACTCGAGACAGAGCCTGAATAGAAACAACATTCAAGGATTTTAATTCTTAGGGTCCGGGACCACATATGCGTTCCCTCGCCCCTTGCTCTGCTCGTCTAGTAGGTCAATTTTACAAGGGGAGGAGGATTCCTAGCCTTCTGCCCCAACTTTTTCTATTGCACTAGACATATTGAAAGCCTTCGATAGAGTCTGGCACAAATTTTTAATTTCTAAACTACCCTCCTTCGGTTTCTATCCCTCCATCTGTGCCTTTGTCTCTAATTTCCTTTCCGGCCGTTCCATAGCCGCAGTTGTGGACGGCCATTGTTCACTTCCTCACCCTATAAACTCTGGTGTTCCTCAGGGCTCTGTTCTATCTCCTATTCTCTTTCTAATTTTTATAAATGATCTCCTCAAATGTACCTCAATTCCCATCCATTCATACGCAGACGACTCAACCTTACACTACTCCATTAGTTTTTCAGAACGCCCCAGCCAGCAATCCCTCAACGACAAACGTAATGAAGCCATAGAACTATTAAATTCTGATCTAAATACTATCTCCAATTGGGGCAGAGAAAACCTTGTTACCTTTAATGCTTCCAAAACCCAATTTCTTCATCTATCTACCCGTAAGGAACTCCCAGCGGACTATCCCTTATTCTTCACCAATACAAACATCAATCCTTCCTCTTCCCTCAATATTCTTGGTGTCTCTTTTTTTCTTCTGCTCTCAGTTGGAAGGACCATATTACCAGTCTTGCTAAGGCAGCCTCCCAGAAGCTGGGTGTACTCAACTGCCTTAGGGGGTTCTTTTCCCCTGCACAGCTTCTTGCTCTGTACAGGGGCATAGTGCATCCTTGTATAGAGTATTGTTCACATGTGTGGGGAGGTTCTTCTCACACCGCTCTCCTAGACAAAGTTGAAAGGAAGGCCTTTCGTATCATTAACTCCCGTCCACTCACCAACTCTCTGCAATCTCTCTCTCTCCGCCGCAATGTTGCATCTCTCTCGCTATTCTATCGCTACTATAATACTGTAATTAGTGTTCCTCAGAGCTTTCCCAATGTATACCACCTCCTTTACGTAGGGCACGTGGTACCCATCGTGCAACTCAATCCCACCCCTACTCTGTGCAACTCTCCAACCCGAGAGTGAAACGTTACTCTGTCTTTCTTCTACTCAACAGCTGAGCTCTGGAACTCTCTCCCAGAATCAGTCTTTCCCTCTTCCTATGACTTAAATTGCTTCAAACTCCGTGTGTCCAGGCATTTTGGCTCGAACGTCCCTTGATTTTGGCCCTGTCACTCTTTCAACTATGGGGGAGGCACTCGCTATAGGCAGTTCTGCCTTTTGCCTCCCTCAATCACATAGAAAAAAGAAAAAAATAATAATATGTGAAGATCACATTATGGTTTATAGTGTTCCTTCTCCTATTTATTCAAGTATTCAAACAAAATTGCTCCGGTTTGGCACCCTGTCTAAGAGTGTGGCCATATTATAGTTCATAAAATTTATGTAACCTTTTGAGTACCAGCGATGTGTGTTATATATTATTCTAACTACATTTTGACGATATTATGCAGCTTAGGATGGATCTGTGGTAGTTAACAGGGTTGGTTGAGATATTTTTCAGCCATATTATTGCTAGAGGTCCTTCCTAAGCTGAATAAAATTGTCTAAGAGTTTCCAGAATATGATGAAAAGGGCATCACTGGTACTGAACTGGTTAACAGAATGTAGCACCTGAAAAACTTAACTGAAAAAATGGCTTTAAATGTCTGATTACTTATTGTTACTTATTTAAATGTTTGATTAAACAAGGTCTAAAACTGCGTAGCTATTGGCAAACAAAATGATTGCTTTAAATTATTTGTTTTCTAAGTCTACACAAACTCTATGCCACTAAAAATAAAACTTTCTATAGGACAGACAGACAGACAGACAGACAGACAGACAGACAGACAGACAGACAGACAGACAGACACACACACACACACATGGAGTGATAATACAAGATGATCTATCCCCGGAGAAGCATATTAACATGATCATTGGAGCATATGGAATAATAACCAATATGAGAGTGGTATTTAACTATTTGGATGAAGAAATGTTAAGAAAACTGATAATGACTATGATAAGACCAAGATTAGAATATGCAGCAGTGATATGGTCACCACATTTGAAAAAACATATAAACAAATTAGAGAAAGTCCAAAGGATAGCAACGAAGATGATCCCAAGATTGAAGGAGTTGACATATGAGGAATGGCCTCGCAGGTGATGTGAGAGCATACTTCATACCCAAATATGCACTACCTATACAAACACACACAATTAAAAACCTACACACACAACTAGAAACCTACACCTACACCAAGAAACCTACACACACAACTAGAAACCCACACCTGCACCTACACACACTAGAAACCTACACCTACACACACATAGAAACCTACACACACACACACACACCTAAAAACCTACACACACACCTACTTACATCTACACCTAAGCACAAAACCATACCTGCGCTGGGATACTGGCACCAAATCCTCATTATACATGGCCTCGCAGGTGATATGAGAGCAGAACTGTGTGTAATGGCTCTGGGTCCCGGGGTTACAAGTGTTGAGAAGGATGTTGAGGCCCAGGGGTTTGAGGGACAGGAGGTAGCGGCGCCACAGGGGGTCATCAAACTGCAGACCAAAGGCCGTCTGGTGGTCGTGGGTCAGGGACATCAACACTGACTCCGATTCTGTGCCAGAGAAAAGTTACACAGAAACAGCTTAATTCATATTTTTTCACCAACCAACTTTACTTCTAAACTCAATTAATGAAATCAACAAATACATGTGGCACAGGTTAATTAATTTGGAGTGTTAAACAAAAACTGAGTAACTTATACTGTACAGTATTTATATATTATTTATTATTGTAAATTAAAGTTACATTTCGGTAGACAGTTCATAATATGTCTCTGCAAATGATACAATGGCCAAAACAATGACATTTGATGCTAACTTTGATGCACTTCTCATTTATTATAATCTTGAGGGAAGGCATAAGGATTTTCTGGTCTTCCTTCTCCCTCATGTTTAGCTCCATCAGTTGAGATTTTCAGACGTTTCTCCCGTTTGTTTGGCGATTTTAAGACTTTTCTCCTCATTTCTTTGTCAATATTAAGACCTTTTGTGTTACTTAAGTGTAAAAAAAATTCCAGGCAAGCAATAGCAAGACTGTAATTTAGAAGTACAGTAATCAGCCTTTGGCTAACATCTTTCTTAACACCAATAATCCCCCATATGATATGACTTCCCAAACTTGACTACTTCCTTTAACGTGACGATCGTGCGTTGTTATATGTGCGATTAGTTTGCTTGGGAAACAGATTAACTTGCTCATGTAGTAATGTACACCCTATGTGGTGGATTGTGTTCTTTTATTTAATAATTTTCATTTTAGTAAGCGTTGTTTCCACATAGCGATTTTGATAATTTAATTTGACTTTATATTGTCCTTGTCCCAATTTTGGTTTGTTTAGTTTGCAAGTTTTACATTTTAATTAACAAAATCTTACAGTATCTAACAGTAGACGTTCTGGAAGAGGCCCTTTAGACCTGTGCATCCAGCTCTGGACTCTATGTGCAGATCTCGAATCCAAAAACTTGACAAGTGAAGCAGCCCTTAACAGAATTGCCTGGAACGCCGCAATTAGGACATGACACTGAAACTGCACGTATGTGTGGAGCACTCAGTCTTAAAATTGTATGTATGTAGTGGTAATTGTGGCAGTGGCAGTCATACAGTTTTTATCATACTTTAGTTTAACTTTGTAGATTTTGTCTACTCCATGCCTTGTCTAAATTACGCTCAAACGTTTGTAAAGATTCTGACTCAATCACATAACTTTCACAATAACCTTCAAGGCAAACTAATAGAGAAATGTTGCAAAGTACATTAGAAATTTGCAGAAAGAACATTGATGCAATTCAGTAATATTTCAGCCGGTCTTACCTTTGGTGGGGTTGGGTATTGGTATTCTCTCGGCCTTCAGCTCATCGAAAATCATGGCGTCCTCACCATATATTGACAGGGCGCTGGGAGGGAGAGAGAGAAGAGAGGGAGTTAGTTTTCATATTAAATAATGGTATGGATGTTGTTGTCGTTTCCTAGGCTGCCTGGCCGAACAGCCCTGAGTCACTAAGGAAGGCCATGGCCACGATCGGGCTTTCCCACAGGGCTCTCAAGGGGTGTAGATTATGTTGTTGGCATAAGTGATTGTGCGGAATGCAGTCTGCTATGATGTGTTTAATGGTATGGGGTGCTGTGTTACATCCTGGGCAGGTATCGTCGACAGAGCCATCCAGTCTCTACTGATAGCTCAGAAGAGCAGGATGGTACCCATATCTCAACCTGGTATGGATGTGATGGAGATGAGCTGCTTTGAGGAGTATAATTATGTGGAGTGACTCGTAGAGACAGATTGAGAATGAAGAGGTACATAAGAGAGTGGGACTGCAGGAACCCTTGTCGGCCAGAATGGACAGAAGAGTGCTGTGCTGGTATGGACATGTTGAGCGAATGGGAGATGAAAGTCTTTCAAAGAGAGTATATGATTATGGGTTAGATACAAGGGGAGATAGAGGGGTAGGAAGACCTCCATTGAGATGGAGAGATTGTGTAGTACAGTATAAGTGTTGGAAGATAGAGAGATGACTGTAGAACAGGCAAGAGAAATGGTAATAAATAGGAATGAATGGAGAATGCCTGTGAATAGATGAGTGATAATGCGGTCGTTGGGAGAAGGGGGTCGGGCGCCAGCTGGACTAGATAATATTCCGTCAGGCGCTTAGCCCGGGGAGCCGGTGTATATGAAGGGTCATGCCTGGATGTGAGGTGGGCGGGCATTGTGGTGGTAAAGCTTCGCCGCGTGTCTGCCTGCTGAGACCGGAACCTTTCCTAGAGGTCTGGGACCTGGACTCTTTTGCTGGAGGCCCCAAATGGGTCTGGAGCCCTCTTCCTATGACTTAGATTGCTTCAAACTCCATGTGTCCAGACATTTTGGCTTGAACGTCCCTTCATTTTGGCCCTGTCACTCTTTCCACTCTGAGGGAGGCACTCGCTACAGGCAGTTCTGCCTTTTGTCTTCCTCACTCATATAGTAAAAATAAAACTGCTGCAGGGAAAAAAAAAAACACGTGGTAGGGTTTTGTTTTGTTTTTTTCTATATTCCAACTACTTCCTCTCGGGCATAGGCTGAGAGCCTGTGCATTCAACCGTACATTCAACGGTGAAGCCCATGAGGTCTCGTTCCAGTCTAGGGAGTGCGAAATGTGAAGCACTTTGAGATGCAACCAGCTGCCGCAATCTTGCCTTTGCAGGATGCACTGGGTCCGGTCGCCCACCCACGGCTCGAAACAGCCCCACCTCTAGAGCTGCCTCACCCCAGTGCTTCACTGTCTCATCCCCTAGCCTCGGACCCTCACTGTATTTTTTTCACGTCCTTGGTTTCAGGGTCGACTTATGTTCGAGAGAAAGAAATTTACAAGTGTTCTTTGGCACAAACTGAGGGGTGGACTTATACACAAATTATCCTTATCTTTGAGTATATACGGCAGTACTGTACCTGGTTGCAACATTATTGTGGGCTCGGTTTTTGAGGAAGAAAACTTTCTCTGCCGTGGGGTTAGGCCAGGACAGGACCCCTTTCTTGTCCACACAACACAGGTTCTGGAAAGACACAGGAGGAGGGAATAATAAGGGACTCTTCTTCTATTGTGGTTAGTTAGTTAGTTATGTAGAACAGATTAACCAGACCACAGAGCTCCATACAGAACTCTCATAGGTCTGGCATGCTGTATACATACATACATACAGTACTTACTTTAACCCCTTCTGAACCGGCGACGACTTTTATATATGATGGGAGAGAAGAGGAAAACAAATTAAGTCGAGCCCCCTTAACCCCTTCTATACCGCGACCTCTTTTTTGTTTTATTTTAGCTATATTTAGATGATTTTGTGCAGTTTAAGAAGGATCTGTGGTAGTAAAAAGGGTTAAGTGGGATAGTTCGAAGCCTGTTAATTGTTGGAGGCCCTTTTTAAACTGAATAAAGTTGTCTAATAGTAACCACAACAAAGTTAAAAGGACGGCTCGGTACTGAACGGGTTAAACAAAACCCCCTAATAACCCCCCAGACGTAGTAACCTCAGATAGTGTTAACCCTCACAGTGAGTTTCCTCGCTAGACACAGGAGGGAATAATAAGGGACTATTCTTCTAGTGTGGTGCTATATACATACAGTAGGGGCTCACATAGAGGGACTATTCTTCTATTGTGGTGCTATATACATACAGTAGGGGCTCACATAGAGGGACTATTCTTCTAGTGTGGTGCTATATACATACAGTAGGGGCTCACATAGAACGTGTTCGCATAGAACGAGTCGCTTATAGAACGCCGACCTAAAATATTGTTCCAAAATTTTCGTTAGGAACGAATGTGATCATATAGAACGATTTCGTCATCAAAGTAGGGCAAATCCGAGGAGTTCTCATATAGAGCGCCGTAATATCGTACAAAACGTACAAAATATTGTACGCTCCTGACGGAAATTTACGCTTACAGTGAACATTGACCATATTGAGCCACAAAAATGCCGCGATCACATAGAACGGCCTCGTTTATCGACCAATTTATCGTTCTATGTGAGACCTACTGTACATACATATGTACTTACTTATTAAGGGAGCCCACCTCGCTTTTTTTTTATCTTTCTCTCCTTTTCTCTCTTTCCCCGGCTTGTATCCATTCTGCCCCATTCAGCCTACAGTAGGCTACTGTTTTAAGACATTTACCCCCGTCCAGGTGTCAATATTTTCCTGGTGAGCAGTAGCGAGCCAGCATATATATATATATTTTTTTTACAGCAAGCTAAATTTGTAAATTTTTCGATAGAATAATTTCTCCGGCGAAGCCGGATTTCTCTATACAATGCTGGCTCGATCTCGCTCGCCAGGACGATATCGACACCTGGATGGGGATAAATGTCTTAAAACAGTTGGCTGAATGGGGCTGAATGGATACAAGCCAGGGAAAGAGAGAAAAGGAGAGAAAGATTAAAAAAAAGCCGGTGACCCCCCTTGAAACTATTTGGTGCAGGGCGGGTCTATTTGGATCCTCCCTCTTATACTCCATTACATACATACATACATACTGTACATACATACATACATACTGTACATACATACATACATACTGTACATACATACATACATACATACATACTGTACATACATACATACATACTGTACATACATACATACATACTGTACATACATACATACATACTGTACATACAAGTTTAAATACCGTTTGTCCACAGAAACTGTGGTTACAGTCTCACGTCCTAAATGGCAGCTTTCCAGGCGGTCTTGTCAAGGGCCGCCTGTGTTGTCAAGTTCTTTATTTTGAGATCGGACCGGAGTACCCGAGCCCACGTCATTCTAGGTCCACCCCTACGCGCAGCTCCCCCCAAGTTCACAGTCCGGCATTTCTTCACCCAGTTCTGATCATCCATTCTCTCCACATGTCCAAACCAACCAATCGGCTCGTGCGCATCACTTCACTGATACTCCTAATGCCCAGACGCCTTCTCAATTCCTCGCTCGATACCCTGTCCCTAAGATTAACCCCACATATCCATCTCACCATTCTCTTCTCATTCCGTTCCATTCTATTGACCTCCTCCGCTTTAACCGGCCACGTCTCAGAGGCATAGGTCATCGCGCTCCTAACACACGAGGTATACACCTTCCCTTTAAGGTGGGGTGGGAGATTCTAAGACGTTTCACCTCGTTAGTTTGGCGATTATAGGACGCTTCAACTCAATAAGGTGTCGATATTTCCCGGGCGAGCGACAACGAGCCTGCAATTTGGGAGGAATCGGCCTTCGGTTGGAACATATTTCTACCGAAAAATGTACATACAGTACTTAGCTGTACGTCTGGGGGACATTTTTTTTTAGTTTGAAGGAGGTCTGGAGAGGCGTTTTTCTAATTAAAATGTAAAACTTGCAAACAAAGCAAACCAAAACTGGGACAAAGACAATATAAAGTCAAAACAACTTATCAAAATCGCTGTGGAAACAACTGATAATGTGAGTGGTGATGGGCTGGTCTATCAGAATGAAAACTGAGCGATCTCTGCCATACCCATAGCTTACTCTGACTGTTCCTTTTACTTATATATTTTCTAGATCTCAAGTCTTTTCCGTGGATTGACCTCCCTACTGCCAACCCTGGCAGATTGGGAGCCAAAGCGTCACATTTTTCCATTGCCCCTCAACTTTCCCTTTATAATTGCTGAGGGGCACAGGGCCTTGGGTGGGGCTTTTGTTTCCCGGGCGTTTCCGCACCCTCCTCAGCTCCCCGCCTTTGAGTGGCTTCGGTCACCTGGGCATTATTAGTGGTAAGCTGGGAGGGTTCTGTGGGGGCGCTCGGTTATGGCCTTGGCCTTGCTCGGGACCTTGGGGCTGCTCGGCCAGACAGCCTGAGGAACAGCAACAACTGATAATGTATTGTTCGAAAATGGCACAAGCAATTATAACCCTTAACCCCTTCTGTACCAGCGACGTCTTTTGAATTCTTTTCTAGTTATATTCAGAAGGTTTTGTACACCTTGAGAAGGATCTGTGGTAGTAAAAAGGGTTGATTAAGATAGTTCCAAGCCTGTTGATTGCTGGAATAATATCCTCTAATAGTTGTGTTTTGTCTGTGTTTGTTCGTTGTTTTGTGTTGTGTTTTGCGTTTTCCCTGTTCTTGCTCTGTCTTGAGTCGGCC
This sequence comes from Paralithodes platypus, assembly GCA_032716605.1. NCBI lineage: Eukaryota > Metazoa > Arthropoda > Malacostraca > Decapoda > Lithodidae > Paralithodes > Paralithodes platypus. The sequence goes on from CM064488.1 coordinate 6,351,429, forward strand.
ACCCCCAAGAAAAAAAAAAAAAAATAATAATAATAAAATACTGTAGAGTAAAATAGAAAATAGAAATAAAAATAGGAAAAGTGGGGATTGGGCCTGAGTATATAGATAGATAGATAGAATAGTACTGTATCTAAACTAATATGGAAAGGACGTCGCCAGTAGAGAAGGTGTTAATAATACTTAAACAAACTATCCTAATAAACCCCAAGACGTAGTAGCCTCTATAGCCGGTGTCACACGAGCGCTTTTTCAGGCAATTTTCGATGAGCAAGTTTTTTCTTGTGATATGTTGAGGCTTTTTCACATTGGGATCGGAAACTAGACTGAAGGTAGATTATTAATTAAAATGTAAACTTGCAAACTAAACAAACCAAAATTGGGACAAGGACAATATAAAGTCAAATTAAATTATCAAAATCGCTATGTGGAAACAACGCTTACTAAAATGAAAATTATTAAATAAAAGAACACAATCCACCACATAGGGTGTACATTACTACATGAGCAAGTTAATCTGTTTCCCAAGCAAACTAATCGCACGTATAACAACGCACTATCGTCACGTTAAAGGAAGTACAGTAGTCAAGTTTGGGAAGTCCGGGACGTTCTGGCAAATTTTACTAAACTCTGCATGAATAAAGAAACTACATGTTAAATGTCAAAATATTATTTAAAATCAAATTTGCAACATGACAAGACATTAACAATAGTACAAAATACAAATATTGATAAGATATCTATACTATTACAAAATAATATATAAAATACAGTACAGCACTCACTAACGATAGTGCTATCGGGTAGGTACCTGTAAGCATAGCATGCCTCAAGTGACCCCTATCAATAACTACCCTACAAATAACCTACATTTATAGCACAAATAAACTAAGGAAATCGCAAAAGTAAGCAATTGATATACTATCGACAATGAATACATATAATATAAAGACAAATAATTGCAAAATATGAAGTAACAACAGATTTAAACAAAGAGTACTCTTTTAACAAGAACAATAAATTTAAAAAATCATCAATATTAATATTAAAAATAGAAAAAGAAAAAGATAAACAATAAATACAGACAAAAAACAATAAATACAGACAAAAAGTAAGCAGAGGTTATACAAGAAACTTCAAGTTAAAAATGCTTGATTAAAATTATTGATGTCAAATTTTAGAATACAGTCACAATAATTGACCCTAAAAAGATTAAATTTATGGAACAATTTACTTGCCTCAAAACCTCTGTCCACTAAGAGTCTGTATAGTAACCTAGCTCTAGCCCAAAAGTCATCTACTTTAGTGCAGATTTTACAAAATCTTATTAATTGGGAATAAAAACAATTATAAGTTATTTTACTATCGATATTACTACTAGGGAAAGGAAAGTTTATTACGTTAAAATTAAAATCATCAACTTTGTGATATACTTTAAGTATATTCTTAATTCTGAATATAACATAGCGATTTTGATTAATAATAATAATAATAATCGTCTGGTTACTTATATAGCGCCCGTATCTCCTCCTTCGAGGATTCTCAAGCGCTTCACACTTCTTTAATCAACCAGAGACCATTACCCATCTCCCTTGCTCATGGGAAGACAGTAACCGCCGGCTATATCTCAGAAAAACTTTTCAATCTGAGCGGGGATTGAACGCGAGACCTGTAAGATGGGAAGCAGGCACGCTATCAACTGAGCCAGCCGGACGGACGATTAGTTGTTTTGTCTTTTTACTGTGTTTGTATAAGTTTTGGTTTGTTTATTTTGCAGTTTTACATTATAATAACTGAAATTTTAAGCCTGCCACACCACAATTGCTCGTAAAAATCGCTCGTGTGACACCGGCTTAATAGTGTTATCCCTTACCGTGACAGAGGCCAGGATGTGTAGGATGTTGGCCGCTTTTTTTATCTTTCTCTCCCTCTCTCTCTTTGGCTTGTATCCATTCGGCCCCATTCAGCTTACTGTTTTAAGACGTTTACCCCCATCCAGGTGTCAATATTTTCCTGGCGAGCGATAGCGAGCCTGTAATTTAAGAGGAACCGGCCTTAGGCCGGGATATTTTTCTACCGAAAAATGTACACATTTATCTTGAAAGGGGGTCAAGGGGGTGTATTTTTAAGCTTGATGGATGTCTAGGGAACAAACTAAAAACCTGGTATTAACCCTCACCGTGACGGAGGCCAGGATGTGTAGGATGTTGGCCGTGCGGGTGGGTGAGGGTTGGCGGCCCGTCACGGTCAGGAGGAAGTGGTGGCGCAGGGAGGCCCAAGTCACGCGCAGGTCCGATAACTGTAGCGCCTGGAGTTCGGCGTCTTCGAAGGGGTCTTCCAGAGGGTCCGTCTGGAGATAGATAGATACAGTAGATAGATAGATAGAAACTCAGTCTGCATCATAGGGAGCCCAAGGTCATAAGTAAGTTTGATTATGTTAAGGGGAGATGGACCGTTTTTTTTTTTTTCTTTGGTCTATTAATTTATTTATTCCTTTATTTCTTAGTTTTTTTGCTAGACCTCTATCAAGCTTAGAACAACACCCCCTAGACCCCCCTTCAAGATAAATTTGTAAATTTTTTGGTAGAAAAATGTCCCGGCCGAAGGCCGCTTTCTCTTAAAATTTCAGGCTCGCTTTCGCTCGCCAGGAAATAATCGACACCTAAATGGCACGAAAGGTCTTAAAATTGACAACGAAATGGGGAGAAAGGTGTTAAAATCGCCAAACTAATGGGCCAAACGTCTTATAATTTCAAAACAAATGGGGCTTAACACGAGGGAGAAAGGGACCAGAAAAACCACCCATCTCCCCTTAACCTCAACAGTTCATCAGCCGCCCCCTTAAGGCCTGGTGTTCTGTATCTTCAATGGATCCTCCAGTGACGTACATAGAAAAATATATACAGGTTTCCCTCTATTTACGATTCCTGGAAACCCGATTATAACTCGAAGTATTGTAATAGTAAGACCTAAATAACTTGTTTGATTGATATAAGTAAAGCTGGTATCACAACATTTATCCTCAACACTGGTCTGGCAGCTTATGAGGTCAACTTTAAAGATAGTTCGGTCACCTAAATTCATCCACCATCAGTCTAGTTTCCGATACCAGTCCAAAATATTCCAGAAATGTTGATCATCGAATGTTGACTATAAAAGCTCTCGTGTGATACCGGCTTAACACCCCATTCTTAAAATTAATCATCAATTACAAACCCCAATGTACTTGCATAAACTAATAAAAGCATATGGTCCTCCCGGGATTCGAACTCGGGACACCACACCCAGAACATAAGCACCTAAACCATTACACCACCAACACATTGATACCATAAGTCTGACGTGGTATAATATGCATCGCACTTGGTAGTTAGCCCAACCTTCACTAAAATGCACCTAGTGTTGACAAAGTAAAATACAGATAAATAAGGCTGTGAATACTCAAGCTATATTATAACTATGGGCATGCAGGTTAGCTCTGCTAGAAATATAATAAATTCATATTATCACCAACCCACCAATTAATTTACAAATATACCTAATTAATAAAATCAATGAAACTTATTTCTTACAGTTTCTTACAGTAGATCCTCTGGAAAAAGGCAAACTATGCCTGTGTATCCAGCTCAGTACCAGTACTTGCACTGCTGCGGTCGTTCACGGTGTTGGCGGCGGCGGTAGCAGACGCAACACTTATGAATACATGTGGTACTTCAAGGATTCAAACCTAGGATACTCACACCGAAATTCTGAGCACTAACCATTACGCTATCAAGACAGTTAAATATAACAATGAACAGTGACTAATACACTAAATAAAATTGAAGTAACGTATCCAAAAACTAACCTGTAGATGATCAGAATGGTGGTACATGGTGAGGATGCGAGCGATGCCGATCCAGTTGAGGACCATCCACGCCGGTGTGAGTGTGAGGGGGACCAGAGGCAGGACCAAACACACCGGCCCCAATAGTACCGCCTCACTCCAATGTCCGCACCACCATCCACCATAGTACACCCTGGCTATGTTCACCACTAACACTACACCCTGGGGGGATATATATGGTTAAGTAACACCCCGTTCTTAAAGGGGGGCACCTGCTTTTTTTTCTCTTTCTCTCCTTTTCTCTCTTTCTCTTACTTGTATCCATTCGGCCCCATTTAGCCAACTATTTTAAGACGTTTGTCCCCATCCAGGTGTCGATTTCATCTTGGCGAGCGATAGCGAGGCAGTATTGTATGGAGAAATCCGGCTTCGCCGGAGAATTTTTTTTATCAAAAAATGTAAAAATTTAGCTTGCTGTAAAAAAAAATATATATATATATGCTGGCTTGCTACCGCTCGCCAGGAAAATATTGACACCTGGATGGGGGTAGTCTTAAAACAGTTGACTGAATGGGACCGAATGGATACAAACCAAAGAGAGAGGGAGAAAAAGAGAAATAAAGCGAGGTGGGCTCCCTTAATATTTATCATCAACTACAAACCCCAATGCACTTGAATAAACTAATGAAAGCATATGGTCCTCCCGGGATTCAAACTCGGGACACCACACCCAGAACATAAGCATCTAAACCATTACACCACCAACACAGTTAAAAGTTGAATACAAGATCACGATTAATATCCATTTTCGAATTTTGGATATCAATCTAATCATGTACTCAACCCAACTGCATTATGGAATGCGTAATGTTAAAGCGCAGGATATCAATAGAATGGAACGGAATGAGAAGAGAATGGTGCGATGGATGTGTGGGGTTAATCTCAGGGACAGGGTATCGAGCAAGGAATTGAGAAAGCGTCTGGGCATTAGGAGTGTCAGTGAAGTGATGCGCACGAGCCGACTTAGTTGGTTTGGACATGAGGAGAGAATGGATGATCAGAACTGGGTGAAGAAATGTGAACGTGGAGGAAGCTGCGCGTAGCGGTGGACCTGGAATGACGTGGGCTCGGGTACTCCAGTCTGATCTCAAAATAAAGAACTTGACAACAGAGGCAGCCCTTGACAGGGCCGGCTGGAAAGCTGCCATTTAGGACGTGAGACTGTAACCACATTCTCTGTGGACAAAATGGTCGTTAAACTTGTATGTATGTATGCATGTCTGTATATTACACCACCACTACCAACACTACACCCTGGGGGATATATGGTGTACTGTATATTACACCACCCCCCCCCCCACCCCCCCCCCCCCTGATACTACTCTCCTTGCCGCGGTTGGGGGGCTTCGGGGCCGGCGACTGGAGCTTGATGGGGGATGGTTGTGGTTATTTCCCTCCCTCTCTCCCCTCGAGCTTTCGTCCTCAGCTTGACTAATTTTGAGTAGTTTTTCATTCCTCATTCTATGTTTTTCCCCTTCTATTCTTATTCTGTCCCATTATCTCATGTCTCCCTGGCCTGGCTAGGTAGAAGACTCCTGACCTGATTTGTCTCTTCGGTTGCTGATGTGGCCCGACTGACTTGATTCCCTTCGGTATTGCATATTTTGCTTTTCGATGTGATTTTTTTCTACCTTATCTCTCATTCTTCGCCCTGATCACTTCTTGGTTTTGGTGTTGCGGTGTAGCAGTTCTTGCCTCATCCTTCAGCCCTGCCCTATAAGAGCTCTGATATGGAGCTCATGTGGTCCGGCTGAACTGGTGAAATGGCGAGAAATGTCTGCGTGTCTTCACCTTCTTCGATTTGTTCCCCTACTGCCCTTCCCTCTCTATCTTGACTTGTTTAGTTATATATTTTGATCGAATCCTTTGGCCCAGCCCTATGAGAGTTCTTTTGTGGA
>CM064488.1:6362209-6512209 GCA_032716605.1 Paralithodes platypus
AGGCTTGAGAAGGCACAGAACTCATTTTGTGATAGAGTGGTAAATGAGTGGAACGCACTGCCCCAGTATGTAGTCAATTCCGAATCAATAAGGGAGTTGGAAAGTAATCTTGATAAAGCATGGGGAAGACAAGATTTGAAGTTTGATTATAAAGCAAAAATACAGAATAGTAAAAATGTTGCATCTGCTACCGCCGCCGCCAACACCGTGAACGACCGCAGCAGTGCAAGTACTGGTACTGAGCTGGATACACAGGCCTAGTTTGCCTTTTTCCAGAGGATCTACTGTAAGAAACTGTAAGAAACTGTAAGTAATAGTAGCCAGAATAAAGTTAAAAGGACGGCACTGGTACTGAAAGGGTTAAATTAATCATCTTTCAGCCTAACCTAATATTGTTCACTTCAAGATTTCTTTTTCTTTTTCAAACTATTCTATAAACAAATCTCCATTATACCATACCCACTTTGGATCTACCCTGCATGTCAGATCATATTAACTACAGCTCATATTAACTACAGCCCATATTATTTTAGATGATGGTAAATTGCAATGTTCCCATCTTGACTACTTAGTTAATATATACAGTATACCTGTACTGTACAGTATTTTGATGCGGTTTTTACCACCATGCACCCCCTGCTCAAGAGCTGGGCTAGGGTGGGTGCCCTGTTGATCAGCAACTACCGTGAATAGTTGCCACAGATTGCTAGACCGCGCCGTTCGCCAACAGCACTGGTGTCTGCCAATAACACACATTGGCTGGCCCGAGACTCGAACCATCAACCTCACAATTTGCAGGCGAGTGCTCGACCAATATGTTGTACAAAGCAGTTTAATATTTGTCCATTAAGTATCAATAATTAGTTGCTATGGGATTCTAGCACAGGGTCAATTGATTGTAAATCTATTATTGTTAGAAAAAGTACTATACCCTGTTCCAAGTAGGTAGTCCAGTGATCATGAACCCTAACCTCTGTAACTCAAAAAGGGCTAGAACAAATGGGCTGTAAATTTCCAAACCTATTTCCTGGCTGACCCTTCCCAAACGGTAGACATATTAGCTCAATTACTCTTGTGGTTTGTGAGTTATAGAGGTTAATGTGCAAGAGTTTTGGAATACTTACTTGGAATAGGGTATAGTCAATATTTGTAACCCATGGGAAATACAGTAAGCTAATTGACCACTTGCGAGTTTTGGTCTATAAGGAAGTTGGAGCTGCGGCCATCAATATTTAGCAGAATTACCAGCTAAAATACAGCCATAATACATATATATATAAATACATAAAACCAAATTGATCATACTTTTTACCCCTCAGAAACCCACATTACTATTGCATTTATTTCTCTTTAACCCCTTCTATACCGGTAACATTTATTTTAATTTTATTCTGACTACTATTGGACTTTTATTCAATTTAAAAAGGCCTCCAGCAAGTAACAGGCTTCGAACTATCTCACGTAATCAATTTTACTACCACAGCTCCTTCTTAAACTGCACAATATCGTCTAAATATAGCTAGAATAAACTAAGAAAGACGTCGGCGGTACAGAAGGGGTTAATATCGATTCCTTATAGCCTGAAATTCGCATATGGTCAATTGGTTCTAGTTGTACAGCCATACTCAACTGTTTACTAATTATGAAGAATAAACCATTTTAAGGGGAGATGGTCTGGTTTTTCTGGTCCCCTTTCTTCCCCATGCTTATTGCCATTAGTTTTGAGATTTTAAGATGTTTGCCCCATTAGTTTGTCAATTTTAAGACATTTCACCCCATTTCTTGGTCAATATTAAGACCTTTCGTGCCCTTTAGGTGTCAATTTTTTTTCCTGGCGAGCAAAAGCGAGCCTTTAATTGTGGAGGAACCGGCCTTTGGCCATGACATTTTTCTACCGAAAAATGTACAAATTAATTTGTAGGGGGATCTAAAGGATGTTTTTTTTTAAGCATGATGGAGGTCTAGGGAGGAAACTAGAAAAATAATAAATGTATGTATGTACAGTATATGCCTGAGTATATACATCAAATATTAATTAAATGAAAAAATTGGCTAAGAAGTGAACCATCCCCCCTTAAATGGACTGTAATGCTATGTACGACTCTATCCTTCACCAATATTAGGATATGTTTGACTGTGAGGAGAACAGCATAATCGGTATACTCCGGTTGGTTTGCCCTTTCCATTAGATAACCATGCGCAAATCTATCTAGTGTGGCCAATGCTGAGGCGAGCAAGAGCAATTTCCTCCCTACGAACTTTGAAACAAGCTTCGTGCCAAGGTTCTGCAAATAGTTTGATCTCTTATAGCTTATCAAGAACATTGTCAGATCACTCAGCCTGCCATTTAGACAACACAGCAGACTTAATAAGAGGCAAATAATCATTGTAGGGCAACTGGAGGTCATCATCAAAGATACATTATCTGTATGCCGTGTTAATAGCATGTCTGGTATTTTAGGGATCGATGTACTTTATTTTAGTTATATTCAGGCGATTTTATGCAGCTTAGGATGAATATATGGTAATTAAAAGGGTTGAATGAGAATTCGAAGCCTAAAATTTGCTAGAGATCCTTCCTGAACTGCATAAAATCGATTAATAGTTGCCAGAATATAATGCAAAATACGTTGCCGGTACTGAAGGGCTTAATACAAACAGGTTAAGAAATTTAGTGTTAGTGCAGGCATGACTATATGTTCATGTAATCTACTATGAACAATTCCAGACTGACTTGTAGTGGCCTGCATCGTGCTGGGACCTTCTGGCCGGGCCGCAGGAGAACCGTATCACCGCGCACCAAGAGGGACCAGGGCAGGTTAACGGTGTGACCATCACGTCGCGTCCATTGTAGTGTGATGCAGGGGGATATGGGGCAATGTAGGTGGGGGTAGTGCTCCGGGGACCATACCACGCTGCTCTCTATATCTGTGGAACACACGGAATGACATACCGTATACTATAGGTCTCCCTCAATATACGATTGGGTTACGTTCCTGAAAACCCGATCATATATATTAAAATCATATAGCGAACCCTAAAATTAATGGGGTAAATGGGGATGCATTCTCGGACCAGCCAAAACCCAAACTCAAACACCTAAAAACTATAATAATATCGTAAATAGGGGCATCGGATAGTGAGGGAGACCTGCAATTCATTAACTCAGGAACCAATCAAATTACACAGTTAATAGATGCCCTCAATTTTGTATTTTTTGTATTTATTGTTCTGTTGGTTATATCTATAGGCCTACTCTGTGTCATTTCAGCTGACGATAAATTGAATTCCTGAGCAGCTATTTCTCAATACATAATGGAAATATATGAAAGTACTATGTCTCTGCAACACATTAAGACCAGGTTTATATAATTAGCAGAGGTGGGCAGGTGCGCGCCATTTGGCGCTCTGCGCTCTGCGATCCGGTGCGCATTACCAATATAGAGGAGCGCGGAGCGAGGAGCGGCAAAATTCTGAAATCGGAGTGCAGGTGGGGAGCGCAGCTAGAAATTCGCGCTCCTGAGGCGATTTTTCCTGTTAACAACAGGTACAAGAACGTCATTATCGTGTACAGTCATCGTACCGTTCGTACGGTGTTACCCACGGTGTTAGTGAACTGTGATACAGTGATACTATGATAGTGACAGACTGACAGTGTTACAGTTGTTAACTTGTTATTTTTTGTTTTTTGGCTTTTGCTAACGCAAAGTAAACCTTACGGGCAAGTTACAGCTTACGAAGGGGCCTAAGGGTAAGTCTGGCAGTGGTATAGCCCGAGCCTGTCTGACTGTCTGAGTGTCTGTGGACAGCTTGGACGGGTCCAATAATCATAATATAATCAATTAATCATATCATATTAAATTATTAATGATATGATATTAAATTATTATTCATTTAATCATGTAATCAACTAAATAGTAAATACTAATCAATGTAATCATGTTGTATTGTTGTTATTGTATTGTTAGGCTTGTTAGAATGTTAGCTTGATAAGTTTAACTGTTTAAGTTTCTCAGTTTGGACAGTTTCTGTAATTCTTTATGGGACTCGTTAGCCTTGGTCGGCAACTCATCTAGGGGAGACAACCTTATACAAATCCGGGTGGATGGGACTAGTCAGCCTTGGTTGGCAACCTGTCTAGGGGAGTAAACCTGATACAAATCCGTACTGCTTACCTAAGGCTAAGGCAGGTTAGTGGATGGATTAGCCGAACACCACTGTAGAAAAATAGTGCTAACAAGATACACAGAGGGCCTCGGAGTCGGACGTATCCTAAATTGAGTGGTCAATCCTGTAAGTCCTTCACTAAACTGGCTCGGGTTGTCCCTCTCACAGGGAATAGGTCCGCTTGGGGGCATTCTGTGTATGGCCACCCTCATAAGGGGAGTAAGGCGTCCGGCAATAGATAGATAGATAGATAGATATCAATGGACAGTCACAATGTCACAAACTCACAATGATATCAATCATATCATATCATTGACATTTGCAATGATATCAATCATATCATATCATTGACATTTGATTCATTGATATGACATAAAGAATAACAGAAACTGAGAAACTTAAACAGTTAAACTTCAGAAAGACACCATGACTTGAGGTTTTTTTAATGTTTTGAATTCTTGGAATTTAGTGAAGTGAAAGACAAAGGACAAAGTGAAGGACAAAGGTAAATAATTAAATAACTTCTAGAAGCTGTTTTGTTTGTTTTGTTTTTTATATACCTATTTTTGGGAGCGCAGGAGCGCGGAGCGGGTAGCGCATCGGGTCTGCTGACAAAAGGAGCGCGTGAGCGCTGCCGCATTACCTTATGTCTGATGAGCGCGGAGCACTGCCGCATTACCGGTCCCACCGGAGCGCGCCCACCTCTGATAATTAGCACCATATTTCACTACAAAATCTTCAAAATAACTAAGAAATCTTGATGGGAGCTTTGCAATTTACCACCAGTTGAAAGGAAACAGAGTATAGTACCTGACTTATCAAATTAGTATGTATATACTCTGGCACTTTCCCTTCCCCATTTTTTTGTTTTTTTTTATGGGGCTGGCCAACTCGAGACAGAGCCCGAACAGGGATATCACAACACATTAGAAAAACAAAACAAAACACAAACTCACACACATCCAGGTAGCCCAAGAGAAATACCAAGAGACTCAGGCCCATTTGAGGTCCCCAGCAAAAGATTCCCAGGTATGTTTAGTTAATTGTAAGTGGAACTCTATAATCCTATACAAAACTAAGAAAATGTACAGTCAGGTCTCGATATACGCGGTTAATTCGTACCGTGTACGTACCGTTTATATCAAAACCGTGTTTTAGAAATAACAGGTCTTATGGGAAATAATTAATTCGTTCAAGCCACTTTCCCAAAGTTCCCCTTTTGACCCTTTTTGCCTACCTTCAGCCGACTTATATTATGTTATACCACCAACATCATTTTTGACAAAACAGAATACATTAAGCATCAATAAGGACTGTTTTGTACCTGTTATTGACATATTTGTGTGGATAGATGTGTTGACGTTCGGTAGATATCCCCGCCACTGTACTCCCTCGGACCCTCCCCCGCCCCGTCCCGCCCCTACAACCCCGTTACTGTGATGAAGTTGATAAGCCTTGTGCTACAGCTCGCATATCGGCCCCTCCATATTCCCCAACATGTTCATCGTCCTCATCGAAACCAGAGAACACAGAAATATTGTCCATCATATCATGAACATCATCAGACTGGTTGTCACTGTCGGGGGCGCTCCCTCCCTCCCCCATTCTTTATTATGGTTCAATAGACCAGAAAGTAGAGAATAAGTTATGACCATATTGATAATGCAAAACTATTGAACACACTTAAAAGTGTATGTTATTTGGTCTCTATATAATCTGTGAATCATTTCCGATATGATGGAATTAAAGAAAAAAAAATCCAGCAACTCATAATCAGCAAAAATTACACAAATGTCAATTAAAAACATGTTACAATATTACCCTATCATTTTGTGTAGACACTCTTAAGGCGAAAATATCTATCTATCTATCTCTATTGCCTGAAGCCATGATCCCCGAAGGGGTGGCCACGAACGAACCGCCCCCAAGCACCTCTGTCCCCAGTTAGTCGACGCCCCTCCTCCCAACCAGCACCGCCTTCATTCATATACTTCCTCACTCCATCCTTCCACCTCTCCTTTGGTCTACCTCTCCCTCTATGTCCTTCCACCTCACTCTCGTACACCCTCTTAGTCATTCGCTCGCTTCCCATACGTTCCATATGGCCGAACCATCTCAAGTTGTTCCTTTTCACACTTTCCAGCACATCTACCTCCACACCACACCTCCTTCTTACTTCCTCATTCGTCTGTCTATCCGTCCATGTAACTCCTCACGCACTTCTCAAGTAACTCATTTCCACCGCTCTCACTCTTGGTCTGAGTCTCTCCACGAACGTCCATGCTTCGCTTCCGTAAGTTAGTGTCGGGATTACCACACTGTCATGCAAGGACTTCTTCACTTCCATACTGACCACCCTATTTCTTGTTACTACTTTCAACGTTCCTACAACCCTCTTCCCCTGTTGCACCCTCTCCCGCAGTTCTTCATCCACAGTCCCATCTTTACTCAACACACTGCCCAGATACTTAAAAGAGCGAAAATATACTGTGGGAAAAAAACAATAAATAAAAAAAATGCAAGTCTTCCGACGCTCGGAACCTCGGCGCCTATCTACAGAGAAGACGGGGGAATATATCTTTTGTTGACGTTCTTATTTCTTCTTGTTGTTGTTCCCCAAGGTGCCTGGCCGAACAGCCCCAGAGGCCCCGAGCAAGGCCAAGGCCATAACCGAGCGCCCCCACAGAACCCTCCCTGACGACCACAATAAAGCCTGGGTGACCGAAGCCACTCCATGGCGGGGAGCTGAGGAAGGTGTGGAAACGCCCAGGAAACTAAAGCCCCACCCAGGGCCCTGTGCCCCTCAGCAATTATGAAGCGAAAGTTGAGGGGCAAAGGAAAAATGTGACGCTTTGGCTTCCAATCTTGGTAGATTGAGAGGTCAATCCACGGAAGAGACGCCATCACTTGAGACAAGTTTGTTGCGGGGTTTTGTTAATAAACCATAGGTGTGTAAGTAAAATAGAATCCCAGCCATATCAAATTGATAGTAATAACGAACATTCTGATAGCGTAGATTTTCCGTCTAGGTCCAGTAGTTCAACAGGTAAAAATAAATTAGTTAAAAACAATAGAAAAATAGTTGCAAATACAAGTAATAGTTTGAGTGTTTATTATACAAATTGCAGGAGTTTATGTAACAAAATGAACGAACTTAGAGCACTGGTTAGCAAAGAAAATATAGACATAATAGCGCGAACTGAAACATGGATTAATACAGAAACCAGGCATTTTTTAGCAGAGTTTGATATACCGGGATATAGTTTGTTTAAATATGACCGAACAAGTAAGAGGGGTGGCGGTATAGCAGTGTTTGTCAGGAGTTCATTAAAAAGCTGTACTAAATCAGGTATTAGAGTAAATAATGAAAATGAAAGTGTTTGGGTAGAAGTTAACGAAGGTAGTGAGACTTTAGTTATTGGAGTTATGTATAGACCGCCAAATATGAGTAGAAATGACGGAACATCATTATGGGAGGAAATTAAAATAGCATCAAGGCTTAGCAACGTGTGCATTATGGGGGATTTTAATTTCCCTAATATAGATTGGCAGCAACAAATAGGCGACTCTGATTCAAAGGAGTTTATTGAGGTAGTACAAGATAGTTTTTTATCTCAATTCATAGATACGCCAACTAGAGGTTATAATATTCTCGATTTAGTTTTCAGTAACAATGAACATATGATAAATAGTGTAGAAATCGGGGACCACCTAGGAAATAGTGATCACAATTCTGTGTATTTTAATATACAATGGAAAGGTAATACCAGAGAGAATACAACATTAATACCTGACTTCAGAAAAGCCAATTATGGTGGGTTAAGAGAAGCCCTGTTAGCGGACCCTATGGTCAAAAAATTAAGTCGATCCAGGTGTCCAAATGAGTGTATCCTTTCTCAGGCACCTGTCATCTTAAGTCAGGAGGAGACGTCAAACTTGGTAGATACATACGATAATTTTATCAAGTCAGTATTCAATGCGCAAAATAAATATATCCCCAAAAGAAAATTTAGATCAACACAGAACCAACCCAAATGGATGAATAATAGACTATTAGATCTTCTAGGACAAAAGAGAGGAATATATAGAAAAATTAGAAAAGGCGAAATTCACCTACTTGCTTACTATCAGAATCTATCAAGACAGGTAAAAAAGGATATTAGGAAAGAAAAAAGAAATTATGAAATTAAGGTTGCCAATGACTCAAAAAATAATCCTAAAGCTTTTTACCAACTATATAAATCCAAGGTTAGAGATGTAATTGGTCCCCTTAAAACTTCGATAGGAAAATTGACAGAAAGTGATTTAGAAATGTGCAGTACATTAAATAGTCAATTTCTTTCCGTTTTCACTAATGAAAATTTGGCACAGTTTCCAGAAGTCCGTAAGGTATACAGCGATAGTATAGAAAATAGGTTAAGTACGGTTACTATAAGTAGAAATGATGTGGTTAAGGAAATTGACAGACTGAAACCTCATAAATCGCCTGGTCCTGATGAGGTATATGCTAGAGTATTAAAAGAATGCAGAGATGAGTTAAGTTATCCATTAACATTTCTATTTAACAAGTCATTAGAAACAGGTATAGTTCCAGAAGCTTGGAAGCTTGCAAATGTAGTTCCGATCTTCAAAAAAGGTGATAAATCAATAGCATCCAATTACCGTCCCATTAGTCTCACTTCAATCATAGGAAAACTACTAGAGTCAATTATTGCTAGGAAAATGAGAAACCACTTAGAAACATTTAACTTAATCAATTCTTCTCAGCATGGATTCACTCAGGGACGGTCTTGCCTTACTAATTTGCTTAGTTTTTTCTCAGAGGTATATGAAGCAGTAGATAATGACAAGTCATATGATATTATATATTTAGATTTCAGTAAAGCTTTCGACAGAGTCCCTCATGAGAGATTGATGAGAAAGGTTGAGGCACATGGAATAGGTGGGGCGTTGTTAGGATGGATTAGGTCATGGCTAATTGGTAGGAAGCAGAGAGTCAGCATAAATGGTACCAAGTCAGAATGGGGAGCAGTCAAAAGTGGTGTCCCCCAGGGATCGGTATTAGGTCCCCTGTTGTTTCTTATATACATAAATGACCTAGATTTAGGTATAACTAGTAGGATAAGTAAATTCGCAGACGATACTAAAATAGGGAGATCAATTGATTCAGATAGCGATATAGAGTGCCTCCAAAGGGATCTAGATACCTTACATGAATGGTCAGTAAATTGGCAGATGAAGTTTAACATTGACAAATGCAAGGTATTAAAGATAGGGAAGATGCAAACAAATGTTAAATATAAACTAGCTAATTTAGAATTAGAAAATTCAGACTGCGAGAAAGATCTAGGTGTGTTTGTTAGCAATGATTTGAAGCCTAGAAAACAGTGTATAAGCGTTCGTAATAAGGCAAACAGGATTCTCGGGTTTATCTCTAGGAGTGTGAGTAACAGAACTGCTGATGTTATCTTAAAACTTTACTTGTCATTAGTGAGACCCCACATGGATTATGCTGTCCAATTTTGGTGTCCTTATTACAGAATGGACATAGATTCATTGGAGAGAGTACAGCGTAGAATGACAAAAATGATCCATAATATTAGAAATCTTTCGTATGAAGAAAGGTTGAAGAAATTAGGTTTACATTTGTTAGAGAGACGCAGAGTTAGAGGGGATATGATAGAGGTGTTCAAGTGGGTTAGTGGGATTAACAAAGGGGACATGGCAAATGTACTAAAGCTCAGTGATAGCGAAAGAACTCGTACCAACGGTTTCAAATTAGATAAATTTCGTTTCAGAAAAGATATAGGCAAGTATTGGTTTGGTAACAGAGTTGTAGATGGGTGGAATGGACTACCAAGTGCTATAGTGGGATCTAAAACTGTAGGGAGCTTTAAGATAAAATTGGATAAGCATATGGACGAGAAGGGTTGGGTGTGAAGGGGGATCAGCCGGGTTGGGCCAATCAGCGCTCTGCAGACCTCCATAATCCTGCGTTAATCTCTAACCGTTTTGGTAAGATGATCCTCAGGGTATTAGAGTGTGAAGCCTATAATTGGGCTTTGTAATTGAATTGGGGTTGTGTGGGACAGGGATCTGCCTTGCTTAGGCCAATCGGCTTTCTGCAGACTCCCATTTTCTTATGTTCTTATGTTATCTAGAAAATATATAAGTAAAAGGAACAGTCAGAGTAAGCTATGGGTATGGCAGAGATCGCTCAGTTCTCACTGCTAGACCAGCCCATCACCACTCTTATTTCTTGTTTATCTATGTGCTGGAAGGATATTATATTTTTCAATTCCATCGCATTAGAAATTATTTATAGATTACAAAAAGTCCAAATAAGACGGAGTTACGTTAATGTATAAGGGAGATAGATAGATGCATTAGATAGATAGAGAGAGAGAGAGGGTTGCTAGGTCCAAGCGATCGATAAAATACGAACATATATGAGACATTTTTATTGACTCTCTTTTTAATTTTATTTTGTGTGTGTTGGAAGGATTTTTTTTTTTTCAATTTCATCGTATTAAAAATTATTCTATCTATCTATCTATTGCCCGACGCCATGATCCCCGAAGGGGTGGCCACGAACGAACCGCCCCCATGCACCTCTGTCCCCTAGTCAGTCGACGCCCCTCCCCCCAACCTGCACCGCCTTCGTTCATATACTTCCTCACTCCATCCTTCCACCTCTCCTTCGGTCTACCTCTCCCTCTCTGTCCCTCCACTTCGCTCTCGTACACCCTCTTAGTCATTCTCTCGCTTTCCATACGTTCCATATGGCCGAACCATCTCAAGTTGTTCCTTTTCACACTTTCCAGCACATCTACCTCCACACCACACCTCCTTCTTACTTCTTCATTAGTCTGTCTATCCCTCCATGTAACTCCGCACGCACTTCTTAAGTAATTCATTTCCACTGCTCTCACTCTTGGTCTGAGTCTCTCAACCAATGTCCATGCTTCGCTTCCGTAAGTCAGTGCCGGGATTACCACACTGTCATGCAAGGACTTCTTCACTTCCATACTGACCACCCTATTTCTTGTTACTGCTTTCAGCGTTCCTACAACCCTCTTCCCCTGTTGTACCCTCTCCCGCACTTCTTCATCCATAGTCCCATCTTTACTCAACACACTGCCCAGATACAGGGTTGTTGATTTTTTTTTTTTTTATTAATTTGATGTTCTACATGACATCTACCTGCTACTTGATATTGTTTAGCATATTTATAACTAAAAAGAGATAGAATAAGTTAATTAAAAATGCATATAACATGAAATACAGATGAATTTACATCTTTTCTATTTCTGTGATGGACGTTTTCATATCAATAGGCTTATGTCTGTCTCGTATAACTAACGGTACTGTACCAATGAAGACACTAGTGGTAAAAACTATCAAGAGCAGTGTAATGCAAAATTCCCATTCCAAGAAGAGTATTGCATCATCCTCTGTAAGCCTGTTTCATCCTGTTGAAACCTGTTCTGGGCTGTACCAGTGAGCACTAGCCTATAGGCTATAGCCCCAGGCCTCTCAGTCAGCGTTGCCAGATTATCAGAAAAGTCTGGATTTCTCCTGATTTTTAGCCTAAACTCAGATTTTCAGATTTTTTCTTCAAAAATTGGGAAATCTACAGATTTCTAGCTCATATCCAGAAAAAGACTTTTAAATCTCCAGAATTGGAGACTGCTCCACACAAAACGCCTAATGACTGACAAAAAGTGCTATGATGTTAACGTAACCGACTCCCTTACAAAGAGAATGACTTCAAGTATGTATGTAACTACTGACTCGGATGAGAATATTTAACCCCTTATTGGCGGCGCTCGACTTAAGTCGTGCACCAATTTGCAGCAAGTTAGGAGCATTATTAAGGTTTTTAAAGGGTTAAAATCGAGTGCAAATGGCCGGGAGCGCAGCGGGCCAGACAGCCGACTCCCAGGGCTTACCGCCGCCCATTAACTCATGTTCCCTGTGTTCTCGAGAGGCCGGCAGTATAGCCAGTAGTGAGCATAGCTGGGAAAAATATACCGCTATACGCTAAACTCCCATGTTCGTGGCACCACTGCAAGAGAACCACGAGTGCTACGTACCTCATTCTGGTCTCATTTTGAAGCTTTTAGCGCCTAGTTTTTTGCTGAATACATTTCTTTTCATGAAGATACTTGATTGATCATTCAGGAGGGCCTGAATATGCCCAAATGAGCCCAAAACACCCCGCTAGACAAGGGTTAAGGTAAGAATATTCATGCATTGTTATTTCCATCCATAATTAATATTATAGTAAGTTTCAAAGTTAGTTATTAAAGTTAAATCAATTGTGGAAACAAATGTGCTTTCTAATTTACTACAGCTACAACTAAATTGGAATAACTTCCTACAAACAGTTGATCACAAAACAAACCCCAAAAAACTCTACAAAACACTAAACAGCATCACACTTTCCAACAGCAACACAACACAATCACATGCTGCAATCACAACAACAGACTCTACTCCTTCATGTAAACAACAAGCAAACACTCTCATCAATCACTTCTCACATGTCAGCCACCTAAAACCTCACAAAGACGACCGACGTGTCATCCGACGTAAGAGACAATTCCCCACAGACCCTGACTATACACCCTTCACCAATCACCAGACAAAGCATATCATCAACAATCTCAAGCACTCACCCGCCTGTGGCCTAGACAACATAAGCAACATACACCTCAGACACCTGGGACCACAAGGCATACAAGCACTCACTAACATATCAAACTACAGCTATTCACACAACACAATACCAGACATTTGGAAGCATGGTATCATCATCACATTCCCCAAACCCAACAAAGACCCCACGTTACCCTCCTCGCACCGCCCCATCACACTCCTTTGCTCCCCCTCCAAAGTCATGGAACGCCTAGTATTACAACTAATTACACCTGACCTACCCCTAGCTCCAACACAACATGGCTTTAGGCCACTGCACTCCACAAACACTCTTCTCACAGACCTTACACAAAGAGCTTTCGACGGCATCAACTCAGCTAGACCACCACACAGATCACTATTAGCCACACTCGACATTAGTAAAGCCTTCGATGCCATCCCCCGCCACAACCTAACAAACAAAATCTACAACACAAACATGCACAACAACACAAAAAGGTGGCTGGCCAACTTCCTAGCAGGCAGATGTGCACACGTATCTTTTGCCGGTCAGTCATCTAAAATCAGAAACTTTCCAAACGGAGTCCCACAAGGATCCGTCCTATCGCCCGCACTCTTCAATCTGTACATGCACGATATAACTACACCCAATACGCCCCAAATAAACTTAGCCTCCTATGCAGATGACATAACACTCACATGCACACACCATGACCCAAAAAGAGCAACAGATCTCCTTCAACCCTATCTCAACACACTACATGGCTGGTGCACTACAAACAGACTTAATCTAGCCCCAGCCAAATTCACCACAACCCTGCTCACAAGTTGGACAGGAGAACACGAATACATCCCTCAACTCACCATAAACAACACACCCCTAACACATACACACACACACCCAAAATCCTAGGAGTAACATATGATACTCATATGACATTCAAACAGCACACCACAAACATTAAAAAGAAACTGACACCCAGACTTAACGCCCTCAGGTCACTTGCTCACACAAAATTTGGACACAACAAAGAAACTACCACCACAGTATATAAACAATATATAAGATCAGTGATGGAATACGCAAGCCCAGCCTGGGCTTCTAACCTAGCTGAAACACATCATAAGACCTTACAGACTATTCAAAACAAAGCCCTGAAGATCATTACAGGCTGCACAGCTACTGCACCCACAGATCACCTACATCAAGAAACCAAAATCCTCAAAGTCAAAGACCATCTGGACATGAGAGGCACTCAATTCCTGGCAGCAGCCTCCACGAACCAAGACCACCCACTAAACTACATGGCAACACACCCACAGACACCAAGAAATATCAAAACAACACCCAGCACACGGTATCACACATAATTATTGTCCTCTCTCCCTCCCTGCCCACCCCGAACCAACTTCCAGAAGCACATCCATACTCATATCTCTCACCGATCCATCCACTCACTCACAGACAACACGCAGCTGCATGCACGACCTCCCGAAATCCATCCTTCCGAATCCTCCCTTCCTCGCGAGGACAGAGTCCACCTGGCCAGGCTGAGATGCGGACACCATCCAGCTCTCCTGAGCTATCAGAAGAGACTGGATGACTCCGTTGTCGACGTCTGCCCGGGATGTAACACAGCACCCCATACCATTAAACACATCATAGAAGACTGCATTTCACACAACCACTTACGCCAACAACACAATCTACACTCAATGAGAGCTCTGTGGGAAAGCCCGATCGTGGCCATGGCCTTCCTCAGGGACTCAGGGCTGTTCGGCCAGGCAGCTTAGGGAACAACAACAACAACAACAATAGGGCGGGTGCCCAACCCCGAAAGGAGTTGAAATAGGGGAGCTATCCCCCCCCCAAAGGCGGCTTTCTAGGGCCTTTCCTAGCTGATGCTGATAGGATTGGGTTCTAGTCATGTGGTGATGGGCTGGTCTATCCGAGTGAGAACTGAGCGATCTCTGCCATACCCATAGCTTACTCTGACTGTTCCTTTTACTTATATATCTTCTAGATCTCAAGTGGCGGCGTCTTTTCCGTGGATTGACCTCCCTACTGCCAACCTAGAAGTTGGCAGATTGGGAGCCAAAGCGTCAAATTTTTCCCTTGCCCCTCAACTTTCCCTTCATAATTGCTGAGGGGCACAGGGCCTTGGGTGGGGCTTTGGTTTCCCGGGCGTTTCCGCACCCTCCTTAGCTCCCTGCCTTGGAGTGGCTTCGGTCACCCGGGCTTTGTTAGTGGTAAGCAGGGAGGATTTTGTGGGGGTGCTCATTTATGGCCTTGGCCTTGCTCGAGACCTTGGGGCTGTTCGGCCAGACAGCCTGGGGAACAACAACAACTACAGCGATTTATGTAAGCATACGCCTAGGGTTATACTAAGAGCATATATTGTGGAAAGGATTAATATATTTGTGCTAGTCCTACATATTTTGTGGTGGTAGGATGTACCATTTTCTTTGTTGTCCTAGTACAATTCCTTAACCCTTTCACGTTTTTATGACGCAGAGGTTGCCAGATTAGCAATAAGAAATAGAATTCTCTCACTCTTATAATTACCTCTCCAAAATTAGTTTTCTGCCCACAGCTAACTCAAAGACAACTGCAGAGGTTGAAGTAACTAAACTAAAGGTTTCTAAATACCCCTGATGGTAACAAAGGCTTTAAAGTATCCCTAATAGGCTCAAAATTGCGTCAAGAACGTGAGAGGGTTAAAAACGCATTACTTACTTGGCATACGCCATAATATATATCGGCATACTCTACATAATTGTAACCTTCAAATATCCAGATTTTTTACGAAAAATCCAGATTTTTTACCAAAATTTCCCAGACAAACGGCAACAACGATCTGGCAACGCTGTCAGTCAGTTACTACTGAGGAGTCACACAGCAAAGATGTTGACTGTGCGACTGAACCCTTCAGGTAGAAAAATGAATCCAATTATGAATAATTACCTACAAAATCTGGTAAAGGGTGTCGGGCCAAATGCAAAGAATGTCAGCTGGAGCTACAGTGGATTCCCCCGCACCACTCATTTAGTCTCATTATGATATAATTATACTACAATAATAAAATTGGTGTTCATAAAACCAATTTGCTTAATTTTACTTTTTTCCCCTCTCGTTTTCAAATACTGATAAGGTTATGATTTAAATCAGTGATTTAAAAAAAAAATCATGATTTAAATCATGATTTAAATCAGTGATTAAAATCAACTTGATTTAAATCAAACAACCCTGCCCAGATACTTAAAAGAGTTGACGATCTCCATAGCCTGACCGTTCAGCTTCACCTCACACTCTGTGACTTCACCCCTTTCGAAGACCATAACCTTGCTCTTCCCCGCATTTACCTTCAAATTCCGTTTTTCGCAAACTGTTCCAAACTCATTTACCAGACCCTGCAACTCCCATTCATTATCACTCATCAGAACTGTATCATCTGCCAACAGCAGTATAGGTAGCTTCCACTCATTTCCCTCCCTTTTCAGCGATACAACAACATCCACTGCTCTTGATAGTATTTCTTTCATGACTCCATCCATATATACAGTAAACAACCATGGGGACATCACACACCCCTGTTTCAAACCAACATTCAGGTCAAAGAACTCGCTCTGCTCACTCTCCACACGTAGTGCCGCCTTTGCACCCTCATACATGCTCTTCACTGCTTTCAGCAACTTGCCCTCTACTCCGTATATTCTAAGTACTTTCCACAAACCTTCTCTATCCACTCTGTCATAGGCCTTCTCAAAGTCCATAAAGGCAACATACACCTTTTGTTTCTTCTCCAGATATTTCTCCACAACACAATTCAGGGTAAAAATCTGATCTACACATCCTCTTCCCTTCCTAAAACCTCCCTGCTCGTCGCCTATCCATTTCTCCGTTCTCACTCTCACTCTCTCAATCACTACC
Organism: Paralithodes platypus; assembly: GCA_032716605.1. Taxonomy (NCBI): domain Eukaryota; kingdom Metazoa; phylum Arthropoda; class Malacostraca; order Decapoda; family Lithodidae; genus Paralithodes; species Paralithodes platypus. The sequence goes on from CM064488.1 coordinate 6,378,969, forward strand.
CTACTGTACACCTTCCCTACTACGCTTAGAAGACATATTCCTCGGTGGTTACCACATACTCATCTTTCCCCTTTGCCCTTATATAGGGGGACTATTATGCCAGTCTTCCAGTCATCGGTGCACTCCCCTTCTCCCATGCTAGTTTGCACATTTTCCATACCCATTCGATCACTATCTCACCACCATACCTCAACATTTCCCCACACACTCCATCTGTTCCTGGTGCTTTCCCCAACTTCACTCTTTTCATGGCTTCCCACACTTCTGACCTCCTGATCTCCACCTCCTCCTCCACTACTTCTCTTCTTCTCCCTCCCATACCATATCCAACTATGTTTGCTGGCTCTTCATTCCTTACATTTAGCAACTCATTGAAGTACTCCCTCCATCTTTCGACTCTCTCTTGCTTCTCGGCTAACATTCTCCCATTCTTATCTTTCACACCCTTACTGTTTCCCTTGCTACCTTCCCTAACTTTCTTGAATTCTTTCCATAGATTAAAAAAGACCAAATAAGACATAGTTATATTTATGTACAGTATAAGGGAGATAGATGCATTAGATCAGCGGTTCCCAAACTGCGGGTCATGACCCCCAAATGGGTCATGAGCCTTTTTTTATGATATTTAGGGATTTTTTTTTTTTTTTTTATATTAAGGTTTTGTCGTACGACTATTTACGTTCCTAATGCTTGATAGTTTGTTTTGCAGCTGTCTCTCTGCTGTGATTAAACTTTAAAATGTATCTGTGCCATTGGAAATTAGTATTTTTTCGGAAGGCTTATAAAGGTGGGGGTCATGGTAGGTTTGGTACTACTGAAAGGGGTCAAGTACTGGAAAAGTTTGGGAACCGCTGCATTAGATAGATAGACAGACATTTGATGCATAAATAACATTCTTAATTATTTATATATACAGTACCTAGGCTTGGGCCGCCACCCGTGTATGATCCCGACTTTGGAACTTTTGGGGTTACGGTACAGTGTCCAAACGAATCTGTTTATATAAAACGCGTGTATATCGAGACCTGGCTGTATGTATGTATGCAAGCTCATACCCCATAGCTGGGGGTGGCCAACTCGAGACAGAACCTGAACGGGGACAACACAAGATAAAAACAAAATATTCAAATTCACACACATCTAGGTCGCTCAGAAGATCCAGAGAATATGGATCACTAAGGGCCTCCATATTGGTTTACAGGGTAGAATTGAGCCAATATAGTGTAATGGAAAATTATGTCAAACCATTCATTGTATTCACCTATTCACCTGGTTCTTCCATTGTCCAGCCTAAGAAAATCCTCCTTATCAAGTCTCTCGAACCCTCTCATGAATCTATACTGTACATTGCTATCAAGTCACTTCGACCTCTTCTCTCCTCTAGCGTGGGAAGCCCTAGTCTTCCAGGGTATTGTAGGTCCTTTAGTTCTGGGTTTGTGTGTATATATGTATGTATATACTGTATGTACTGTATATCTGTATTGAGATCAGTGGATGATATGGTGCAGTACACAATAAACATGCTACACGCACCTCGGATCTCCCCCAGGACGGCCCCAGTAAGGGAGGACAGTTCAGAGTGGCGGAGTCGACAGTCCCACCACACCAGGTAAACATTAACACCCACACCACACAGGATAAACACAGCCTCGATAGGTAAGTACTGGTATCTGAAAAACAAACAAAAAATAAATAAATAAATAATTACAAACCAGCACTGTATAATATACATTACTGTACATACATAAAATAAAAGACCAGTGATCCTCACCATGCGCAGTTTCTGTTTCACGTTCTAATGGCAGCATTAAAAACAATAAAATATATATACTGTACTCTGTAATGATAATAATAAAAGTAACAAAATAATAAAATAAACATGGGTTAAGCATAGAGCAGAAAATACATCCTTGGAAGAGATTAAGACATTAGGCATAAGTAAGAGAGAGAGGGGTGGAGAAGGAGGCATAGCACCGGAATCAACCAATGTGGGACCTCGGTGTCCCGGGCATTTCCACACCCTCCTCAGCTCCTCGCCTGGGAGCGGCTTCGGTAACCTGGGCTTTCTTAGTGGTTTGCAGGGAAGGTTCTGTGGGGACGCTCGGTTATGGCCATGGCCTTGCTCGGGACCTTGGGGATGTTCGGTCAGACAGCCTGGGGAACAACAACAACCAAGGTAGAGTTTCTAGTGAAAGCTTAAGTGAAGAGTTCAGCTTCGTTAGAGGAACAAGTGACGAGGGAGCTGTTGGAGCGGAAAAGTGGAAGGAAAGATGAGGAAGTAAAATTGTTGGAAAGGTTTTCGACTAGATGACAGAAAGACTGGGAGGAGCTAGAGTTAAAAAGTTAAATACTGAACATTTGTTAACGATGGAAGATTGTTTGGCAAGTCGAAGAACAGATTTGACTTGATTGTGGGCAGAAACATAGAGAGTACGGGATTCTTGAGCTTGAAGGTGACGGTGCTGTTTGAATCCTTCCTCCCTATTGTGGACAGCAGTAGAACAAGCAAGAAAAAACAAGGATATGGCAGATACGGTATCAGTTGATAGGCAGTTCAATGTACTGTACAGTCGGCCTAATAAGTGATGTCTCGGCACCAAGTATATTTTGATCCATAATGGGTATTAACAATATTGAAACTTGATTTCTTAGTTTCGAGTGAGATATACTAACAGGTTCCTACACTAACCCACCTTATTCAACATCAACCAGACATTAATACAGCACAGAGTGAGCCAAACGTAACGCCAGCTGAGACATGACTTATTAGCGCCACCGTACTGCAATGGTATAAATTGGTTACCTAATGACCACTATTCATATAAGCCTCAACAAATCTGAAAGAAGGATGAGTTGGTCCTAACGCCCCAAACAATAATGTATCTCACCTGGGGTCATCTGAAGCAACATAAGCCACCAGCAGCAGCACCCCCTCCAATATAAGCGCCAGGGCAGAGGTCCACCGGAACACTGACAGCTGGCTGCGGTGGTGGAATGCCTCATACACCACACTCTGAGGACCACAACCTTTGTTCCTGGGGACGGATTAAAACCACACAAAATTAAACAGTACAGTACTATCATTTGTTTTTATTCTATTTAATTTAATTTAATTTATTTATTTATCAACTCTGCGTAAGCAGAGTTTGGTATCGCCCCCCCGTATAGTGGGTACCACACGAAAAAAATGTCTGTCGTCGTCGTCGTCCTTCTGTCTCGGAACTCCTCCTAGACCGTTGGACGGATTTTCACCAAATTTCACACGACGTCAGTCAAAAAAGATTTTTTGAATTTATGCAATAGTCATGATTTTAGGGGTCCAAAATATGGTTCCCCCCCCCCCCAACAATGATGGCGTTCTTAGTGTGTGAGCCCACACTAAGAACGCATTCGTTCTGGGGGCGAAAACATCACGCTACGCATTTGCTAGGCTAAGTTAGTTTAGTTGGCATTAGAAGTGATGGTAGTAATAGTGGGATTGATGGTGATAGTAGTGATGATGGTGATAATAGTAGTGATGATGGTTGTAGTTGTATTGATGATGTTGACAGTAGTGATGATGACAGTAGTAGATATGATGGTGACAGTACTAGTAGTAGTGATGATGGTCATAATAGTAGTGATGATGGTAACAAGTAATGATAGTTGTAGTGATAATAATGACAGTAGTGATGATGGAAGTGACGATGGTGTGAGTATTAGTGATGATGGTGAGTAGTAGTGATGATGGTGAAAGTTGTAGTGATGACAATAGTTGTGATGAAGATCATAGTAATGGTAATGATGGCAGTAGTAGTGATGATGGTGACAGTAGGATACATGATGGTGAGAGTAGTAGTGATGATTGTAATTGTAGTAGTGATGATGATCATAGTAATGGTGATGATGACAGTAGTCGTGATGATTGTGGCGGTTGTAGTGATGATGGTATTAGTAGTGATGATGGTAACCCATCGCAGAGTTGGGTATGCCTTTTTTATTTTGGGCAAAACGGCACGTCTACTTTATTTATTTGTCGTTCCCTAAGCTGCCTGGCCGAACAGCCCTGAGTCCCTAAGGAAGGCCATGGCTACGGTCGGGCTTTCCCACAGGGCTCTCAAGGAGTGTAGATTATGTTGTTGGCGTAAGTGATTGTGTGAAAGGCAGTCTTCTACAATGTGTTTAATGGTATGGGGTGCTGTGTTACATCCCGGGCAGGTGTCGTCGACGGAGTTATCCAGTCTCTTCTGATAGCTCAGAAGAGCTGGATGGTGCTCACATCTCAACCTGGCCAGGTGGACTCTGTCCTCGCGAGGAAGGGAGAATTCAGAAGGATGGATTTTGGAGGGTCGTGCCTGCAGCTACGTGTTGTTTATGAGTGATTGGATGGAACGGCGAGAGATATGAGTATGGATGTGCTTCTGGAAACTGGTTTGGGGTGGGCAGGGAGGGAGAGATGACCGTATTTGTGTGTGGTACCGTGTGCTGGGTGTTGTTTTGATATTGATTTGTATTGTAGTATTGGTAGGGGTCACTTGAGGCATGCTATGCTTACAGGTACCTACCCGATAGCACTATCGTTAGTGAGTGCCGTTTGTTTTTTGTACTGTTTTTGATATCTTATCAAATTGCAAATTTGGTTTAACCATCCTGGCCCGGGCTGTATCTCCAAAGGACAGGGTGAGATACCCGGGCGATCTGGCCGAAAAACATCTAGGCCTAGGCTACCATATTTTGGTTAATTTTAACTGCTAGAAATTCCCACGCATCTATAAATGTAGTGTGGTTTCCAATCTGTAGACTGGCATTGAGTAGAGCTCTCTAAGTCAACTGGTTCAGTTGTGATGACGATTTTAGTGGAGAGCATTTTCAGGCGATGTTAGCAATACGACGATCTTTTCACTACTGAAACAATGACATACAGACATACAATAATAAACGAGTCTTCTCCTTCTTGTTTTCGGAGGTGCGGTGACGCAACGATCGGCTTTGTTTACATGCGTCGGACGCACGGCGTTCAGACCAAGCTGAATAGGCTTTCAAGCTTACTATCTCCTGAAAGGACACCCGGGCACCTGCCCTTATTTCGTGGTGTCATATTAAAATGACACCCGGGGAGGAAGGGTTAATAAAAAAAATATATATTAATTGTAGTTTCATTATTCATACAGAATTTAGTCAAATTTACCAGACGTCCCAGACTTCCCAAATTAACTAATTCCTTGAACGTGACGATAGTGCGTTGTTATATGTGCGATTAGCTTGCTTGGGAAACAGATTAACTTGCTCATGTAGTAATGTACACTATATGGTGGATTGTGTTCTTATAATTAAAATTATAATTTTGCTAAAGTGTTGTTTCCACATAGCATTTTTGATAAGTTCTTTTGTCTTTTTACTGTGTTCATCCAAGTTTTGGTTTGTTTATTTTGCAAGTTTTACATTATGATTTCTTGATGTCTGTGGGCGTGTTGCCATGTAGTGTAGTGGGTGGTTTTGGTTTGTGGAGGCTGCAGCCAGGAATTGAGTACCTCTCATGTCCAGATGGTCTTTGACGTTGAGGACTTTGGTTTCTTGATGTAGGTGATCTATAGGTGTAGTAGCTGTGTACCCTGTGATGATTTCTAGGGCTTTGTTTTGAAAAGTCTGCAAGGTCTTGTGTTTCAGCTAGGTTAGAAGCCCAGGCAGGGCTTGTATATTCCATCACTGATCTTATGTATTGTTTGTAAACTGTGGTGGTGGTTTCTTTGTTGTGTCCAAATTGTTATCATTGTTCTTAACACCAATAACCCCCAAATTAAAATACAGTAAACCCCCGATATTTCGGACTCTTTTTACTCGGAAACCCGTACTTCTCGGAATGGCATCGGCCTCTCGGAGATGTCCCTGTATATCTTGGCAATTTCCGAGTTGGACGGGATTTGTGTCCGGTTTACAGTGTTCTCTCACTCGGTTTTAAGTGGTTTTAGGATGAATTGAAGCCTGTGCCTTTTAATTATTGTGTTAATATTAATTACTATGTAGGCTACTGTACTATCCCTGAAAACATAGTAATGTTCGTATTTGTCATTAACCCGTGGAGCCCCGGCTAGTTTTGTAATGTTTGTTCACCAGAACCCGGCCGGTTTTCAAAAAATGGTTTTATTCCAGAAACAATAGCGAATGGGTTAGGAATGAAGGAAAAACCACGAAAAACCGCTCAAAAAGCTTAAAGAATGGTCCTACAGAGCCCCCGAAAACGTATTTTACAAGAGTAAAAAATTTAAGGCAATTACCCCCAAAAAACAGGTTATTGCACGCTCACGCGCACGCACGTGGACTTTGAGAGTTTTCAACCATCGGCACGGTTGCGTGGGATACGTACACAGTTCCCATACAAATCTGAGCCCTCTCGAGTGGCTACACCTGAGGTTACGGTCGGAGCAATTAGGGTGATTCGTCAGACGCGTCGCTGGGGCTGTGCGTTACATACATCGCCGACGCGTCAGACGCGTCGATGGGGCTGTACGGGTTAATATGATAAATTTCACATGCAATGATGAAATATAAAGTGTAGCAGTGGTAGGGTAATCTCAGCTTTCTATGGTGGCGCAGACTCCCCCCTCCTATTCGGACATTTTCACTCTTTGAAGTCGAACATAAGCCGGAATTCGGACATCTCGGAAAATCGGACATTTCGGAAGTGAGCATCCCCCAATTAGTCCAAGATAACGAGGGTTTACTGTATAGAAAGCATGTGATTCTCCCAGTATTCGAATCTAGGATATCTCATACAGAACTTACACGCTCTAACCATTACACTATCAAGACAGTTTGCACTTAATTACTTTGAGCTAAAAAACTCTACTTAAGTAGAGCTGATTGGCTGATGGTACTGTGTCCAAATAATAAATTTCAGTTGCAAAACCAAACATAAGGATTATACTGTACAGTTGTCGTTGTTGTTCCCCAGGCTGCCTGGCCGAACAGCCCCAAGGCCCCGAGCAAGGCCAAGGCCATAACCGAGCGCCCCCACAGAACCCTCCCTGCCTACCACAATAAAGCCTGGGTGACCAAAGCCACTCCATGGCGGGGAGCTGTACAGTACTACACATTACCATCAGCCAATCAGCTCAGTGACTAAATGCAAATTCACCAGATTAAAATTAATAGACTACTGTATACTGTAGCCTACTATAATAAATTTGTTTTTGCTGACGGTAATTTGCCATGTCCTGATCTAGGTTACTTAGCTATTACAATGATTTTGTAGCAAAATATGTTGTAAAATATGAAATCATGGCATTAACCCCCTGAGGCCCAGAATGTGATTTGCATGGTTTATACTAATTTATTGTGGATATTTTCATTGATATCGCTTACGGTACCAATTGATATCGGGTACGGTAGTGGGCAGAAAACTAATTTTGGAGATAATTATGAGATTAAGATAATTCTATTTCTGAATACTAAATGGCATCCCCCAGAGTATGAAAGGGTAAAGCATGAAATGGGTAGGTAATCTCATGCGTTACAAGTCACAATTCATTACTGCTACCTCAAACAAACTCTTTTGATAGCTCTCTAACCTACTGTTATATCTAGTACTCTCCATTCAATGCCCAGAAATTGTTCTCAAAAAAGAAAAAAAAAAAAAAAATGTGTATGCTTCACTATTGCTTGATCCATGTGGCCTATGAAGCCTATACTGTGCAGGGCACCATATGCCATTCTAAAATAGTCCACCTCCACAGCTTGGAGTCATCTTCTACCACTAGCTGCCCAGGTTTCACTTTCAAGATGAACACTCCAGAAGCTTGGAAGCTTGCAAACGTAGTTCCGATTTTCAAAAAAGGTGACAAATCAACAGCATCTAATTACCGTCCCATTAGTCTTACATCAAACATAGGAAAGCTACTAGAGTCAATTATTGCTAGTAAAATTAGAAACCACTTAGATACATTTAATTTAATAAATTCTTCTCAGCATGGATTCACTCAGGGACGTTCTTGCCTTACTAATTTGCTTAGATTTTTCTCAGAGGTATATGAAGCAGTAGACAATGACAAGTCATATGATATAATATATTTAGATTTCAGTAAAGCTTTTGACAGAGTCCCCCATGAGAGATTGATGAGAAAGGTTGAGGCGCATGGAATAGGTGGGGCGTTGTTGGGATGGATTAGGTCATGGCTAATTGGTAGGAAGCAGAGAGTCCGCATAAATGGTACGAAGTCAGAATGGGGAGCAGTCAAAAGTGGTGTCTCCCAGGGATCTGTATTAGGTCCTCTGTTGTTTGTTATATACATAAATTACCTTGATTTAGGTATAACTAGTAGGATAAGTAAATTTGCAGACGATACCAAAATGGGGAGAACAATTGATTCAGATAGAGATATAGAGTGCCTCCAAAGGGATCTAGATACCTTACACGAATGGTCAGTAAATTGGCAGATGAAGTTTAACATTGACAAATGCAAGGTATTAAAGATAGGGAAGATGCATACAAATGTTAAATATAAACTAGCTAATGTGGAATTAGAAAACTCAAATTGTGAGAAAGATCTAGGTGTGTTTGTTAGCAATGATTTGAAGCCTAGAAAACAGTGTATAAGCGTTCGAAACAAGGCAAACAGGATTCTCGAGTTCATCTCTAGGAGTGTGAGTAACAGAACTGCTGATGTTATCTTAAAACTTTACTTGTCATTAGTGAGACCCCATATGGATTATGCTGTTCAATTTTGGTGTCCTTGTTACAGAATGGACATAGATTCATTGGAGAGAGTACAGCGTAGAATGACAAAAATTATCCATAATATTAGAAATCTTCCGTATAAAGAAAAGTTGAAGAAATTAGGCTTACATTCGTTAGAGAGATGCAGAGTTAGAGGGGATATGATAGAGGTGTTCAAGTGGGTTAGTGGGATTAACAAAGGGGACATGACAAATGTACTAAAGCTCAGTGATAGCGAAAGAACTCGTACCAATGGTTTCAAATTAGATAAATTTCGTTTCAGAAAAGATATAGGCAAATATTGGTTTGGTAACAGAGTTGTAGATGGGTGGAATGGACTACCAAGTGCTATAGTGGGATTAAAAACGGTAGGGAGCTTTAAGATAAAATTGGATAAGCATATGGACGAAAAGGGTTGGGTGTGAAGGGGGATCAGCCGGGTTGGGCCAATCAGCGCTCTGCAGACCCCCGTAATCCTGCGTTAATCTCGAACCGTTTTAGTAAGATGATCCTCAGGGTATTAGAGTGTTGAGCCTATAATTGGGCTTTGTAACTGGGGTTGTGTGGGACAGGGATCTGCCTTGCTTAGGCCAATCGGCTTTCTGCAGACTCCCATTTTCTTATGTTCTTATGTTCTTATAGATTTTGGACTAAAATTAGATATAACAAGTCTATTGGTTAAGGTTGACAAGCTTTAAATTACCTCTCAGCCTCAGCTTTATGATGCTCGTCGAGGGCCGTAGCAATGTCCTCTTGTAGCCGACCCAGAGCCTCGCTGGTGCACAGACCATCACCCCCTCCCGACATCATTCTGAAATATTGCATCAAAGTATACACAAGGGGCCAGATTCATCACCCTATCACAACAAAGTTCGCTGGTATCTATCTATTGCCAAATGTCTTACTTCCCTTTATGAGGGTGGCCATACACAAAACATCCCCAAGCGGACCTGTCCCCCGTGAGAAAGACAACCCGTGCCAAATAATTCAAGGACTACTTAACTTAATGTCCGTCTAACTTTGAGGTCCTTGTCATATTAGCACTATTTTTCAAGTGGTGGGTAGCTAGTTCATCCACCAACCTGCTTTACTCTTAGGTGAGCAGTAAAGATTTGTATATGGATTACTTCCCTAGATGGGTTGCCGACGAAGGCTGACGAGTCCCATCCACCCAACGGTAGCTTTCCTCTTTGTTATGGTTGTGGAGGCACTGTCTGGGGATTTTAAAACTGGGCTCCCCTGGGAACTGCTATAGCCTACGAGGATGACCTAGTACTTACCGCAGATAATGGCAAGATGCCGAGGCCAAGTTCAAAAGATGAAGAGAGGGCATGGCAAGAAAATTATTAAAGAGTTAATATAAATAAAAACAATGTTTTGCATAGCTGATTGGGGCTTGGAAATGTAGAAAAAAGTGGTGTACACCCATGTGCAGCATGCAAAATAGGGGTGGGTACAAACTTAATTCAGTGTACAGTAGTATTTTATGTTGCAGGGTACGGTTCACCATGGGAAGAAGCACTGTACTAGAATAAAGAGACCACCGCCAAGGAAGAAGTCTCAAGCTGAGAAACTTGTATGTACCGGTACTGTATAATTATATGCAAAGGGGAGCTCGTATTGTTGTTGTCGTTCCCTAGGCTGCCTGGCCGAACAGCCCCGAGTCCCTAAGGAAGGCCATTGCCACGATCGGGATTTCCCACAGGGCTCTCAAGGAGTGTAGATTATGTTGTTGGTGTAAGTAATTGTGTAGAATGCAGTATTCTATGATGTGTTTAATAGTATGGGGTGCTGTGTTGCATCCTGGGCAGGTGTCGATGAAGAAGATATCCAGTCTCTCCTGATAGCTCAGAAGAGCTGGATGGTGCCCACATCTCAGCCTGGCCAGGTGGACTCTGTCCTCGAGAGGATGGGAGGATTCAGAAAGATGGATTTCAGGAGGTTGTGCCTGCAGCAGTGTGTTGTCTAGGAGTGATTGGATGGAATGGCGAGAGATATGAGTATGGATGTGCTTCTGGAAGCTGGTTTGGGGTGGGCAGGGAGGGAGAGATGACAGTATTTGTTTGTGATACCGTGTGCTGGGTGTTGTTTTGATATTCCTTGGTGTCTGTGGGGTGCTGCCATGTACTGCAGTGAAGTGGGTGGTGTTGGTTTGCGGAGGCTGCAGCCAAGAATTGAATGCCTCTCATGTCCAGGTAGTCTTTGACTTTGAGGACTTTGGTTTCTTGATGTAGATGATCTGTAGGTATAGTAGCTGTGCAGCCTGTGATGATTTTTAAGGCTTTGTTTTGAATAGTCTGCAAGGTCTTGTGATGTGTTTCAGCTTGTGTTGAAATGACTGACTTGAGAGTATGAAGTTTGGCAAGGAGTCACTGGAGATCGTGGACAAGTTTTACTAATTGGGAGGTACCAGCTCTGCCAGCGGTGGGGCCAAGCCCGCCACTATCGCCATAATTAGATGCGGCTTTGGAAAGTTCAGAGAACTGCTGCCAATACTAACCATGAGAGGACTCCCTCTCCCTTTGAATGGATAGGTGTACGCAATGACATATGCTTCAGAAATGTGGCCTGTCAAAGTGGATGGTCCCAACAGAACGGAACATAACAAGATGACAATGGTGAGATGGATGTGTGGGGCCAAACTGCGAGATAGGATATCTAGTGAAGAGCTGAGAAGACGGTTAGGTATCGAGAGTATCAGTGATGAGATGCGTACAGGCTACTAGCAGGCTTGGATGGTTTTGGCATGTGGAGAGGATATATGAACTGAGTAGGGTGAACAGATGCAAGTCTGTGAATGTGGAGGTAACTGAACCAGGGTTAGATCAAGAAAGATGTGGGCTTAAATACAAATACCAGATAAGTGGGGCAGCTCAGAATAGGAAATGAGACCGGAACTGTATTTTGTGTGGAGCACTCTGTCTTTAAATTTATGAACGTACAGTATGTATGTATGCACTGTAGATAATTTGACTTGTAATTTCAAATTGATTGTCTTTTTAAGTCTAGGATTTTAGAATGTGGGCGGTAAAGTTCTAGACTATACCAGGGGGTGGTTCCCGTTTGTGGATTTATATAATTTTCAAACAGAACTGAGAGGGAGAGGTAGACAGAGAGAGGTGGAAGGATGAAGTTAAGAAGTATATGTGTGAAAGCGGTGTTGGATGGGAGGAGGGGCGTTGATTGACTGGGGACAGAGGTGCATGGGGGCGATTCATTCGTGGATACCCCTTCGTGAATCATGGCGTCTGGCAATAGATAGATAAATGGTAATATATATACCGGTATATATATATACAGTATATGATGGGTCCTCCTAATCACCTTTTTTTCTCTTTTAACCCCACATTTTACCTAATCTTATATTTCATAGCCCTCCCAACAATTGGGGGCCGTGTATTTAGATTGTTGTTGTTGTTGTTGTTGTTGTTCCCTAAGCTGCCTGGCCGAACAGCCCCGAGTCCCTGAGAAAGGCCATGGCCACGATCGGGCTTTCCCACAGAGCTCTCATTGAGTGTAGATTGTGTTGTTGGCGTAAGTGGTTGTGTGAAATGCAGTCTTCTATGATGTGTTTAATGGTATGGGGTGCTGTGTTACATCCCGGGCAGGCGTCGACAACGGAGTCATCCAGTCTCTTCTGATAGCTCAGGAGAGCTGGATGGTGTCCGCATCTCAGCCTGGCCAGGTGGACTCTGTCCTTGCGAGGAAGGGAGGATTCGGAAGGATGGATTTCGGGAGGTCGTGCATGCAGCTGCGTGTTGTCTGTGAGTGAGTGGATGGATCGGTGAGAGATATGAGTATGGATGTGCTTCTGGAAGTTGGTTCGGGGTGGGCAGGGAGGGAGAGAGGACAATAATTGTGTGTGATACCGTGTGCTGGGTGTTGTTTTGATATTTCTTGGTGTCTGTGGGTGTGTTGCCATGTAGTTTAGTGGGTGGTCTTGGTTCGTGGAGGCTGCTGCCAGGAATTGAGTGCCTCTCATGTCCAGATGGTCTTTGACTTTGAGGATTTTGGTTTCTTGATGTAGGTGATCTGTGGGTGCAGTAGCTGTGCAGCCTGTAATGATCTTCAGGGCTTTGTTTTGAATAGTCTGTAAGGTCTTATGATGTGTTTCAGCTAGGTTAGAAGCCCAGGCTGGGCTTGCGTATTCCATCACTGATCTTATGTATTGTTTATATACTGTGGTGGTAGTTTCTTTGTTGTGTCCAAATTTTGTGTGAGCAAGTGACCTGAGGGCGTTAAGTCTGGGTGTCAGTTTCTTTTTAATGTTTGTGGTGTGCTGTTTGAATGTCATATGAGTATCATATGTTACTCCTAGGATTTTGGGTGTGTGTGTATGTGTTAGGGGTGTGTTGTTTATGGTGAGTTGAGGGATGTATTCGTGTTCTCCTGTCCAACTTGTGAGCAGGGTTGCGGTGGATTTGGCTGGGGCTAGATTAAGTCTGTTTGTAGTGCACCAGCCATGTAGTGTGTTGAGATAGGGTTGAAGGAGATCTGTTGATCTTTTTGGGTCATGGTGTGTGCATGTGAGTGTTATGTCATCTGCATAGGAGGCTAAGTTTATTTGGGGCGTATTGGGTGTAGTTATATCGTGCATGTACAGATTGAAGAGTGCGGGCGATAGGACGGATCCTTGTGGGACTCCGTTTGGAAAGTTTCTGATTTTAGATGACTGACCGGCAAAAGATACGTGTGCACATCTGCCTGCTAGGAAGTTGGCCAGCCACCTTTTTGTGTTGTTGTGCATGTTTGTGTTGTAGATTTTGTTTCTTAGGTTGTGGCGGGGGATGGCATCGAAGGCTTTACTAATGTCGAGTGTGGCTAATAGTGATCTGTGTGGTGGTCTAGCTGAGTTGATGCCGTCGAAAGCTCTTTGTGTAAGGTCTGTGAGAAGAGTGTTTGTGGAGTGCAGTGGCCTAAAGCCATGTTGTGTTGGAGCTAGGGGTAGGTCAGGTGTAATTAGTTGTAATACTAGGCGTTCCATGACTTTGGAGGGGGAGCAAAGGAGTGTGATGGGGCGGTGCGAGGAGGGTAGCGTGGGGTCTTTGTTGGGTTTGGGGAATGTGATGATGATACCATGCTTCCAAATGTCTGATATTGTGTTGTGTGAATAGCTGTAGTTTGATATGTTAGTGAGTGCTTGTATGCCTTGTGGTCCCAGGTGTCTGAGGTGTATGTTGCTTATGTTGTCTAGGCCACAGGCGGGTGAGTGCTTAAGATTGTTGATGATATGCTTTGTCTGGTGATTGGTGAAGGGTGTATAGTCAGGGTCTGTGGGGAATTGTCTCTTATGTCGGATGACACGTCGGTCGTCTTTGTGAGGTTTTAGGTGGCTGACATGTGAAAAGTGATTGATGAGAGTGTTTGCTTGTTGTTTACATTCTTACAGTTTCTTACATTAGATCCTCTGGAAAAAGGCAAACTATGCCTGTGTATCCAGCTCAGTACCAGTACTTGCACTGCTGCGGTCGTTCACGGTGTTGGCGGTGGCGGTAGCAGACGCAACATATTTACTATTCTGTATTTTTGTTTTATAATCAAACTTCAAATCTTGTCTTCCCCATGCTTTATCAAGATTACTTTCAAACTCCCTTATTGATTCGGAATCGACTACATACTGGGGCAGTGCGTTCCACTCATTTACCACTCTATCACAAAATGAGTTCTTTGCCTTCTCAAGCCTATTTCTTTCTTTGTAAATTTTCTTAGTGTGTCCTCTCGTTCTTGTTCCCTCCCGCATCAAGAAGATACCTTCACACACATCCTCATCGTACTTTCCTGACACTATCTTAAAAGTCTCTATCATATCCCCTCTCTTTCTCCTATATGCCAGTGTCGGAAGCCCCAGTGTCCTCAACCTCTGCTCATAGCCCGCGTTCTTCAACGTTGGTACCAGCTTGCTAGCTCTCCTCTGCACTTTCTCCACTGCTTCTATATCCTTTACCATATATGGAGCCCACACCTGGTTCGCATATTCCAGGTGCGGCCTAACCAGTGCTGTATAGAGATTCTTGAAGATTTCTTCGTCAAGTGACACAAATGTCCTCCTTATCAACCCTACAATTCTATTGGCTTTGTTTATCTTTTCCGCTAAATGTTCTGAGAAATTTAACTTATTGTCTATCAATCACTACTCCTATATCCTTTTCTGCACTCACTTCCTCCATCGCTTCATACATACTGTATCCTACCTTATCTATCTTGCTGGTCCCAATCCGCATGTACTTGCATTTTTTTGGATGAAAAGGCATTAACCAATGCTCAGACCATCCCTTCATGCCCTCCACATCTCCTTGAAGCAAACCCATATCTTCCTTACTCCTCACTCTTCTATACAGTTTAGTGTCATCCGCATACAAGTATACCTCACTTCCATTAGTTATAACTTCAGGCAAGTCGTTGATAAATATAACGAACAGCAGTGGTCCCAATACAGATCCCTGAGGTACCCCACTTGTAATTTGCCTCCACCCCGAGCCTATTCCATTCACCAGTACCCTCTGTCTCCGATCTTTCAGGAAGGCTTCTATCCATTGCACATATTTCTCCCCTATATTATAGCTTCTAACTTTCTCTATTAACCTTTTATGTGGGGCCTTATCGAAGGCCTTCATAAAATCGCAATATACCACGTCTATTACATCACCATCCTCTATAATTTGCATCCAATCATCTACCACCTTAATTAGCTGTAGTACCGTCGACCTCCCCGGCAAGAATCCGAACTGTCTCCCACTGAAAAGTTGGTTTGACTTCATATGATCCATTATTCCTTCTCTAATTACCGTTTCCATTAGTTTACACACAACACTTGTCAAACTGACTGGTCTATAATTCCCTGGGTCATTTCTCTTTCCCTTCTTAAATATAGCTGTTATGTTCGCCTCTCTCCAGTCCATCGGGATTTGTCCTGTATTAAACGATACCTCAAATAACATTTTCAATGGCTCTACTAACATCTCCCCTCCTTCCTTTATGATTCTTGGGTGTATCCCATCCGGTCCCGGTGACTTACTTCTGTTCATTTTTTCTATAGCCCTTCTTATTCTAGCATGGGAAAACTCTATTAGTTCTAGTGCCGGTGCCTGTTTGATGGGAATAGTAGGCACTGCATCCTCCGACTCCACTGTTAGTACCCCCCCAAAGTATTTCCCCAGCACCTCTGCTTTCTCCTTATCAGTCTCCACTCTACTCCCATCATTCAACCCCCCTACCAGCTCTGGGATCCCTACTCTTCTTGTTAACTTTTCCTGAATGTACTTCCAGAATATTTTTGGATTATCCTTCACATTTCTAGCTATCTCTCTCTCCCTCTCCTTCACCCCCCTCCTTGTTTCCCACCTTATTTTATTGTTTATTTGTCTGCGTTCCAGATCCACTTCCTTAGCCTCTATACTAGACCCCCTGTTCTTTTTTAACAATTTTAATCTTTCCCACAATCGTTTCTTTCTTCTAATCAATATCCAAAGCTTTCTTTTCATTGGCAATTCTGGGTTAGTTCTTTTCCTCAATTTTGTTTTATCCTTATATTCCCTTACTGGTACACTTTTGGATACAGCATTCTCCAGTTTGACTCTAATTTTCCTCCACATTCCTTCAGCGTCTTCACCGTTCAAGTATTCCCCCCAGTCAATGTCCAAACACCGTCTCAGCAGTTCATAATCTGCTCTATCATACATGTATATTTTTCTATTGCTTCTATTATCCCTCTCTGATTTAATGTTACAACTAAAGCTTATACAGGCATGGTCACTACGACCTATAGGGCTATCCACATTAACATGTTCCACTATATCCTCTTCATTGCTAAAAATCAAATCAAGTACACTCCCCTGCGTCCCATCTCTATATCTTGTCATCTCTACAATATGTTGCGTTAAAAAACAATCTCTCACTTTCTCTATAAACTTATTTTCCAGGCTACCCTGTCCCGCTGGAGTAGTACAATTTGCCCAGTTGATCCTTGGCAAATTAAAATCTCCAATCAAAATTTTATATTTGTTCTCTCTATTATCTATCTCCTCCATTGCTTTCAGTAGGTTATCATCCTCTCCCCTGCTATTATTTGGGCTTCTATATATAGAGGCAATTAGAATTGATCCTCTTACACATTTTACTTCAATACACAAATACTCACAATACTGCTGTCTCATATCCTCCTCATTAACCTTGAGCTCTTTTCTTACATAAATAAACAGTCCTCTTCCAACCTCTGCTCTAATGGCATTTCTCTCATATAACTCAAAACCCTCCAAACTATATTCCACCAGTTCCCTTTCAATTCTAAAAAAAATTGGTCTTACTTCCTGTAGGGCTATGACATCAGGTTTTTCCTCTTCATCCTGCAACCTACATATCAGTTCTCTTTTCTTGTCCTGGGTAAACACATCCACATTACTAAACATAATCCTTAATCCATCTACCATTCCTTCAGCAATTACACCATCCCGCTCCTCCAGTCCATACCCTACTCCCCTGTTAGCACTACTGGGTCTGCCTCTTTGTCTCCTGTCTCTCCCTGTGACACCTCCACCCCGTTCTCCTCCTCCGTCACAACTCCCATCACATTCTCTCCCCTCCCTGATCTCCCCCTCCCTTCTACTCTTATAAACCACTTCCTCACTTTTCCATCCCTCACTCTCCAGTAAAAATTTCTCTTATCCTCCTCTTCCAACTTTCCATTATTTTCATCAGCCTTTTCTTGTAATTCCTTAATTTTTTTTCCTTTGTTCTATACTCAAATCCTTCTTTAGTCTTATGTGTTTCAGTTTATCATTTGTATTTAGCCTCCAACTAAAATTTGTCACAGTCTCCGCCACTACCCTAGTTTTAAACTGTACCCTTATAGGTCTCATCTCTCCCCTTTTATATCTACCTATCCTACTGACCTCCTCCACCTGCCCTTCCCATCCATATTCGTCCTCATCCACACCTTTCAAGACCTCCTTCACTGTCTCCATATCCCTCACTTTTCTCACTCCATTATCATTCATATGAGTCTCTATATCTCCATTACATGAAGGAGTAGAGTCTGTTGTTGTGATTGCAGCATGTGATTGTGTTGTGTTGCTGTTGGAAAGTGTGATGCTGTTTAGTGTTTTGTAGAGTTTTTTGGGGTTTGTTTTGTGATCAAGTGTTTGTAGGAAGTTATTCCAATTTAGTTTTTGTTGTTCTTGTATTTTGTTGTTAGTTTGGGTGTTGAGTGCTTGAATTTGTTGTGTGATGTCTTGTGTGTGGGGTGCTGGGGAATGTTTCAGTATGTCGCGTTGTCTGATGAGGTTTTGAATTTCTGGTGTGAAGTTGGGGTTGTGTCTTTTTCTGTTACCTCTTGGAATGTGTTTCTTGTCAGCGTTTTGGATAGTTTTATTGAGTATGTGTACAGCATTGTTGATGTTAGTGATGGGTGTACTGTTTAGAGTTGTGAAGTGTTGTTCTGTCTCATTTGTGAATGCTTCCCAGTTAGCTCTTTTATAATTGGTGTACAGTATTTAGATTGTTGGATAGGATCATAGGCCTAATGGGTAAATACTAATTTTGGTAAGGATGGTGTTAGTGGGCGTACCGTCCGCCTGGTTTACATTACAGTAGTCGCATGCTCGCAGTTACGTTCGCATCTAATTTACTTTTTACTTTTACTTCGACTAATCGTCTTCCATTTCATATTTTCACATTATCATCCTGTTATTCGCTGTTAACCCGGTAACGGCGAGGGGGGGGAATTGAACCCGGTCCCCATGGGCGAGCATATAGGCTCCATTCAGGCCTATAATCGTCATTTTACGATAAATATAGTTATTACTTATTCATATGAGCCTATTTTACCTTCACTATGAAGATAGTAACCTGTAACAACAATCAAACAAGTGAAAATATCATTTTTCTGGTCAAAATCGCGAATATAGATGGAACAGCCCATTCATGAATTATGGAGAAAATTGAGGCAACCCCTCCCTCCACGAGGCCTCAAGCCACACTGAGCCTACTCATACACACACTCGGTTGTGCAACACACCTGCTAGGCACGTAAGCACATCCCCCACACTGTTTGCTAATGTTAGCACAAAAATATACCAACGAATTAGGGAATAACAGGGAAAATAGGTGATAATTGAAGGGGGAGGGGAAAGGGAGGAAGGAGGGGATGTGGAGGAGTGATATGAGGTATAGGGGAAAAAAAAAAAAAAAAAAAAAATGTTTAGTGATACTGGGGCTGTTTAAATGTTTTTTTAGGCCTCCCTCTTAACCCTTGTCTAGCGGGGTGTTTTGGGCTCATTTGGGCATATTCAGGCCCTCCTGCATGATAAATCAAGTATCTGCATGAAAAAAATATTATTTAGCAAAAAAACTAGGCACTAAAAGCTTCAAAATGAGACCAGAACGAACTACGTAGCACTCGTGGTTCTCTTGCAGTGGTGCCACGAACATGGAAGTTTAGCATATATCGGTATATTTTTCCCAGCTATGCTCACTACTGGCTACACTGCCGGTCTCTCGAGAACACAGGGAACACGAGTTAATGGGCGGCGGTAAGCCCTGGGAGTCGGCTGTCTGGCCCGCTGCGCTCCCGGCCATTTGCACTCGATTTTAACCCTTTAAAAGCCCTAATAATGCTCCTAACTTGCTGCAAATTGGTGCACGACTTAAGTCGAGCGCCGCTCTTTAAGGGTTAAGAGCTTTGCCGCCGTCGCCCAGTAAAACCTCTTAAGAGCTTTGCTGCCATTTACGGGTTAATACGAATTACTGTAGTGGCTTAACTTACAGAAAAATATAGGACAAAACTACTGTATTAATTTTGCATTTATAGGCCTAGGCTTAGGACAAATTAGGAAAAGGCAAATTTCCTTCTTCCCAATTAATTTTACCAGTTCAAACAAATTGGGAAAAAGGACAATTCCTTATTCCAAAATGTTTTCCCAGTCCGGACGAATTGGGAATAAGGAATAAGGAAATTTCCTTATTCCCAATTAATTTTCACAGTTCGGGCGAATAAGGAAAAAGGAAATATACTTTTTCCCAGTTCGTTCCTTATTCCTAATTCGTTTTTCCCAGTTCGGGCGAATTGGGAAAAAAGGAACGAATGGGGAATAATGCATGAACTGGGAAAAAGGAAATTTCCTTATCCTCAATTCGCCCAAACTGGGAATCGCGAATTGGGAATAAGGAACGAACTGGGAAAAATTAATAGGGAATAAGGAATGAACTGAGAAAAGGGAAATTTCCTTATTCCCTATTCGCCCATACTGTGAAAAACTAATTGGAAATAAGGCACGAACTGGGAAAAACTAATAGTGAATAAAGAATGAACTGGGAAAAAGGAAATTTCCTTCAACCACCGAGCACAAGACGGGGTGAGAGGGGCCCAGCGAAATTCCTTCTACTACCGTAGACCACCCACCTGGAACAAGCTCCCATCTGAGGTTGTTGAGGCGCGGACCCTACAATCTTTCAAGAATAGACTGGACGCGCACTGGGCATCCCATCCACTGAAGTACGACCATGCAGCGGACACAACCAACATCACCGAGCAGCACGAAGAGGCCTTCTAAGGCCTGGATGCAGTATCTCTTATAAGTTCTTATAAGTAAGTAAGATAATTATAGGGAATAGGCTCACAGCCTTATTATACATAACTTATTAGGGACAATGTAGAACTATGGAATCCTTATACTGTAATCATGTATAATCCACTGTGGGAGAATAATTTTGATCAAATTTATAAAAACCGAGGTAACGTTCAACAAGACTACATCGGCCTTATTTACCATGTTTTTGGTTTTTTTCTTCAAGGAATATACTGTAGTGTTTCATAGTTGTTTTGCATGGTTTGAGTGGAGGATTTGCATAAACTTACCCATTATCTATCAATCTGAAGATACAGCATCAAATTGCGCCATTTATTGGGTGAATTGTGCTTTTACAGTAGGTAAGGGAAATTATGGGGTACATTGGATACACGATGGGTTGAGGGGGGCGTTGCCCCCCTCACCCCCCCTTGATTTATTGTAATCCTCATATATGTAGATCTGTAAGGGGGAAAAAACAGGTTGCCGGTACTGTATTTCGTTTTTGTGAATTAACGCTCACGCAATTTATTGGGTGAATCGCACTCACCGCATCTTTCAAATCAAGAAGAAGAAGGACGAAGGATTCATTGTGCGCAATGCTTTGTTTACGGTCGGGACTTAGTATTTTCGTGTTATTTTTCGGTGTAATCGGGTTTTTTCAAGTGTCGATAACGAAATTCCTCCATGCGGACTATAATGAGAAAAATATGACGAGTCTATTGGTCCCTATTTTCCCTAATAAATTGTTTCTAATTAAGGCGGATGTAGTGTCCTTGAAGATTATCAAACCCGATATTAATAGAAAAAACGCCCATTCTAATCAATATCAGAGCTCTTTCGGACATCCTCACTGTTTACAAACGCCTTCTTTATGCAGTATAATCGATATTTACCCCCTGCTGGCAACATAGATGACGATTTCAATAATTCGGGGGGGGGGGGGGTGAGAGGGGGCAAAACCTCCCCCTCAACCCATCGTGTATCCCACATTGGAATTATAACTAAGACCATGAAAACACTCATTTCTCAAAATTTGGAGGAAAAAACATGAAAAATAAGGGTGCGAGCCTATTCCCTATAATTACCGTAAGTAAGACCTTAGCCTATTCCCAATTCGGGCGAATAGGGAAGTAACTAGCCTAGCCTACGGTAGGCCTACATCCTTATCGTCAAATCTGAGAAGTCTAGCCTAAACCATCAGAAAAAACTAGGTTTCATGTCCTAGCCTGATCGGCTTAGAGTCCTTAGACCTATAATATTTAGTTTATTATTTACCAATAGAATTTGTGGTATTAGTTTATGACCAACCAGTTACGGGCCCCATCCATGATTATCAGTGTTTTATCACTTTCATGAATGATACTTTGTTGGTGTACAACTGTACATGTAATGTAATTACCGTCGCAAAATCACTATAAGTGAAATACGAGAAACTGTTGGATTGTTCACCCATAACACAGGGAACGTGAGCTGGGTTTAGACCGTCGCGAACCCATAACACAGGGAACGTGAGCTGGGTTTAGACCGTCGCGCACCCATAAACAGGGAACGTGAGCCGGTTAGGTTAGGTTAAGTTAGGTTAGGTTAGGCTAATGTTGAAAATATGGTAAAAGTTTATCACCAACCATTTACAAGTTTTTCAGGTAATTTGTTGTTTTTTATTTTTTATTTAATATACAGTGTTGTTTAATACCGAGGACCGTCGCATTTTAGTATTTTCAACATTAGCCTAGCCTAGCCTAGCCTAACCTAACTTAACCTAACCTAACCTAACCTAACCGAAAGCTAACCTGTCTCAACCCAGCTCACGTTCCCTGTTTATGGGTGCGCGACGGTCTAAACCCAGCTCACGTAATGGGTTCGCGACGGTCTAAACCCAGCTCACGTTCCCTGTGTTATGGGTGAACAATCCAACAGTTTCTCGTATTTCACTTATAGTGATTTTGCGACGGTAATTACATGTACACCAACAAAGTGTCGTTAATGAAAGTGATAAAACCGATAATCATCGATGGGGCCCGTAACTGGTTGGTCATAAACTAATACCGGAAATACTAAAATGCGACGGTCCTCGGTATTAAACAACACTGTAGCCTAGGCCTTATATCAAATAAAAAATAAAAAACAACAAATTAC
The DNA here is from genome assembly GCA_032716605.1 of Paralithodes platypus. NCBI lineage: Eukaryota > Metazoa > Arthropoda > Malacostraca > Decapoda > Lithodidae > Paralithodes > Paralithodes platypus. The sequence continues at coordinate 6,401,361 of CM064488.1, forward strand.
CTGAAAAACTCGTAACTGGTTGGTGATAAACTTTTACGATAATATTCAAGGACAGTAGGCCTAGTGCGACGTTATGAGAAACAATTTATTAGGGAAAATAGGCACCAATAGATTCGGTCATATTTTTCTCCATAGGGCCTATAGTCCGCATGGAGGATTTTCATTATCAACAAATTGAAAAATAGGCTTCCTACCCACTTCACAGACAAATACACCAAAAATCTAAGTCAAAGCGGGGGTGTGGGGGCGGCAGCCCCCACCTATAATACTAGGATAGGTTAGGTAAGGTTGTTAGGTTAGGCTAATGTCCTTTCAAAGGGGTATAGGCTAGTAAACACCTAGGATAGCCAGTATAACTAAATAAGTTGGTCACCAATTATTTTGCAATATGGATTTTATATGCTCTAAACATAATATGAAAATGTGTTTTAAGCCTCGGCAAAATCTAATAAAAATATATGGTACTAAAATGGAATTTTGTCGTAACATGGTTGTCAATAGCTTCCTATAGACGGCACCGATTCGTACACACGCCATTTTCACCTGTCTCCCGAGGTCTGTCCACCAGCTATTTAGTCAACACTAACTCCACCTGCCCATCTCTGTCGAAACTACAGGTGTTCATTTCCACAGCTTTGCGCATCACGTCACAATATACTGTACTAGGTCTCAGACACTCAGAAACAAGGTTCGTAGTTGCGGTAATATTTACAGAGGTATCTGGACACTTCGAGCGAATTCATATTCGAGGGGAGGCGCATTTAGGTTGGGTTGGGTTGGGTTGGGTTGGGTTGGGTTGGGTTGGGTTGGGTTGGGTTGGGTTGGGTTGGGTTGGGTTGGGTCGGGTTAGGTTAGGTTAGATTGTGCATCCGCTCGATCAGGAATTCGCTCGAAGTGACTCGCATTCTTTACAGATACGGCCGAATACCGGTAGGCTACTAAATGGGCGGCGGCTCAACCTCCATGTTGTATCCCACGTAGGCCTACTAGGTACTACGGACACATTGTAGACGTTAGGTGTGGATTTGGCTTGAATCCAATGTACTGTACCGGTACTAGGTCTATGTTACTGGATATTTAGGATTTAAATAGGCTAAGTGCTACATTTTCGATAAATCTGGTTATATGGCTTTGCAATTAGGGAAATCATGAGCCGATTTCCGACATTTAGTTAGTCTTTTTCGATTCTCAAAATCCGATCCAAGTTTTGCCAAAAATTGGCTCGGATTTTCCAAAATTATGCTTTTTGGGGTTTGCAATTTAGGGAAACATGAGCCAAAATTCTAAATTAGGTTACTGTAATTTGTTTACTCTTAAAACTCGCAAAATCCGAGCCAAGTTTTGCCAAAACTTGGCTCGGGTTTTCCAAAATTCGGGTTTTATGGCTTTGCAATTTCGGGAAACCTGAGCCAAATTTCTAAATGAGGTTACTGTCATTTTGTGGTCTACAAACTCTCAAAATCCGAGCCAGCTTTGGCCAAAATTTGGCTCGAGTTTTCGAAATATTGGGGGTTAGGCCTTTGAAATAGGCTACCTTAAAACCCGAGCCAAGTTTTGCTAAAATGCGTTTTAATCGCCGTTTTACGCATTTAACCCCTCATTTTCACTGTACTTCATAGCCCTCCCCACTATCGGGCGGCGTGTCTTAAGATCGTTGTATAGGCCTAGGCCTAATGGGGAAAACGGTTTCGCCGAGGGTTGTAATTATTTCCAACCACTAGCCTATAGGCTAGGCCTATATTGATGAAAACTAACAGGGAAAAATAACAAAATCCATGGGAAAATTGGTGACCATCTTAGCCTATTTAGTTTTTCCGGATAGCCTATACCCAGTCAGAGGTAAGAAGAAGAAGAGTCCTGCAGTAGTCTCCTTGAATGCTACCAAAGAAACTTGGTAAATAAGGCGGCTCTAGCTGTCTTGAATGTTACCAAACTTTTACCGAATTTGTCATTTTACCTTAGCGATTTGACTTGGCCTACCATTTGCCCAGAAATAACAATCTACTGTAGGCCTAGCCTAGTTCTTATCAAACGCCTAACACAAAATATATCTTTTCAATACTACATGTTAAATACCTCAACGAGCTTCCCATAAATAGCAAATATACTGACCTGAGATTAAGTTACATGCTAAAAAACACTGAAAATAAAATTTTGTTGGGGCTTGTTTATCAGCTGCTACCAAAATCCGCCCTGGATGTTTCGCAATGGTAAAGTTTTCGGATTAGATTATATATTAATTCTTTATTACATACATTAAGACTATATAATCACTAAAAGTGCATGGATAGTATATATAATAGAACATTAGTACGGTAGATATTACTGGTTAATCCTAGTGCAAGTTGTAAAATGCCGAATATATATAATTATGCAGACGTTTCCCGATAAGGTGGCGGCAATTTTAAAAGATGAAATGAAGAGCCGCAGCGGTCGAGTGGTGAACACGCTCACGTGTGAATTTGCTTGACCTGGGTTCGATCCCAGCCCAGGCGGACATTTAGTGGGTGTTATCATCCAGTTTGCAATGCAAAATATAGTTAGGCCTATATATTAAAGCTGACCAGTGTTCTATTATGAAATCATATGTATAAGAAGTAAACTATTATTTAGCTTAAATGCTCGCTTTCGCTCGCCAGGAAAACATTAACACCTAAATGGCAAGAAAGGTCTTAAATGTCTTATATATTTGACAAATAAACGGGGCAAACATATTTTTAAATGGCCAAACTAGGTCTAATCACGGCAGATGGGCAGCATACCACCTCAATACCCCAAGACATGGCCAACATCCTTCAAACCCAGTATGTGAAAGCCTGGAGCACTCCAACAACCAATGAAAATGTACCAGTAACTCAAGATATCCCAGACCAAGAACACATAAAGACTCTTATGGACATACAAATAGAAAATAAAGACATATAAGAAGCAATACAAAAAATGAAATCATCAGCTTCACCTGGACCAGATGGTATTGGGACCAGGATCTTAAAAGAATGTAAAATATCCTTATCAACCCCATTACAAAAACTTTGGAGAAACTCGCTTGACACAGGAGAGATCCCAGAAATTTTCAAATTGGCAAACATCACACCAATCTACAAAGGAGGATCCAAAAAAGAGCCAAAGAACTACAGACCCATTGCTCTCACATCAAACATAAAAGTTTTTGAAAGGATATTGAAAAAACACATTGTAAAATTCCTAGAAGACAACCAACTGATACGAGATTTCCAACATGGATTTAGAAATAAGAGGTCATGTTTAACTGAACTGATCGACTTCCACAACTCCACCCTGAAATCCATGGGAGACAATCAAAGTGTGGATGCAGTATACCTGGATTTTGCAAAAGCATACGATAAAGTCGACCACGAGATCCTCCTCCGCAAACTTAATGGACTGGGTATACAGGGCAAAATAGGATGGATTAGAGCATTCCTCACAAAGAGGGAACAAATAACAAATGTGGAAGGAGCGGCATCTAGAAAAGAAGCCGTAATTAGTGGTATCCCACAATTAAGGCACCGTCCTCGGCCCCATTCTATTCATAATAATGATAAAACGACATCAACACTAACATTAACAGCTCATTACTGTCCTTTGCTGATGACACCCGGGTATTCAGGTCCATTGATAAAGTAGATGACAGTTCACAACTACAAAAAGACCTCAAGAAAATCTATGAATGGGCAGAAAAGAACAACATGAACTTTAATGAAGATAAATTTGAACTAATAAAATTTGGCAAAACTAACTTTAACACATCATATAAAGACCCCAAGGGAAACAGTATCACAAGAAAATCACAAATCAGAGACCTGGGCATAATAATATCAGAAGATGCCACAAGCGGCTCGCTTGGTGTAGTGACTAGCGTCTCGGACTTCCACCCAGAAGGCCCGGGTTCGCGCCCACGCTCGGCGCATTAAAGATTTTTCACAAGCACTGAGTCGTTACCATCCCTCATGAGCAAAGGGATGGGGTAGTAGTACAGGACCCCAATGGAAATACGCCTAATCGGCCTTATTGAGCTATCCTTAGCTAGCTTAGCATGCGCTAGCTTTAAGAACTATTATTATTATTATTATTATAATAACCACATAGAAAAAACAGTATCAAAATGCAGACAACTCATGGGATACATACTAAGAACTTTCCGAACAAGAGATTCAAAAACCCTGATCACATTATGGAAATCCCTAATTATCCCCCACATTGCCTACTGCTCTCAACTTTGGGCTCCTCACAAACAAACCCATATAATGCAGCTAGAGGGCCTCCAAAGATCTTTCACCTCCTGCATACAAAAACCTCAAGACCACCAAGGGGAAGCAGAAAAGCTAGACTACTGGAAAATACTTGCAGAATATGAACTATACTCTATAGAAAGGAGGATAGAAAGATACCAAATAATATATACATGGAAAGTTCTTGAGGACCAGATCATCCCTCCAAAGACAGAGCCAATAATATCCACCAACACACAAGGAGACACAAGAACAGGAAGAAAATGTGCCCAATTTCACCTACCATCAGAATGCCCAACAAGAGTCAAGACCCTTCAACACAATGGCATCTCGAGAAAGGGAGCCCGGCTGTTCAATCATCTCCCAAAACACATCAGAAACATCAAGGAGGTGAAAACAGATGTGTTCAAGAGGGAACTGGACAAATTCCTCTCAACCATCCCGGATCAACCAGACATCCCAGGCTATGCTGCAGCCCGCCCAGCGACATCCAACTCGATAACGTCCCAGCTGGAGTACAAGCAGCGAAGTGAACTTCTTCCCTTCGGGACTCAAACCTATAATTTATTAGTGGCCCCTTCATCATTGACGATGCGCCTGATGTCACAAGTCTGGAGGGGGACATTCATCGAGAATATCAGAATCACTAATAAATTACTAAGGTCAATGCAAAAACACACAAAAAGATCAATGTTTAATAGAAAATAGAACAGAGGTTACAGGCGGCGTTTATTAAGGGTTAGCCTGCGTGTTGAACCTGACGTTTGATAGAACAGTAGGAAACAACACTCATAAACTATACATTTAGCATATGATAAATAATCAATATTTGTTCATAGAAAATACTGATAAAATACGATATCTGATTAGATAATAATTCGTAAATCAGGTACTCTATTACAAAATAGTTTGTACTATGCACTTATAAATATTTCTTAAAATTAATAAGTACAAAAATAAGTACTGTTATTGCCAAAATTAAAGTACTAACAAAAAGGTTTTCTGACAAGACTGTCTTAAGTCCTAGGAATGGGTTATCACGAGCCTCATTTTATATATCCAGTGTATCACATAGGAGGCAGATAGGAGGCCTTAGCTAGAACACTCCCCCCCCCCCTTCTTTGCACAAGGAAATAGCTTAAAAACTATACTTTCTGCCTAAGAGCTATACATTGTAGATTAGGTTTCAGGAGATTCACGGACAGGTCACGCGTGAAAGATGACCACAAGTTGGTCTTTTGCACATCATCTAGGGAGTAATTCTTGAGAAATCGGAGCGAAGCTGCCCATTTTCTAATATCGTGTGCCAGCCCAAGAACACCTGGATTACTTTCCCTGATAACTTGAACAATTAAAGCTGCCAACTGCTGCTTCTGGAGGCGTCTACCTGTCCGCGAGACCCAGAGGGACCCGGCCTGAGAGGGTCAAGATTTCTGCTTATAAGTAATCAGTGCTTTCACCGGACAAAGTAGGTGATGTTTTATCACTGTGCTTGAGTGCTGGGACTTCAAACTCAGAGAACACATGATTAGCATGTTCGTTTTTAGCCACAAAATTAGGAGTAGGACCTATATGGACACTCATATCACGCCTAGAAAACTGTAGGCAAGATGGTTCAGAACTCATCGCAGCCAACTCAGAAACCCTGTTACCCGTGGCCAGGGCCATAAGAAAAACAGCCTCCTTTAACTGTAACTTGTACGCAGGATTATGACAATACCTATGAGAGTGAAGCATATTGAGGGCTAAATCAAGAAACCAGGTGGGCATGAATTGGCGCGGTGGGGGACGAAGCCGGAAGCATGCACGCATGAACCCCTTCTCCTCCGCCTCAGGTATGGAAAGGCCAGTTAAATCGAAAAAAGGCATCCTAATAGCCATGAGGCGATTCCTTAATATGGTAACTGACAATGAACGCTCTTCGAAAAGGTAATTCAGATAGTTAAATATTAAGGCCACTGAGGGCTGCTGTTGGTCAGCTTCTACAATCCAGGTGGTGAATGCCTTCTAATGTGATTGGTACTGTCTTTGTGTTGATGGGGTATATTGATTAATCAACTTGTGAGCCACACTGTCCCCAAACAGTGTTAACCACTTGGCCTTCTGAATATCCACAAGGCAAAAGTCAGCGAGGTCTTGAGGTTTCCAATTGTGTCTAAATGGAAGTACGAGATCAGGAGTGACACCGGGTTCTTGCACCACATCTTCAATTGGTTGTACCACACTTGGGCCGGCCACAGGGGCACGATCATCGAGACCATGCCTCGATAATCTCGTAGTTTGTGAAGTACTTTGCACATTAAGGATGCGTCTGGAGGCGAAAACAGATAAATGGAGCTCCATTTGTTCCAGTCTACCAGAAATGCGACCGGTCCTCCCGCCGGAGTTTGGTTCCGGCTTGTGAGGAACTGAGGCAACTTGTGAGTCGCCTCTGACGCGGACAAGTCCACTTGTGGAAGGTATGGCTCTGCAATCATCTCTTGAAAGACGGTTTACTTGAGAGACCATTCTACTAGAGTGCTCTGTCGCCGAGACAGAGCGTCTGCTCAGACATTTGCCACGCCGGGCAGATATGTTGCGTGAAGATAAATCTCTAGCCTTGCAGCTAGCCGAAAGATCTTTTCCGACAACCCTTGTAACACTCGAGGTCTCATTGACCCTTGCTTTTGAATGCATGTGACTGCAGTCAGATTGTCCATCCTGAAGGCTAAGGACTTTCCCGCCAGGGTTGAGCCATGCTCCTTTAAGAAAAACAGGGGGACTAATAACTCTTTGGCATTTATGTGAAGGTGGGTGATTGTACCTGGACCATAGACCCTGACCTTGATGGCCCAGGTTTGACTGATACCCCCATCCCAGGGTACCTAACGCGTCTGTGTTGATCCAGACCGTCGGAGGAGGAGTTATCCATGTCAAAGAGGAGTGCAATACTTCTGGCTTCGCCCAAGACGCCAGCAGGTTGTGGATTAATTTCGGGATTTGCCATAGCGTTTCCGCTGGCAGCAGCGAAAAGCACTCGTTTCCCTCCAAAATAAGCCTTTTTACCTTCAGAAAACCTAAGGGAACCATCAACCTTATCCAGTTGAATAACCCCACCAGAGACTCCCAAATTCTCCTCGTGGTGGTCTCTCCCTCTCTGTTTGGCTGGTATCCATTCGGCACCATTCAGCATACTGTTTGAAGACGTTTACCCCTATCCAGGAGTCAATATTTTCCTGGCGAGCGGTAGCGAGCCAGCACATATATATTTTTGTTTTGACAGCAAGCTAAATTTTTACATTTTTCGATAGAAAAATTTCTCCGGCGAAGCCGGATTTCTCCATACAATGCTGATGAGCGAAAAGAAATCGACACCTGAATGGGGATAAACGTCCTAAAACAGTTGGCTGAATGGGGAATGGAGGGATTGGTGGTTGTTCCCTTTTTGGCTTGGAGGTGTGGTGGGCAGAGAAAGGAAACAGGCTTGCTGGCCATAGATGTTGGGGGAGTTGCTTTTCTGCTGTCTTGGCCTTGCGTGGTTTGCATGGGCTTGGTGAAGGGAGGTGTGCATTGTTTGCAAGACGTGCAATGGTTATTATTATTATTATTATTATTATTATTATTATTATTATTATTATAATTGCGCGGCTGGAAGAAGGTGGCAACCTGTGCTCGGGGCTTTTGTCCTTTATATTTGGCCTTCGGGTGTGTTCTGGGGCTGCCTTTGTGGTTTGTAGGCTGGAGGTAGATAGGGCGGACAGTGGTTGCAAGTTTGTAGGCTTGGGATGTTGTAGATGTGTAATCGGCGAGGAATTGGTCACACGTTTTTCGATCTTGCGGGGTATACAATTGTCTGCCCTACTATAGGTAACCCATACAGCACCAGCGATGCCCATTAGCCGACGCCTACTTATGTAACGCACAGCCCCAGCGACGTCGGCTATTTTCGCCTTATTCAAATAATTCTAGGCCTCCCAAAAGGCTCGTAGGGGTCTCAAGGTCAGGTGAAGGTAATAACCCGGGAACGGCGAGGGGGGGGTAATGAACTAGCTCCCCATGGGCGAGCATATGGGCTCCGTTCAGGCCTATAATCGTCATTTTACGATAAATATCGTTATTACCTATTCATATGAGCCTATTTTACCTTCACTATGAAGATAGTAACCTGTAACAACAATCAAACCAGTGAAAATATAATTTTTCTGGTCAAAATCGCAAATATAGATGGACCAGGCCATTCATGAATTATGGAGAAAATTGAGGCAACCCCTCCCTCCACGAGGCCTCAAGCCACACTGAGCCTACTCATACACACACTCGCTTGTGTAACACACCCGCTAGGCACGTAAGCACATCCCCCACACAGTTTGCTAATGTTAGCACAAAAATATACCAACAAATTAGGGAATAACAGGGAAAATAGGTGATAATTGAAGGGGGAGGGGAAAGGGAGGAAGGAGGGGATGTGGAGGAGTGATATGAGGTATAGGGGAAAAAAAAAAAAAATGTTTAGTGCTGTTTAAATGTTTTTTTTAGGCCTCCCTCTTAACCTCTGAAGTGCGCATGGGGGGTATGAGACACCACACTCCTGTGCTGACGTATTTGAGCTGTTCGCATCACTAAAATATTTATTTTACCATAAATAGCATTAATACTTATCCATATGCGCCTATTATAGGTTGATTATAAAGGTATTAACCTGTTACAACAATAAAACAAGTGGAAACAGCGTTTGGATGGTCAAAATCGGCGATACAGGCCGGGAGTTACACAATGTATGGCTGAGGCAACCTCCCAGCCCACCACTTTCCTCCACCTCTGGAGAGAGACTGTCGATCGATACTCTCTCTCTCTCTCTTGCACTCGCTTGCTAACAGTGATGACAACGCCCTGCTACCAACTCGCTAATGTTAGCACGAAAATAGACCACAGGAAAAGGGAATAACAGGGAAAATAGGTGATAACTGAAGGAGGGGAGGAAACTGGGGAAGGAGGGGATAGTCCATGAGCCAGGCCAGATATCGGTACCACCTGGGGTGACTAAACACGAATGGTACTAAAATGTTTATAGAGTGACTGTAAGTACATTAAGATATGATAGCCTTCTCGCACTGGTAGCTTAGTCTAATTTTTTTGATGCAATAGGGGCGCTACCCAAAAATAAAGATTTTTAGCGTGACGCTCGGCGTTTTCCTCATTTTCTTTAAAATCCATCACACAATCATCGCGAAACTTTGAACACCTATGTAGAATTATATTCTCTACCAGAGTTGTTCCTAGGTATTTTTCAAATTTCCTCATATTTCGGAATATACTCTATATTTTGGGTATTTTCCTCTAAATCTAGAATAAATCCTTAAATATGGGGATCATTGAAAAATATATTCTAACAGCTCTTGTAGCTTATTTGATTCTCTACAAGAATTATTCCGATGTGTATTTCAAGTTTCTCCATATTTAGGGGTTTATTTCATATTTGGGGATTTTTTGTTATATTTTGGGGATAATTTATTATTGGAAGGAGCAAACATATGTAGAGTGGTTTCCATGTAATGTGTTTGTTTGTTCATGGTTTAATGGTGATATTTTTTGCAGGTGTGTGTCGACTGTTTGACGGCAGGATGGAACCATCTGCGAGGAAGAGAGCACGGATCGACTGTATCATCCACTGCTCTGATGATGACAGCGATGCTCTGGTGTCACCACAGGATTTGGACTCCTGGAACACATTGCTCAGGGCTGCAGAAATCAGGCAGCATGATCCAGTCCTGGAAGCAGCCAAGGGCCTTGAAGAAGGAGGAATACCACACATACATTATCACCGTAAATGTCGTAGTCTCTTTACAATGAAGAAGTCACTGGATTCTATCCTTGCCAAGGGTGTCAAGATAGAATCAGCAAGCGTCGACCCCAGGAGGAGGGCATCAAGGGATGCCCCTAGTACTAGCAGGGTGTATGCCAAAGTATGTATCTTCTGCGAGAAGTCAAGCAAGTACATAAAAACAACAAAGACAAGGGAGCCACTCATACAGTGTGTTGAGCTACGAGCAGATGAGAAGATTCGCAGAGCAGCAATAAGGAAACTCAACCAGAGAATCCTTGGTTTAGTTAGCAGAGACCTTGTTGCTGCAGAGGGTCACTACCACAAGTCGTGCTACAAACTCTTCACAAAAGATGATTTCCCAGCGGCCGCCAGGTCGGGTACAGGTGAAAATCAGGAAGAAAACGAGGAAGCACGCTACGAAGAGGTTGAGACAGAAGCCCTCGAGGAACTCTGCTTGTATGTAAGGAAAAAATTATTCCCCAACCCAGAGGTACTGCCTATGACAAACCTCACATCTAGGCTTGAGAGATCCATGATGTCCCGTGGTATTATCCAACTGAAACCAGCGACAAAGAAACATGTTCGCCGAAAGATTGAAACCGAGTTTGGAGAATCACTACGCTTTGTCCCAGATGAGAAAGGAAAGCTTCTAATCTATCCACGCAGCCTCTCAATGGACGACCTTGCCCGGCAAGCACACAAAATGGCAAAAGACCTGCAAGAAGCAAGAGCAGCTAACTCTGAAGATGTCTTAACCAAAGCAGGAATGCAGCTGAGGAATGAGATCAATAAACAAGATGTGAGTCAGCCATGGCCTCCCGATACAGATCAGAATGTCATTCCTGCAGCAGTCACTCAATTCCTGCACACCCTGCTGACAGGAGAGTGTGAGTGTGAAACTCCCTCTGAAAGAGCTCAACGTCTTGCCACTTCCTTTGGCAGTGACTTGGTCTTTGCTGTTACCAGTGGCAAGACAAAACCACCCAAGCACGTACTGCTGACCAATGCTGTAAAGTCTTTGACAGGAAACACAGAACTGATCCGAACTCTGAATCGTCTTGGTCACTGTGTGTCTTACTCAATGTTTGAGGAGATCGATACAGCCCTTTGTATCCAGAAGCTGGAATGCTCAAAGGATGACATTCCACTGCCAGCAAACATCTACCCTGGTGTGTTCACAACCCTGGCCTGGGATAACATTGACCGACTTGAAGAGACCCTAAGTGGAGCAGGTACTTCTCATAGAGTCAATGGCATTGCTGTCCAGTCCAAGGTTGCAGGCTCTGTGCCAGAGAAAGTCCTGCCAGAGATTACCAAGTCCAAGATAAGAAGCATCACTCAGACATCATCAATGCTGCCAATATACAATGTTGGGCGGCGGGCAGGGCCACCTAGGATTGAGACTGCGTATGTCGACACTACCAAGGAAGTCCAGGATTCAAAGACAAAGAACCATATCTGGCTTCTTACTCGAATGTCAGACCATGAGGACCAGTCCATCAGCAGTTGGACTGGGTTCAACATCAAAATGCGCAGAGACATTGCAGTGGTTCAGGACACTGTAAGCTACCTGCCCACTATCAATGCTCCCGCAACAGAAATGTCCACCGTTAATGAAATCTTGGAACAAACGCATGCTATCATGCAGTCCTTACAGCTTAACAAGATTGTGTGCGTGTTTGATCAAGCACTCTATGCCAAAGCTGCCGAAGTTATCTGGAAACAAGAGAAGTTCAAGAACATTATCATTAGGATGGGCGTCTTCCACACAATCTGTAATCTCATCTCCACCATAGGAAAGAGGTTTCAAGATGCAGGTCTTAGAGATCTGTGTGTGGAATCAGGTATCATCGCAGAAGGATCAGTGTCAGGAGTGATGAACGGCAAGAGGTACAACAGAGCAGTGAGACTACACAAGCTCGTGTATGAAGCACTGATGAGGCTTGCATGGAAAGGCTTCCTTTCATGGCTAGAAGAAAACCATTCAAGGGACATACACCATCTAGATGAAACACTGAAGGACATCAACAGCTTTCACAGCAATGTGTCTCAGGGACTCTTTCAAGAGCTGATGGAGAGTGAATCATGCACACATATCATGAAGCTTTTCCAAGTTTATCTTGAGACCCTCAGAGATGAACACAACCTCTCAGCATTCTGGATGTCATACCTGGACATGGTTGAGATCATGCTGGACTTAATTCGAGCCTCCAGAGAAGGCAACTGGATGCTCCACCTAGGAGCAATCCGACAGATGATACCGTGGTGTTTTGCCTATGACAAAGTGAACTATGCCCGGTTCCTAACCTACTACTATGCCTTGATGTCTCGACTGCCCATTGAACACCCAGAGGTCCATGAACACTTCATGCAAGGTGGCTTTTCGGTCCAGATCGGTAGCAAGAATCCCTTTGGACGGATCCCTGTGGACCAGACAATCGAAGAGACGATCAACAAAGACACCCAGACACCAGGGGGCACAAAAGGCTTCAGCCTGAAAGGCGGAGCTGTCGCCAGGTACTACCTGACATCGGAGTATCGCAGCAGGTACTTAAGGCAGCTCAGGACTATGGTAGTAGGCCAAAAGTATACTGACTTCAGCCACCCAGACCTACAGATGCCCAGGATTAGAAGAGATGAGGCCGATGTCCAATCTTTAGTTCAACTGATGGAGACCAGCTGGTTGAACCCCTTCAACGCAGAGCAAGAAGATCTTGTCAGTTTGTCAACTGCGACTATGGCACCACCAGAAGTTGTCAAAGACCTTCTAGGGGCCTACAGAATAGGAGAGGATGCATATCAAGCCTTCAAGGAAGAGCGCCTGGAGATCGATACGCCAACTATACAGTTTCATGACACGATGACGAAGACGAAACTGAGAACGTTCACTAACATCAGAATGAAGCCACGCTCACAAGACCATGCCAAGGAGGTTATCTTAAAGGCTGACAGGAACCTATTTGGCCAGATGATCCTTGTTGCCGAGAACAGAAAGCTCAAAATGAGTGATGTCTTGGCTCATCCCCTGGGGCCTTTGCCTTGGGCACTTGCCAGCGGTGATGGGTCTCTCCGCAAGACCAACAAGGCTGCCCTCGCAAAGGAGTTAGAGAGGAATGTTTCTCCTGCAGAAGTGATACCCGAGCCCTCTGCTACCATAATTGATGGGATGAGCCTGGTCCACAAACTGAAGGGAAACGACAAAACTTTTTCACAGCTTGCAGGTACAGCACTGAGTCACGCTGTTCATGAAGGTGCTAAGAGCAGGCGCATTGATGTTGTGTTTGATATCTACAAGGAGACATCCATCAAGGATGCAGAACGAGCCAAAAGAAGTGCAGGCACAGGAATCATTTCAAGAACATTCAACCTGGGCACAACATCCAGCAGTGGAGAAAGTTACTCGGTAGTTCCTCCAACAAGGCAAGTCTTATCAAGTTCTTGGTAGAAGAATGGAAGGCACCACAGCACAGGGAGAAGCTCAAGGACAAGGAGCTGTATGTCACATGTGAGCAGCGCTGCTTCAAGATCACCAAAGAGCAGTGGGAAGAGGCTCCTGAGCTTAAGTCAACTCAAGAAGAAGCAGACACACGCCTTCTTCTCCATGCACTTCATGCAGCAGAATCTGGGAACAAGTCTGTCATCATCACTGCAGAAGATACAGACGTCATGGTGTTGTGTCTTGGCATGTGCCACAAGATCCCATCCCATCTGTTCCAGAAGTGCGGGACGAAGAACCGGACAAGATTCCTGGATATCACCACACTGAGCCGCACACTGGGAGGCAGCGTGTGTGATTCATTGATTGGTATGCATGCCTTTACAGGCTGTGATACCGTCAGTGCATTCGCTGGCCGAGGGAAGATGACGACACTCAAGCAGGTGAAGATGGACAAGACATACCAGCATGCTTTTCACGAACTTGGACGCTCATGGGAAGTGTCTCCTGAACTCTTTGAGAAGCTACAGGAAATCACCTGCCACATGTACCTACCATCTACCCACACAACTAAGGTAAACAAGCTTCGGTATGAGCTGTTCTGTGCAAGACGTGGAGAGGTAGAGTCAAGTCAACTCCCTCCTTGTGAGGACTGCCTCTTCATGCATGCACTGCGTGCAAACTACCAGGCTGCGATCTGGAGGAGAAGTCTTCAGAGCCAGCCATTTGTTGCGAACCCAACAGACTGCGGTTGGATGACAGATGAGGACGGTAAGCTTGCCGTCAACTGGATGCGAGGCTCACCAGCACCAGATGCTGTTATGCAGCTACTGTCTTGCAAGTGTGTGCGGTCATGCGAACTCCCTAAGTGTACTTGCCTCAGCAATGGTCTAAAATGCACGGACATGTGCAGGTTACAGACATGTCAGAACAAGGCTATTGAAGAAGAGCCGGTGGCACAACAGTCAGATTCCGAGTCTGACGTAGATGATATTTAGGAGTAGTAATTTGCCATAATAGTATGTACAAGCCCATGGCATGCTTAGTGTGTATTTACAGGACTTGTATTAAATGTGACAATTACTATATGCATTTTGTTGACATTTAGGCATTCCTGTCCCCAAATTTGACATTTTAAAAAATTTCGGAATTTTCGGTAGGGTATGTCTATTCAAGAAGTGATAACGACCATTAAGCTACCAATGTGCAAGGGCTATCATATCAAAACATAAACTAGAGACATGTAGCAAGCTAAAAACACCTAAGAGAATTAGTCACCCCGGGTGGTACCGATATCCCAAAATTCGGGTCTTGGCTCATGGACTAGGAGGTGGAGGAGTGATATTTGGCATGGTCCAGGGGCAAAAATTATTTTTTTTTTTTTTTTTCGGTGTTTTAAATTGATTTTTTTCTTTTCCCCTGACTCTTAAGAGTCTTCCCGCAGTCCGCCGGGGGAACTCTTAAGTGTCTTCCGGCAGTTCCTGGGTTAAGAGCTTTGCCGCCGTCGCCCAGTAAAACCTCTTAAGAGCTTTGCCACCGTTTACGGGTTAAGGGATAGGCCTTTACAACGGCACCTCGTAGCTACTTTCTATTTTTCCAATTTTCTGAAGAGTGTAGAGAGGGGAGAAGGGGTGTTGGAGAGAGGAAGCTGTTGGAGTGGCATTGTTATGTGTGTTATTAATCTGTATCGAATTTGTACACATTGTAGCTTAGGATGTTTTGCAAAGTTGGTTGCCCACAGAGATATCCTTGGGCCAACCCATTTTGTTTAATATTAAGAAGAATATTAGAACATATTATATGGGTGTTACATTAAGTGAAGGGGGTACTACTTGCTTTTTCTGGACCCCCTTCTCCCTCATGTTTAGCATATTAGTTTTGAGGTTTTAAGACGTTCGTTCCGTTAGTTTGGCGATTGTGAGACCTTTCGCCCCATTTTTTGTCAATATTAAGACCTTTTAGTGCTATTTAGCTTTCAATTTTTGTCTGGCGAGCGATAACGAGCCTGTAATTTTAGAAGAAACAGGCCTTTGGCCGGGAAATTTTTCTACCGAAAAATGTACAAATCTATCCTGAAAAGGAGACTAGGGGGTGTTTTCTTAAGCTTGATGGAGGTCTAGCGAGGAAACTAAAAAATAACGTTAATAAACAAATATATAGGCCAAAAACCAAGCTCTACCCCCTTAATGAATTAGGTGGAAGGGATACACAGGAAAGAGCTTGAATTCTTCTCTTACATTTCGGGCTACACAGAACCCATCTTCAGAGAGACTGCAATAAGAAGGAACGATATCTGGGATCATTTATATCAACCGAAAACTCCAATTGGCCTCTGCCCGAGCGTCCTGATTGGCTACCTTTAGGAGTTTAGGTCATACAATCCTGCCAGCTTCCCCCCGTCGTGTCATTAAGGGGGTACTACTCGCTTTTTCTGGACCCCCTTCTCCCTCATGTTTAGCATATTAGTTTTGAGGTTTTAAGACGTTCGTTCCGTTAGTTTGGCGATTTTGAGACCTTTCGCCTAATTTTTGTTGTCAATATTAAAACATTTTGTGCCCTTTAAGTGTCGATTTTTTCCTGGCGAGCGAAAGCGAGCCTCTAATTTTAGAAAGAACCGGCCTTAGGCCGGGAAATTTTTCTACCGAAAAATGTACAAATTTATCTTGAAAGGGGGTCTAGGGGGCGTTTTTCTAAGCTTGATGGACGTAAGCTTAAGACGACGTATACATACTAAACACACATAACAAAGCCACTCCAACAGCTTCCTCTCTCTCCAACACCCCTTCTCCCCTCTCTACACGCTTCAGAAAAATAGGAAAAGTAGAATGTAAATAAGAGGTGCCGTTGCAAAGGCTTATCCCTCAATACTTCATCTGATCTAATCTGGAGGTCTAGTGAGGAAACTAGAAAATATATACATAAATAAATATATATATATACCAAAAACCAAGCACTACCCCCCTTAAAGCTATATTTGCTGCATGGTTAGATAGGCAGAAAACCCACCCCATTACATTGTTTACACTAAGATAATTATGCTGCCTTTAACAATCTTCTCATTTGTTTATCTAGGCCTTGCTCTATGATTGCTTTGGTCTCTGTGCACGACTAGGGAATTGACCACTTGCGAGTTTCAGGCTATGAGGAAGTTGGAACCGTAAACATCAATATTAAGCGGAAATGCAATAATAGTGTACGTTTCTGATGGTTAAATGGCATGTTAAATTGGGTTTTATGTGTTTATAAATGTACTTCGACCGTATTTTAGCTGGTAATTCTGTTAAATATCAATGTTTACAGCTTCAACTTCCTTACAGAACGAAAGTCGCAAGTCGGCAATTAGGTAGATGTTTGCTTTGGTTTATGTGCACGACTAGGGAATCAATTACCCAACCTGTTTGCGTACAGTCGCGCTAATAAGTGATGTCTCGGCACCAAGTATGTTTCGATCAATAATTGGTATCAGCAATATCTAAGCTTCACTTCTGCATGTCGAGTGAAATATACAAACATGTTCCTACACTTATCCACCCTATTTAACATCTGGCAGACATTATTACAGCACAGAGGGAGCCAAACGTAATAACAGCTGGGCCATGACTTATTAGCACGACCGTACATCAGTCTTGTGTTCTGATATTCTTTTCTCGTTACCTCGTCCTATTTCTCCTATGTACATTTTTAAACATCCATTACACGGTATGCAGTAGAATATACTCTTATCATTGGAAACCCTGTCTTGCTTGCCTTTGACTAATTCGCCAATTTTAACGCCTGACGATGCTGCAATCCTTAGACCTGCAATTTCTGTAAATATTTATTCAGGAATGAAGTTTTAGCCAATACTACTACTACAGTACTAATACTAATAATATTACTACTACTACTACTACTAATAATAATAATAATAATAATAATAATAATCTATCTATCTATCTATCTATTGCCTGACGCCGTGATCCCCGAAGGGGTGGCCACGAACGAACCGCCCCCATGCACCTCTGTCCCCAGTCAGTCGACGCCCCTCCCCCCAACCAGCACCGCCTTCGTTCATGTAGTTCCTCACTCCATCCTTCCACCTCATATTCGGTCTACCTCTCCCTCTCTGTCCCTCCACCTCGCTCTCGTACACCCTCTTAGTCATTCTCTCGCTTTCCATACGTTCCATATGGCCGAACCATCTCAAGTTGTTCCTTTTCACACTTTCCAGCACATCTACCTCCACACCACACCTCCTTCTTACTTCCTCATTAGTCTGTCTATCCCTCCATGTAACTCTGCACGCACTCCTTAAGTAATTCATTTCCACTCACTCTTGGTCTGAGTCTCTCAACCAACGTCCATGCTTCGCTTCCGTAAGTCAGTGTCGGGATTACCACACTGTCATGCAAGGACTTCTTCACTTCCATACTGACCACCCTATTTCTTGTTACTGCTTTTAGCATTCCTACAGCCCTCTTCCCCTGTTGTATCCTCTCCCGCACCTCTTCATCCATAGTCCCATCTTTACTTAACACACTGCCCAGATACTTAAAAGAGTTGACGATCTCCATAGCCTGACCGTTCAGCTTCACCTCACACTCTGTGACTTCACCCCTTTCGAAGACCATAACCTTGCTCTTCCCCGTATTTACCTTCAAATTCCGTTTTTCGCACACTGTTCCAAACTCATTTACCAGACCCTGCAACTCCCATTCATTATCACTCATCAGAACTGTATCATCCGCAAACAGCAGTATAGGTAGCTTCCACTCAATTCCCTCCCTTTTCAGCGATACACCAACATCCACTGCTCTTGATAGTATTTCTTTCATGACTCCATCCATATATACAGTAAACAACCATGGGGACATCACACACCCCTGTTTCAAACCAACATTCAGGTCAAAGAACTCGCTCTGCTCACTCTCCACACGTAGTGCCGCCTTTGCACCCTCATACATGCTCTTCACTGCTTTCAGCAACTTGCCCTCTACTCCGTATATTCTAAGTACTTTCCACAAACCTTCTCTATCCACTCTGTCATAGGCCTTCTCCAAGTCCATAAAGGCAACATACACCTTTTGTTTCTTCTCCAGATACTTCTCCACAACACAATTCAGGGTAAAAATCTGATCTACACATCCTCTTCCCTTCCTAAAACCTCCCTGCTCGTCGCCTATCCATTTCTCCGTTCTCACTCTCACTCTCTCAATCACTACCCTACTGTATACCTTCCCTACTACGCTTAGAAGACATATTCCTCGGTGGTTACCACACACTCCTCTTTCCCCTTTGCCCTTATATAGGGGGACTATTATGCCAGTCTTCCAGTCATCAGGTGCACTCCCCTTCTCCCATGCTAGTTTGCACATTTTCCATACCCATTCTATCACTATCTCACCACCATACCTCAACATTTCCCCACACACTCCATCTGTTCCTGGTGCTTTCCCCAACTTCACTCTTTTCATGGCTTCCCCCACTTCTGACCTCCTGATCTCCACCTCCACCTCCTCTTCCACTACTTCTCCTCTTCTCCCTCCCATACCATATCCAGCTATGTATGCTGGCTCTTCATTCCTTACATTTAGCAACTCACTGAAGTACTCCCTCCATCTTTCGACTCTCTCTTGCTTCTCGGCTAGCATTCTCCCATTCTTATCTTTCACACCCTTACTGTTTCCCTTGCTACCTTCCCTAACTTTCTTGACTTCTTTCCAAAACAGTTTCTTACTCTCCCTCCATTTTACACTCAGATTCCTTCCAAATTCCTCATCTACTCTTCTCTTACTTTCCTTCACTACTCTCTTCACCACCCTCTTACTCTCCATGTACCTCGCTCGTTTCTGTCTCTCGGAATCTTCATTCCCTCTACTACCCAACCACTCTCTATATGCTTTCTTCTTTTCTTCCACAGCTATTCTTACCTCTTCTGTCGACCATGCTGTACCTTTCACTCCCCTCCCTCTTCTCCTCACTCCACACACCTCCTCACATGCTGCACAGATCTCATCCTTAAACACCTTGCTCATCTCCTCCACTTCCTCCATAACTTCCAGGTCGAACCCACCTAGCCGTCTTTCCACTGCTCTCCTGTACTCCTCCCTGACTTCCTCCTCCTGCAACCTCTCCACCTCAATAATACTAATAATATAGTAAAATCTCCCCTTAAACACACACAAATAAAAATACTTAAGTAAATAAAGTGAAATTGTTTATGTGCTAGTTTAATGTTTGATAAATTGGTAGATGGGAGGGGAGGGGGATACTGAGACTGCCCCAAGTGTGCCTGTCATACCCCCCACCTGTGTACACGAGAGAGAGAGAGTAATCCAATTTATTTATTTCACTCCCAACACCAAACACCTCCCAATGAAATAAATGAAAGCATGTGATCCACCCGGGATTCGAACCTAGGTTACCACATACAGATCATAGTGAGAGAGAGAGAGAGAAAGAAAGAGAGAGAGAGAAAGAGAGTGTCTGTGGATATCCTCTTTCCTTAGACGTAGTTTTGAGGTATAAGGAATGAGATAGGGGAGAAAAACACAGGAGATGGAAGCACCAGTATAAAAACAACTCCTGTCACCACGCCGCCACACCTGACCTACCCCTAGCTCCAACACAACATGGCTTTAGGCCACTGCACTCCACAAACACTCTTCTCACAGACCTTACACAAAGAGCTTTCGACGGCATCCACTCAGCTAGACCACCACACAGATCACTATTAGCCACACTCGACATTAGTAAAGCCTTCTATGCCATCCCCCGCCACAACCTAACAAACAAAATCTACAACACAAACATGCACAACAACACAAAAAGGTGGCTGGCCAACTTCCTAGCAGGCAGATGTGCACACGTATCTTTTGCCGGTCAGTCATCTAAAATCAGAAACTTTCCAAACGGAGTCCCACAAGGATCCGTCCTATCGCCCGCACTCTTCAATCTGTACATGCACGATATAACTACACCCAATACGCCCCAAATAAACTTAGCCTCCTATGCAGATGACATAACACTCACATGCACACACCATGACCCAAAAAGAGCAACAGATCTCCTTCAACCCTATCTCAACACACTACATGGCTGGTGCACTACAAACAGACTTAATCTAGCCTCAGCCAAATCCACCGCAACCCTGCTCACAAGTTGGACAGGAGAACACGAATACATCCCTCAACTCACCATAAACACAACACACCTAACACATACACACACCCAAAATCCTAGGAGTAACATATGATACTCATATGACATTCAAACAGCACACCACACACATTAAAAAGAAACTGACACCCAGACTTAACGCCCTCAGGTCACTTGCTCACACAAAATTTGGACACAACAAAGAAACTACCACCACAGTATATAAACAATACATAAGATCAGTGATGGAATACGCAAGCCCAGCCTGGGCTTCTAACCTAGCTGAAACACATCATAAGACTTTACAGACTATTCAAAACAAAGCCCTGAAGATCATTACAGGCTGCACAGCTACTGCACCCACAGATCACCTACATCAAGAAACCAAAATCCTCAAAGTCAAAGACCATCTGGACATGAGAGGCACTCAATTCCTGGCAGCAGCCTCCACGAACCAAGACCACCCACTAAACTACATGGCAACACACCCACAGACACCAAGAAATATCAAAACAACACCCAGCACACGGTATCACACACAATTATTGTCCTCTCTCCCTCCCTGCCCACCCCGAACCAACTTCCAGAAGCACATCCATACTCATATCTCTCACCGATCCATCCACTCACTCACAGACAACACGCAGCTGCATGCACGACCTCCCGAAATCCATCCTTCCGAATCCTCCCTTCCTCGCGAGGACAGAGTCCACCTGGCCAGGCTGAGATGCGGACACCATCCAGCTCTCCTGAGCTATCAGAAGAGACTGGATGACTCCGTTGTCGACTCCTGCCCGGGATGTAACACAGCACCCCATACCATTAAACACATCATAGAAGACTGCATTTCACACAACCACTTACGCCAACAACACAATCTACACTCAATGAGAGCTCTGTGGGAAAGCCCGATCGAGGCCATGGCCTTCCTCAGGGACTCAGGGCTGTTTGGCCAGGCAGCTTAGGGAACAACAACAACAACAACAACAACAACCACGCCGCCGAGACAAGAGGACACAAGAGCCTACTCACCACGGCAGGCTCGGGTCACCACCATCACCTCGCCACGTCCCCAGACACCAGGAAAAGACTTAACGAGAAGGCTAACCTCCAACACCACCAGTAAAACCAAGAAAGACCAACCACAACACACAGGGGAGAAAACCTTCCATAAATCCAAAACCACCACGCGCCCATCTTGCCCGGACACTCACCACCTCCTTGGCGCGTATTCAGAAAAGGGCTACCGCCGTCGACACACACCCTCCTCTGCGCACAACTACCTTTATAGACCCGAGATGCGCAGCCGGAAGGAACGACGGAATTGGTAAGACATCCCAAGCCAAATCCAGAAGTGGTACAGTTGGAAAGATATCTGGATGACTTGGGATTATCTATACCGAGAAATTGCCTGGAATAGGTGGAACTACTCGACGCATTTCTTGAAGGTACCTTGGATTTGCTCGTATCTTTGTTACACCACACTGGTGACCACCTAACATTTTTACATTGCCTTGGTACGGGACTTTACTATAATTAGAGTATGCAACACGGAGTGAGCGCTCTAGATCTAGTAAATCCACAAACATAGGAAGGCTGTTTGGAAGAGCGTAAGACACTGGTGAAATGGCTCGTATTCGCAACAATCCCAAGTTTCCATCATATACCGGTAAGTTCCTCTAGAGACTGGCATAGAAGTCTAGGTCTGGATTGTAAGAGAGAGCGTAAGACACTGGTGAAACGGCTCCTTACTTTAATCCCATGATACGAGAGCGTAAGACACTGGTGTAATGGCTTATTTTCATGTAAGACCCTCACCTCTACAGTCTTTAGAGATCTACAAGGAAGTCTTCACCCATCTGCTGAAGTCTAGGTCTGGATTGTAAGAGAGAGCGTAAGACACTGGTGAAACGGCTCCTTACTTTAATCCCATGGTACGAGAGCGTAAGACACTGGTGTAATGGCTCATTTTTCATGTAAGACCCTCACCTCTACAGTCTTCAGAGATCTGCAAGGAAGTCTTCCCCTAACTTCTGTCACCGTCACACGACAGGACTACCCCACTGACCAGAACGTATTTCATCTAATCTTCTCATCTTCTCCAGTCAAGTAAGAATCTACCTATAAAGTCAATACAACCCCAGTAAAAACCTGGTATAACAAGGATGTTGGAGTCGTAAACATTGCAATTTTTTTCTTCCATGTAATTATTATGTTTTTTCCACCAACCAACTTCACCTCTAAACTCAATTAATGAAATCAACAAATACATGTGGCACTCCAAGGACTCGAACCTAGGATACTCACATCCAAATTCCGCGCACTTAAGTGAGGAAGACAAAAGGCAGAACTGCTTGTAGCGAGTGCCTCCCCCGGAGTTGAAAGAGTGACAGGGTAAAAATCAAGGGACGTTCGAGCCAAAATGCCTGGACACACGGAGTTTGAAGCAATTTAAGTCATAGGAAGAGGGAAAGACTGATTCTGGGAGAGAGTTCCAGAGCTCAGCAGTTGAATAGAAGAAAGACTAAGAATAGCATTTCACTCTTGGGTTGGAGAGTTGCACAGACTAGGGGTGGAATTGTGTTGCATTTCGGGTACTACGTGCCCTACGTAGAGGAGGTGATATACATTGGGAAAGCTCTGAGGAACACTGATTATTGTAGTAGCGATAGAATAGCGAGAGAGATGCAACATTGCGGAAAAGAGAGAGAGATTGCAGAGAGTTGGTGAGTGGACGGGAGTTAATGATACGAAAGGCTTTCCTTTCTACTTTGTCTAGGAATGCTGTGTGAGAGGATCCTCCCCACACATGTGAACAATACAAGGATGCACTGTGCCCCTGTACAGAGCCAGAAGCTGTGCAGGGGTAAAGAACCCCTTGAGGCGGTTGAGCACACCCAGCTTCTGGGAGGCTGCTTTAGCAGCAAGACTGGTAATATGGTTCTTCCAAGTGAGAGCAGAAGAAAAAGAGACACCGAGAATATTGAGAGAAGATGAAGGATTGATTTTTGTATTGTTTAACCCTCCTCTAGCGGGTGCTCTGTGGCCGTTTTGGGCCTTTCTGGGCCGTTCTGACTGCTATATCAACCATCAGTATGAAAGGAACTGTATTGCGCCGAAAACTAGGTGGAAATCGCTACACAATGACGCCACATACAGCTACGTAGCGCTCGTGGAGCACTGACAGTGTTACCTAGAAGATGGAAGTTTAGCTGATTTTGCTACCTTGCTCACTTTTAGCGAACTATTGGTTACACTGTCATCCACACGCGCGGTGGGGGAACTGGAGTTAGTGTGGGCCGGGAGGCCACAGATGTCGGACGTATGGATCATTACTATCCCACCCATTTTCACTCGATTTCCACCCTTTTTTCACCCGTTTTTTGCCAGTTTTTTCAACTCGACTTATGTGGTGAGCCGCTTTTTAAGGGTTAAGTATAAGGGATAGTCCTCTGGGAGCTCTGAACGGGTAGTAAGATGAAGAAATTGGGTTTTGGAAGCATTAAAGGCAACAAGGTTTTCTCTGCCCCAATTGGAAATAGTAGTTAGATCAGAAGATAAGTGTTGCATGGCTTCATTACGTTTGTTTTTGAGGGTTTGCTGGCTGAGGCGTTCAGAAAAACTGATTTAGTAGTGTAAGGTAGAGTCGTCTGTGTATGAATGGATGGGACTGGAGGTAGCCTACAGTTGAGAAGATAATTTATGAAAATTAGAAAGAGAATAGGAGATAGGACAGAGCCCTGAGGAACACCAGAGTTAATAGGATGAGGAAGTGAGCGATGGCCATCTACAACCGCAGCTATGGAACGGCCGGAAAGGAAATTAGAGATAAAGGCACAGATGGAGGGATAGAAACCGAAGGAAGGTAGTTTAGAAATTAAAGATTTGTGCCAGAATCTATCGAAGGCCTTCGATATGTCTAGTGCAATAGAAAAGGCCTCACCGAAGTCCCAAAAGGAGGATGATCAAGAGTTAGTAAGATATGAAAGAAGATCACCAGTAGAGCGACCCTTAAGGAAGCCATACTGGTGATCTGAGAGTAGATTATGAGAAGAGAAATGCTTAAGAAATTTGGATGCAAGAATAGTTTCAAAAACTTTAGAGATACAAGAGATGAGAGCAATTGGACGATAGTTGGAGGGTTGAGAGCGGTCACCCTTCTTTGGGACAGGTTGAATGAGAGCAAACTTCGAGCAAGAAAGGAAGACCTTAGAGGAGAGACAGAGACGAAAGAATTAAACAGCAAGGCCATAATAATGTAGGTTACTGATGGAAAAATAAACGTTTTGAATTATAATTGAAGTATCTATAAATGCACTACAACCTTATTATAGCGGTTAATTCTGCTAAATATCGATGTCTACGGCTCCAACTTCCATACAGCCAGAAAGTAGCAAGAGATAAATTTTGGTGCTTAATTATTAGGCAATGAGATGGTTGGCCAATCTCTATAACGCCATGATTTCTCCTGTCCTTCACCAATACATAATTACTGTATTATACGTTATGTCAACACTACCACCACCACCACCACACCCTCGTCCATCCCCACCCACTCCCTACACCAACACCCCCCACACCCTCGCCCACCCCCACTCCCTACACCCACAACCCCACACACCCTAGCCCACCCACACCCTCGTCCATCCACACCCACTCACTACACCAACACCCCCCACACCCTAGCCCCCCCACACCCTCGTCCATCCCCACCCACTCCCTACACCAACACCCCCACACCCTCGCCCACCCCCACTCCCTACACCCACACCCCCACACCCTAGCCCACCCACACCCTCGTCCATCCACACCCACTCCCTACACCAACACCCCCCACACCCTAGCCCACCCACACACACTCCCTACACCCCCCCCCACACCATCGCCCACCCCCACTCCCTACACCCACCCTAGCCCACCCACACCCTCGTCCATCCACACCCACTCCCTACACCCCCCCCCCCTAGCCCACCCACACCCACTCCCTACACCAACACCCCCCACACCCTAGCCCCCCCCCCTACACCCCCCCCCTCCACCCACTCCCTACACCCACACATACACCAACACCCACGCCCTCGCCCCCCCCCCCAAACTGTCATAGCCCATGTAGACATATATAAAGGTGTCATCTTTAACTTGTCTCAAAGGTTCCACAGGCCACGTATTGACACAGGTGGATTCATTCAGCCTTTACACTTGTATTCCATTCACGTATAAACAAACATGAGGCTATACGGAGAAAAGTTGGTGTACTGTATAATTATAAGGTCGATGACAAAATCTCTCTCTCTCTTTTTTTTCTCTCTCTCTCTCTCTCTCTCTCTTTCATGAAATTCCAATGAGTGTCGCTAACCCTTTCCTAACACAGTGGCAGTCAACAGTAATACTATGTCACCGTCCACATCTCACGTATTCACTCTCAAAACTTAAAGGTACAGAAAGGGTATAGGTCGGAAATGGTATGGGTTTCATCACGCCGTGGTGGAGTGGGTTAAAGCATGGACTCTCGTTCATGGTTCGATCCTGAGTGAGAATAAAAAAAAAAAAAAAAAAAAATATATATATATATATATATATATATATATATATATACTGTATATATTTCTACTCTCACTCAGGATCGAAGCATGGAAGAGAGTGCATGCTTTAAACCACTCCACCACGGCGTGACTATAAGTTTAGAGAGTGAATAATATGTGAGGTGTGGACGGTGACTAATGAGTGTTGACTGTGACTGTCTGTGTGAAAGGGTTAACGACACTCATTAGAATTTCATGAGAGAGAGAGAGAGAGAGAGAGAGAGAGAGAGAGAGAGAGAGAGAGAGAGAGAGAGAGAGAGAGAGAGAGAGAGAGAGAGAGTGAGAGTGAGTGAGTTAGAGTTAGAGAGAGGTAGCGCTTGTGTGGCACCTCAGTAGTGTCTTTGGTCTCTCTGTGGGTAACTTCTCCTCCCCTTTTAAGGGGAGGTAGTTGCTTTTTTTGGACACCCTTCTCCCTCATGTTTAGAATATTAGTTTTGAGATTTTAAGACTTTCGTTCAATTAGTTTGGCGACTTTGAGACCTTTCGTCCTATTTCTATGTCAACATTTAGGTGCTGATTATTTTGCTGGTGAGCGATAGCGAGCCTGTAATTTTAGGAGGAAACGGCCTTCGGCCGGGACATTTGTCTACCGAAAGATGTACAATTATATTTTGAAAGGGGGTGTATGGGTGTTTATCTTGAAAGGGGGTGTATGGGTGTTTATCTTGAAAGGGGGTGTATGGGTGTTTATCTTGAAAGGGGGTGTATGGGTGTTTATTTTGAAAGGGGGTGTATGGGTGTTTATCTTGAAAGGGGGTGTATGGGTGTTTATCTTGAAAGGGGGTGTATGGGTGTTTTAGTTGAAAGGGGGTGTATGGGTGTTTATCTTGAAAGGGGGTGTATGGGTGTTTATCTTGAAAGGGGGTGTATGGGTGTTTATCTTGAAAGGGGGTGTATGGGTGTTTATCTTGAAAGGGGGTGTATGGGTGTTTATCTTGAAAGGGGGTGTATGGGTGTTTATCTTGAAAGGGCGTGTATGGGTGTTTATCTTGAAATGGGGTGTATGGGTGTTTATCTTGAAAGGGGGTGTATGGGTGTTTATCTTGAAAGGGGGTGTATGGGTGTTTATCTTGAGAGGGGGTGTATGGGTGTTTATTTTGAAAGGGGTGTATGGGTGTTTATCTTGAAAGGGGGTGTATGGGTGTTTATCTTGAAAGGGGGTGTATGGGTGTTTATCTTGAAAGGGGGTGTATGGGTGTTTATCTTGAAAGGGGGTGTATGGGTGTTTATCTTGAAATGGGGTGTATGGGTGTTTATCTTGAAAGGGGGTGTATGGGTGTTTATTTTGAAAGGGGGTGTATGGGTGCTTATTTTGAAAGGGGGTGTATGGGTGTTTATTTTGAAAGGGGGTGTATGGGTGTTTATCTTGAAAGGGGGTGTATGGGTGTTTATCTTGAAATGGGGTGTATGGGTGTTTATCTTGAGAGGGGGTGTATGGGTGTTTATCTTGAGAGGGGGTGTATGGGTGTTTATTTTGAAAGGGGGTGTATGGGTGTTTATTTTGAAAGGGGGTGTATGGGTGTTTATCTTGAAAGGGGGTGTATGGGTGTTTATCTTGAGAGGGGGTGTATGGGTGTTTATTTTGAAAGGGGGTGTATGGGTGTTTATTTTGAAAGGGGGTGTATGGGTGTTTATCTTGAAAGGGGGTGTATGGGTGTTTATCTTGAAATGGGGTGTATGGGTGTTTATCTTGAAAGGGGGTGTATGGGTGTTTATCTTGAGAGGGGGTGTATGGGTGTTTATTTTGAAAGGGGTGTATGGGTGTTTATTTTGAAAGGGGGTGTATGGGTGTTTATCTTGAAAGGGGGTGTATGGGTGTTTATCTTGAAAGGGGATGTATGGGTGTTTATTTTGAAAGGGGGTGTATGGGTGTTTATCTTGAAAGGGGGTGTATGGGTGTTTATTTTGAAAGGGGTGTATGGGTGTTTATCTTGAAAGGGGGTGTATGGGTGTTTATTTTGAAGGGGGGTGTATGGGTGTTTATCTTGAAAGGGGGTGTATGGGTGTTTATCTTGAAAGGGGGTATATGATGTGTTTATCTTGAAAGGGGGTATATGATGTGTTTATCTTGAAAGGGGGTATATGGTGTGTTTATCTTGAAAGGGGGTGTATGGGTGTTTATCTTGAAAGGGGGTGTATGGGTGTTTATCTTGAAAGGGGTGTATGGTGTTTATCTTGAAAGGGGGTGTATGGGTGTTTATTTTGAGAGGGGATATATGATGTGTTTATCTTGAAAGGGGGTGTATGGGTGTTTATCTTGAAAGGGGGTGTATGGGTGTTTATCTTGAAAGGGGGTGTATGGGTGTTTATTTTGAAAGGGGTGTAGGTGTATGGGTGTTTATCTTGAAAGGGGGTGTATGGGTGTTTATTTTGAAAGGGGGTGTATGGGTGTTTATCTTGAAAGGGGGTGTATGGGTGTTTATCTTGAAAGGGGGTGTATGGGTGTTTATCTTGAAAGGGGGTGTATGGGTGTTTATCTTGAAAGGGGGTGTATGGGTGTTTATCTTGAAAGGGGGTGTATGGGTGTTTATTTTGAAAGGGGGTGTATGGGTGTTTATCTTGAAAGGGGGTGTATGGGTTTTTATCTTGAAAGGGGGTGTATGGGTGTTTATTTTGAAAGGGGGTGTATGGGTGTTTATCTTGAAAGGGGGTGTATGGGTGTTTATCTTGAAAGGGGGTGTATGGGTGTTTATCTTGAAAGGGGGTGTATGGGTGTTGAAAGGGGGTGTATGGGTGTTTATCTTGAAAGGGGGTGTATGGGTGTTTATCTTGAGAGGGGGTGTATGGGTGTTTATTTTGAAAGGGGTGTATGGGTGTTTATTTTGAAAGGGGGTGTATGGGTGTTTATCTTGAAAGGGGGTGTATGGGTGTTTATCTTGAAAGGGGGTGTATGGGTGTTTATTTTGAAAGGGGGTGTATGGGTGTTTATTTTGAAAGGGGTGTATGGGTGTTTATCTTGAAAGGGGGTGTATGGGTGTTTATCTTGAAAGGGGGTGTATGGGTGTTTATCTTGAAAGGGGGTGTATGGGTGTTTATCTTGAAAGGGGGTGTATGGGTGTTTAGCTTGTTAGGGTTGGTATGGGTGTTTATCTTGAAAGGGGGTGTAGGGTGGTGTTTATCTTGCAAGGGGGTGTAGGGTGGTGTTTATCTTGAAAGGGGGTGTAGGGTGGTGTTTATCTTGAAAGGGGGTGTATGGGTGTTTATCTTGAAAGGGGGTGTATGGGTGTTTATCTTGAAAGGGGGTGTATGGGTGTTTATCTTGAAAGGGGGTGTATGGGTGTTTATCTTGAAAGGGGGTGTATGGGTGTTTATTTTGAAAGGGGGTGTATGGGTGTTTATCTTGAAAGGGGGTGTATGGGTGTTTATCTTGAAAGGGGGTGTATGGGTGTTTATTTGTATTTTGTATATTTTTTAAGCTTGAAGGTCTAGCAAGGAAACTAAATCTATAAATTAATAAATAAATGTATAATAATATAATCACTAACCCCCTTAATACGAGACTAAACAGCACAACATAAATTCCCATAAACTCGTCGCGGATTCAAGACTCCGATCCGTGTAACCGATAAACTTGACGATGCCGGTTTAAGAGGAGGTTCTTAGTTTGCTCCCTAGATCTCCATCAAGCTTAAAATTACACCGCCTAGAGCCCTAGACCCACTTTCGGTTTTTAGTGTTCCCAAGACCTCCATCAAGCTTAAAATTACACCCCCTTTCAAGATAAATTTGTAAATTTTTCGGTAGAAAAATGTCCCGGCCGAAGGCCAGTTCCTGTTAAATTTTAGGCTCGCTGTCGCTCGCTTGGAAAAACTCGACACTTAAGTGGCACGAAAGGTCTTAAAATTGACACAGCAAAAGTGATTAAAATCGCCAAACTAATTGAGCGAACGTCTTAAATTCTTAAATTCCTGTTAAATTACAGGCTCGCTATCGCTCGCTATGAAAAACTCGACACCTAAATGGCGCGAAAGGTTTTCAAATTGACACAAATGGAGCAAAAGTTAAAATCGCCAAACTAATTGAGCGAACGTCTTAAGATCTCAAAAGCAATGGGGCTAAACATGAGGGTGAAAGGGCCTCAGAAAAAAAAAATCTCAAGTGGAAATCTCCCCTTAACACTGACAAATATCGGGGTTATAAAATAGGACTGAAAAAAAAGGTATAGGTGTTCTTGATGGTGTTGTTTTACCCCCCCCCTCCTTCTCCCTCCTGTTTAGCCCCATTGGTGTTGAGATTAGATTCCCCCCCCCCCTCCTTCTCCCTCCTGTTTAGCCTCATTGGTGTTGAGATTAGATTTACCCCCCCCCCCTCCTTCTCCCTCCTGTTTAGCCTCATTGGTGTTGAGATTAGATTCCCCCCCCCCTCCTTCCTTCTCCCTCCTGTTTAGCCTCATTGGTGTTGAGATTAGATTTACCCCCCCCCCCCTTCCTTCTCCCTCCTGTTCCCTCCTGTTTAGCCCCATTGGTGTTGAGATTAGTTTTACCCCCCCCCCCTCCTTCTCCCTCCTGTTTAGCCCCATTGGTGTTGAGATTAGATTTACTCCCCCCCCCTCCCTCCTTCTCCCTCCTGTTTAGCCTCATTGGTGTTGAGATTAGATTCCCCCCCCTTTTCCCTCCTGTTTAGCCCCATTGGTGTTGAGATTAGATTCCCCCCCCTCCTGTTTAGCCCCATTGGTGTTGAGATCAGATTCCCCCCCCCCCCTCCTTCCTTCTCCCTCCTGTTTAGCCCCATTGGTGTTGAGATTAGATTCCCCCCCCCCTCCTTCTCCCTCCTGTTTAGCCTCATTGGTGTTCAGATTAGATTCCCCCCCCCCTCCTTCTCCCTCCTGTTTAGCCTCATTGGTGTTCAGATTAGATTTTGTTTTATCCCCGTTTTCCTTCCTGTTTAGCCCTATTGATGTTCAGATTCTAAGACATTCGGCCCATTAGTTTGGCGATTTTAAGCGAGTTTAAGAATTTTTGCCCCATTTCTTTGTCGATATTAAGACCTTTCTAGATAATTAACCCTTTCCCTGCGGGAGACGTTCCGGAACGCATAGGCAATTTACAGCAATTTCCAGGCTTTAACCAGGGAACGGCGAGAGCACTCTTAAGAGGTTTTGGTGGGCAAAGGCGAGAACACTTTTAAGAGGTAAGGCCTAAAAAAAACATTTTAAAAGGCCCCAGTAGCACTTAAAACAAGTGAAATGGTGATTAAGTGAGATAATTCCCCTCCATATCTTCTATCACTCCTCCACATGTATCAAAGCACCTCCTTCCCCCCCCCTTCAATTATCACCTATTTTTCCTCTTATTACCATATTTATTGGTGTATTTATGGTGCCAATATCTCCAAGCCGATCCTAGTGCATGGTGTTGCGTGGGAAAGAGAGAGAGAGAGAGAGAGACAACCCTCACACCCTCAGTGTCTCTCCAGGCACCGAGAAGGGAGGATATACGTCGCGGCTGCCTCACATTTCATATATTCGCGATTTTGACCATCCAAACACTATTCCCACTTGTTTTATTGTTGTTACAAGTTACTATCTTCATATTAAACATAAAATAGGCGCATATGAATAAGTAATAACGACATTTATCGTAAAATTATGATTTTAGGTGGGAATGGGGCCTAATATCGTCGCCTGGCGGTAGGGTGTCCATTACACACAGCTCGCCTTTAAGGGGCTAAAAGCCTGTAAAAGCCGTAGAAATCGAGTGTCAGTGGGCGGGACAGCGAGGGGCCCACCTCCGCCTGTCAGCATGGCCAGCCGTGCACTGAGGGAAACTGTGGTCTCGGACCGCTGTCTCAGCAGTGTTGCCAAGCCGCTACATTGCTAATAATTAGTGAGTTTTCCCGAGTGTCTATGGCAGCGCTGCAGGTGAACCCGGCGAGTTAGGAAGCTCATTCTAGTGTAATTTTGAAGCTATTTTTGTCTAGTTTTCGGCAGAATACATTTAATTTCATGCAGATACTTGATTAATCATTCAGGAGTGCCTGAATATGCCCTAAATAGCGCAAATATGACCGCAGCCAGAGGGTTAATGGACAAATAAGAAACTACGGCATTCAAAATAAATGACTAACTGAGATAAATTAATGGAAAATAGATGCATAACTGATATATTAATGGAACATTCATGTATAACTTATATATTAATATAAAATAGATGAATAACTGATAGATAAAAGGAAAAATAGATGAATAACTGATAGCTTAAGAGAAAATAGATGAATAACTGATAGATTAATATAAAATAGATTAATAACTGATAAATTAATGGCAAATAGATGAATAACTGATAGATAAAAGGAAAAATAGATGAATAACTGTTAGCTTAATGGAAAATAGATGAATAACTGATAGATTAATGGAAAATAGATGAATAACTAATAGATAAATATGAAATAGATGAATAATAGATTAATATAAAATAGATGAATAACTGATAACTTAAGAGAAAATAGATGAATAACTGATATATTATATAAAATAGATGAATAACTGATAGATTTAATGGAGAATAGATTAATAACTGATAGATTAATATAAAATAGATGAATAACTGATAGATTTAATGGAGTATAGATGAATAACTGATAGATTAATATAAAATAGATGAATAACTAATAGATTAATATAAAATAGATGAATAACTGAGATTAATATAAAATAGATGAATAACTGATAGCTTAATATAAAATAGATGAATAACTGATAAATTAATATAAAATAGATGAATAACTGATAAATTAAAATAAAATAGATGAATAACTGATAGATTAATGGCGAATAAATGAATAACTGATAGCTTAATAGAAAGTAGATGAATAAATGTGGTAGTTGAAGGGGGGATGGGCGGATTTATTTGCTCATTTATGTATCTTTTTATAATTGTTTTAGTTTCCTCCCTAGACCTCCATCAAGCTTAAAAAATAACTCCCCCCAAGACCCTCCTTCAAGATAAAGTTGTACATTTTATGATATTAAACAAATTCTGGCCGAATTACAGGCTCACTATCGCTCGCTAGGAAACAAAATCGACACATAAATGGCACGAAATGTCTTAATATTGACAACGAAATAGGGTGAAAGGTCTGAATATCGACAAAGTAAAGGAGCGAACGTCTAGAAAAACAAATATATATAATGGGGCTACACATGAAGGAGAAGGGGGTCCAGAAAAGCCCCTATACCTTAAACTGCAAAACATCGATATCACTTACCCCTTTTTACTACCACAGATCCTTCTTAAACTGCACAAAATCGTCTAAATATAGCTAGAATACGAACTTCCCCTTAACCCGGTAAGCGCGAGCTATATGTAGCGAACACCCTACCGCTAGGCAATTATATTAGGCTTCATTCCCACCTAAAATCGTCATTTTACGATAATTATCGTTATTACTTATTCATATGCGCCTATTTTACGTTTAATATTAAGATATTAACATGTAACAGCAATACAAAAAGTGGGAATAGTATTTGAGGGGTGAAAATCGCAAATTATTACCGACCGTTCAGTCATGAGGTGAGAGACGCGCGAGCCCTACACCCTCCTCTCTCGATGCCTAGAGGGAGATTGAAGCCTGTCTCTCACTCTCTCTCTTTCCCCACGCACTAGACACACGCAAGAACACACCTTGGAACCGGTTTGAAGATATTGGCACGGTAAATACACCGATAAACAAGGGAATAAGAGGAAAAATAGGTGATAATTGGTTTTGACACATGTGGAGGAGTGATAGAAGGTATGGAGGGGAATTATCTCACTTAATCACATATTCCCTTGTTTTAAGTGCTACTGCCATGGGGCCTTTTAAAAGTTTTTTTTTAGGCCTAGGATCTTAAGAGGTTCATCACCTTTCACCACCAAAACCTCTTAACACTTTGGTGTGCCGATGACGTTATTTTCGTCATCCGATTCCCGACCGTAGACGTGCCGATGACGTTATTTTCGTCATCCACTTCCCAACCGTAACCGTTCCGATGACGTTATTTTTGTCATCCGAAGGGTGGGCGAGCGTTTTACTATACCGCGCGGCTTAGTAGCCTACTGGGTAGGTGGGAGGTGGAGAGCGCGGCTCACTTCCTAGGTAGGCGGGAGAGGGTAGGCCAGGCACACGAAAGTGTTAAGAGTGTTCTCGTCGTTCCCAGGTTAAACTGAAGAAAATTGTCTAAATCTAGCTAGAAAACAATAAAGAGGACTTCCCGGGTACAGAAGGGGTTAATCAGCTGGTCCTGCACCCATCATCATCATCATCTAACACAGGTGCCACAATGTTCTGGTCAGGTGAGTTGGAGGAAAGATTGATTGATATAATATTACAATTATACCTTACCGGGGATCACACCGTGGGCAGTCGGGAGGAGAGTCCATGCTTTAACTAACTCCACGACGGTGTGTTAAAGTTCTATCCCAGATTAAGGTAAAATAATATATTCATGTAAGTCACGTATACATGTGAGATATACATTATATGTATACAGTATACAGTATATATATATATATATATATATATATATATATATATATATATATATATATATATATATATATATATATATATATATATATACTGTATACTGTATATACACACAGTAATTATATGTCTTTGTCAATTTTGGGGCAGATATTCTGTAATGCAAGTAGAGTTGAATATGACATAATTTGTACAGTTATTTATTTTCTTATGTATATTTTCAATTCTCCTTATAGTTTTTTTAACATTAGGTGGGTGTTCAAACACTAATTCACCGAGTCTTTCCATATTCTATTGCTTTTATTTTCGACGTTTCGCCTACATTGTGACATCTTCAGGACATAATGTTCAGTTACATTGTCAATATTTATAATCTGTAAAAATACAAATCTCGCTCAATTAACCCTCGGTACCCGGTTGGGCTTCCAGAAGCCCATAACAAATTCGCGCCGTGGGGCCCGGATGGGCTTCTGAAATCCGTAAGCTTGAAAGTCTATTAAGCGTGGTTTGAAAGCCGTGCGTCGAACCGTATGTAAACGAAGCCGGTCGGAGCGACGCGCACCTTCAAAAACAAGAAGGAGAAGTCGGACTTTTGTTGTTATTGTTTTGTAGAACGAAAATTAGTGTTTGTTATTATCCGATATTGCTAGCATTGCATCAAAACTCTCTCCATGGAAATCGTCATCACAACTGAACCAGTTGACCTAGAGAGCTCTACTCAACGCCAGTCTACAGCTACGAAACAGGGCTACGTTTTGTGAAATCTCTAGCAGTTAAAATAACAAAGATAGGGCTAGGCCTATTACGTTTTTCGGCCAGATCCCCCGGATCTCAGTGCTGCCCTTTAGAAGGCGGGCCCGGGGCAAAACACAGCCCTCTTCCTAGTTATATTTCATCGTATATATATTATTTACAAGACCAAACCCGAAAACAATTAAATGAACGATAATAGAGTATGTATAGTTTTATGTAATAATATATTATTATTTATTTATCTTATAATTTGTTTACTACCAGTATATATTATTATTATTATTATTATTATTATTATTATTATTATTACTATTATTTTTTATTTTATTTTATTTTTATTTTTTTGCATACCCTACCCAGCAGTGGTGTATGTTCGGAGGAAGGTTGGTGGCGCCCTACCAGCCCGACCATTGGTGAAGCTGGTGAGCCTACTCTTACTGGCATCCGGGACCCTCTACCTCAGTCAACCCTCTGTTTACAACCAAATATCAAAGGTATAGAACACGGGCATGGAAAATGGGAATGGAAAACGGGCATGAAAAAATGGATATAGAAAACGGGTATGGAAAAATGGATATAGAAAACGGGTATGGCAAATGGGAATGGAAAACGGGTATGAAAAAATTGATATAGAAAACGGGTATGGAAAAATGGATATAGAATATGGGTATGGCAAATGGGAATGGAAAAGGGGTATACAAATGGATAAAGAAAACGGGTATGGGTAACAAAAACAAAACAAAAACAGGAAAAAAAGGTATATACTGTATACTGTAAACACATAAAATTATGAGGGTAGAATATTAATTACACTTTCTACTTATACCATCTCACACCAGTGAGAAAGGTATATCACTATCAATATACCCAATGATCTTATATACCTTTTTCATATCCCTTTAGTGGTATATTTGTGGAAATAGAACCCATCTTATACTAATTAGAAAGGTAAATCACTATCAATATACCCAATGATCTTATATACACTTTATATTTGAGTATATTGGTGGTAATAAAGCCATCATATACCAGTTAAAAAGGTAAATCACTATCAATATAATCAATGATCTTATATACACTTTATATTTGAGTATATTGGTGGTAATAAAGCCATCATATACCAGTTAAAAAGGTAAATCACTATCAATATAATCAATGATCTTATATACACTTTATATTTGAGTATATTGGTGGTAATAAAGCCATCATATACCAGTTAAAAAGGTAAATCACTATCATATAATCAATGATCTTATATACACTTTATATTTGAGTATATTGGTGGTAATAAAGCCATCATATACCAGTTAAAAAGGTAAATCACTATCAATATAATCAATGATCTTATATACACTTTATATTTGAGTATATTGGTGGTAATAAAGCCATCATATACCAGTTAAAAAGGTAAATCACTATCAATATACCCAATGATCTTATATACACTTTATATTTGAGTATATTGGTGGTAATAAAGCCATCATATACCATTAAAAAGGTAAATCACTATCAATATACCCAATGATCTTATATACACTTTATATTTGAGTATATTGGTGGTAATAAAGCCATCATATACCAGTTAAAAAGGTAAATCACTATCAATATACCCAATGATCTTATATACACTTTATATTTGAGTATATTGGTGGTAATAAAGCCATCATATACCAGTTAAAAAGGTAAATCACTATCAATATACCCAATGATCTTATATACACTTTATATTTGAGTATATTGGTGGTAATAAAGCCATCATATACCAGTTAAAAAGGTAAATCACTATCAATATACCCATGATCTTATATACACTTTATATTTGAGTATATTGGTGGTAATAAAGCCATCATATACCAGTTAAAAAGGTAAATCACTATCAATATACCCAATGATCTTATATACACTTTATATTTGAGTATATTGGTGGTAATAAAGCCATCATATACCAGTTAAAAAGGTAAATCACTATCAATATAATCAATGATCTTATATACCTTTTTCATATCCCCTTTATTGGTATATTAACCGTAATAAACTCATGTTATACCAATTAGAAAGGCAAATCATTATCAATATACCCAATGATCTTATATACCTCTTTCATATCCTAGATGTTTTATTATATACACTGACTGTATTAATTTCATATTATTATTAGATGGTGTAATGGTTAGAGTGTTTAACATTTGTGTGTGATAACCCAGGTTCGAATCCCAATAGATCACATGTTTTCATTAATTTCATTGGGGAGGTGTTTGGTGTTGGAGTGAAATGATTTAACAAAATATATTATTATTATTATTATTATATATTTTTCAGACAGTCGAAAATATGTCAGAAGAAAATGAAGGTCGTCTAAAAAGGAGCCGGGGCATAACCAGTGGAACCCAGAACCAGCAGGACCATCACTCAGTACGTTCACCCATTTGTTTTCTTCTGTTTATCCCTACAAAGTAAACAAATTCAACCCTTTCAAGCTCCAAATACGCGTTTCTGTTATGTTTTCTGGTGACTATTAGACAATTTTATTCAGATTAGTAACGGTATATGGAAGTCAAAGGGTTGATTGAGATAGTATTTACCCTTTAATACCCACAGATCCTTCTTAAGCTGCATAAAATCGTCTAATGATAGCTAAAATAAAGTGCTAAAACGCGTCGGAGCTTCAAGGGGTTAAGTAACACCCCGTTCTTAACATTAATCATCAATTACACACCCCAATGCACTTGAAGAAACTAATGAAAACATATGGTCCTCCAGGGAATCCAACTCGGGACACCACGCCACATAAAAGATTATGGAAGAGGTATATAAGATCATTGGGTATATTGATAGTGATTTACCTTGCTATAACTGGTATAAGATGGGTTTAATACTACAAATATACTAACATGAAAAAGGAATATAAGATCATTGGTTATATTGATAGTGATTTACCTTTCTAACTGGTGTGCCCCATGAATATTCTTTCCTCTCACTTAAACAGTAGGCTACCATAGCGCGGTTGGGAATATGAACATGATTAGATTAATATCCAGTATTCGAGAATGGATAATAAGTCGTAGTCGTGTGCATAAACCTTTTAACTGTTTTGGTGGTGTAATAGTTAGAGTGTTTAAACAATCTGTGTGTGATAACCCAGGTTCGAATCCCGGTGGATGGTGAAATAAATAATATAGATAAGGTGGGTTTATTACTATACCAATATACCAATCATAGGGTAGATTATTATGGACACTTTATAGACCCTTTTCATACCCATTACATTTTCAGAGGTCCTTAAGGGGAGATGGGTTCGTTTTTCTGGTCCCCCTTCTCTCTCATGTTAAGCCCCATTTGTTTTAAGATTATAAGATATTCGGCCCATTAGTTTGGCGGTTTTAACACCTTTCGCCCCATTTTGTTGTCAATATTAAGACCTTTTGTGACATTTAGGTGTTGATTTTTTCCTGGCGAGGGATAGAGAGCCTGACATTTTAAGAGAAACCGGCCTTCGGCCGGAACATTTTTCTACCGAAAAATGTACGAATGTATCTTGAAGAGGGGTCTACGGGGTGTTTTTCTAAGTTTGATGGAGGTCTAGCGAGGAAACTAAGAAATAAAGGAATAAATTAATTAATACATAAAAACCCGGCCCATCTCCCCTTAACTGTTAACAAAAACCCGGCCCATCTCCCCTTAACTGTTAACAAAAACCCGGCCCATCTCCCCTTAACTGTTAACAAAAACCCGGCCCATCTCCCCTTAACTGTTAACAAAAACCCGGCCCATCTCCCCTTAACTGTTAACAAAAACCCGGCCCATCTCCCCTTAACTGTTAACAAAAAGGGTATATCAAAAGGTCTATAAGACCACTGGGTATATCAAAAGGTCTATAAGACCACTGGGTATATCAAAATCGCCAAACTAATGGGGGCGGGCGTCTTAAAATCACACAACTAAAGGGGCTGAACACGAGGGCGAAGGGGGTCTCATGTCTTAGGAGTGTACGGTCGCGCTAATAAGTCATGTCCCAGCTGTCATTACGTTTGGCTTGCTCTGTGCTGTATTACTGTGTGTCAGATGTTGAATAGGGTGGGTAAGTGTAGGAACATGTTTGTATATTTCACTGGATATGAAGAAATGAAGCTTAGATATTGCTGATACCAATTATTGATCAAAACATACTTGGTGCCGAGAAAAAAAATCATCACTTATTAGTGCGATTGTGCATACCATTAACCAGCCTTCCTTCAGCAGACCCAGAAAGACTGGACCCCCCTGGGAGAGTTATCGGATATAGGTACCAGGGGTCTCTATCAACAACAACAACAACAAAAACAACAACAACAACAACATCAAGAACAACAATTCCCTTTCAGGTTAGTGGATATATATATATATATATATATATATATATATATATATATATATATATGCAGGCTCCCCCCCCCCCCTCCCATTCTTGCTGTCAGTAGAGGATTTTAGTTAGCTTAGGAAGGACATACCCTCTACACGCCTACCCATAATTTTACCTACTTGATACAGAAACCCCCCCCCCCCCCCTCCCCTCCCCGATTCTGGTTACCAATATAGATGATTTTACATATTTTAGAAAGGATATATTAATACCCATAATGTGACCTACATGATACAACCTACTATCTCCCCACTATTCTGGCGAGCAGCAGAGGATTTTGCTTAATTTAAGGGGGGTGACCTGCTTTTTGTTATTTCTGTCCTTTTCTCTCTTTCTCTGGCTTGTATCCATTCGGCCCCATTCAGCCAACCATTTTAAGACGTTTATCCCCATCTAGGTGTCGATTTCTTCCTGGCGAGCGATAGCGAGCCAGCATTATATGAAGGAATCCGGCTTCGCCGGAGAAATTTTTCTATCGAAAAATGTACAAATTTAGCCTGCTGTCAAACAAACATAAAAAATATGCTGGCTCGCTACCGCTCACCAGTAAACAATTGACACCTGGATGGGGATAAACGTCTTAAAACAGTAGGCTGAATGGGGCCGAATGGATACAAGGCAGAGAGAGATAGAACAGGACAGAAAAAAACAGGTCACCCCCCTTAAGAAGAAAATAGCCCTACTCTCCTACCCATACATTGGTCCACACACATGGTATGCAATCATGATCCAGACGCATGTCCTTATTCCGGCTATCAACGGACTATTATAATTAGTTTAACAAGGAAATACACCCATAATTTGACCTTGTCTCATTTTCTTCTGCTCTTACTTGGAAGGGCCATATTACCAGTCTTGCTAAGCAGCTGGGTGTGCTCAACCGCCTCAAGGGGTTCTTTATCCCTGCACAGCTTCTTGCTCTGTACAGGGGCACAGTGCGTCCTTGTATTGAGTATTGTTCACATTTTTGGGGAGGTTCCTCTCACACCGCTCTCCTAGACAAAGTAGAAAGGAAGGCCTTTCGTATCATTAACTCCCGTCCACTCACCAACTCTCTGCAATCTCTCTCTCTCTTCGCCGCAATGTTGCATCTCTCTCGCTATTCTATCGCTACTACAATAATCAGTGTTCCTTAGAGCTTTCCCAGTGTATACCACCTCATCTTCGTAGAGCACGTAGCACCCGTCTTGCAACACAATCCCACCCCTACTCTGTGCAACTCTCCAACCCAAGATTGAAACGCTATTCTCAGACTTTCTTCTATTCAACTTCTGAGCTCTGGAACTCTCTCCCAGAATCAGCCTTTCCCTCTTCCAATGACTTAAATTTCTTCAAACTCCGTGTGTCCAGGCATTTTGGCTCGAACGTCCCTTGATTTTGGCCTCGTCACTCTTTCAACTCTGGGGGAGACACTCGCTCCAGGCAGTTCTGCCTTTTGTCTCCCTCATTGACATAGAATACAAAAAAAACAGAAAAAAAAATCCCCTCCTTCCTATTCTGGTTATCAGTAGAGGATTTTAGTTAGCTTAGGAAGGACATACACCCATAATTTTAGTTAACTTAGGAAGGACATACACCCATAATTTTGTTAGCTTAGGAAGGACATACACCCATAATTTTGTTAGCTTAGGAAGGACATACACCCATAATTTTAGTTAGCTTAGGAAGGACATACACCCATAATTTTGTTAGCTTAGGAAGGACATACACCCATAATTTTGTTAGCTTAGGAAGGACATACACCCATAATTTTAGTTAGCTTAGGAAGGACATACACCCATAATTTTAGTTAGCTTAGGAAGGACATACACCCATAATTTTGTTAGCTTAGGAAGGACATACACCCATAATTTTAGTTAGCTTAGGAAGGACATACACCCATAATTTTGTTAGCTTAGGAAGGACATACACCCATAATTTTGTTAGCTTAGGAAGGACATACACCCATAATTTTAGTTAGCTTAGGAAGGACATACACCCATAATTTTAGTTAGCTTAGGAAGGACATACACCCATAATTTTGTTAGCTTAGGAAGGACATACACCCATAATTTAGTTAGCTTAGGAAGGACATACACCCATAATTTTAGTTAGCTTAGGAAGGACATACACCCATAATTTTGTTAGCTTAGGAAGGACATACACCCATAATTTTAGTTAGCTTAGGAAGGACATACACCCATATTTTAGTTAGCTTAGGAAGGACATACACCCATAGTTTTAGTTAGCTTAGGAAGGACATACACCCATATTTTAGTTAGCTTAGGAAGGACATACACCCATAATTTTAGTTAGCTTAGGAAGGACATACACCCATAATTTTGTTAGCTTAGGAAGGACATACACCCATAATTTTAGTTAGCTTAGGAAGGACATACACCCATATTTTAGTTAGCTTAGGAAGGACATACACCCATAATTTTAGTTAGCTTAGGAAGGACATACACCCATAATTTTGTTAGCTTAGGAAGGACATACACCCATAATTTTAGTTAGCTTAGGAAGGACATACACCCATATTTTAGTTAGCTTAGGAAGGACATACACCCATAATTTTAGTTAGCTTAGGAAGGACATACACCCATAATTTTGTTAGCTTAGGAAGGACATACACCCATAATTTTAGTTAGCTTAGGAAGGACATACACCCATATTTTAGTTAGCTTAGGAAGGACATACACCCATAATTTTAGTTAGCTTAGGAAGGACATACACCCATATTTTAGTTAGCTTAGGAAGGACATACACCCATAATTTTAGTTAGCTTAGGGAGGACATACACCCATAATTTTAGTTAGCTTAGGAAGGACATACACCCATAATTTGACCTAAATAAATCACCACACAGTTATTTTTATAAGTTCTTTTGTCTTTATATTGTGTCGTCCATGTTGTTTTGGTTTGATTATTTTGCAAGTTTTACCTTATAATACAGACCCCCCCCCCCCCCCCGCCATATTCTGGCTGACGATATTACTTAGCCCAACCCCGAAAGGGGTTGAAATAGGGGAGCTATCCCCCCGCCAAAGGCGGCTTTCTAGGGCCTTTCCTAGCTGTTGCTGAGAGGATTGGGTTCTAGTCATGTGGTGATGGGCTGGTCTATCAGAATGAGAACTGAGCGATCTCTGCCATACCCATAGCTTACTCTGACTGTTCCTTTTACTTATATATTTTCTAGATTTCGCATGACGGCGTCTCTTCCGTGGATTGACCTCCC
Source organism: Paralithodes platypus (assembly GCA_032716605.1). NCBI lineage: Eukaryota > Metazoa > Arthropoda > Malacostraca > Decapoda > Lithodidae > Paralithodes > Paralithodes platypus. The sequence goes on from CM064488.1 coordinate 6,444,401, forward strand.
AATCTACCAAGATTGGAAGCCAAAGCGTCACATTTTTCCTTTGCCCCTCAACTTTCTCTTCATAATTGCTGAGGGGCACAGGGCCCTGGGTGGGGCTTTGGTTTCCCGGGCGTTTTCGCACCCTCCTCAGCTCTCCGCCATGGAGTGGCTTCGGTCACCCAGGCTTTATTGTGGTCGGCAGGGAGGGTTCTGTGGGGGCGCTCGGTTATGGCCTTGGCCATGCTCGGGGCCTTGGGGCTATTCGGCCAGGCAGCTTGGGGAACAACAACAACAACAACAACTTAGCTTAGGAAGGACATGCACCCATAATTATAATTTGACCTACATTGACCCCTTCCTCCTCTATTAATTATGTATCTTTTCAACTGACGATAAATTGAATCCCTTAGCAGCTAATTTATAAATTGAATCCCTTAGCAGCTAATTTATCGATAGTTAATGGAGAAATATGAAATTAAGATGTCTCTACGTAATATTAAGGGGGCCCACCTCGTCGTTTTTTCTCTCTCTCTCCCTTTCTCTCTGGGTTGTATCCATTCGGCCCCATTCAGCCTACTGGTTTAATACGTGTATTCCCATCCCGGTGTCGATTTTTTCCTGGCGAGCGGTAGCGAGCTAGCATATTTCATATAATGTTTTTGACAGCAGGCTAAATTTTTACATTTTTCGATATAAAAATGTCTCTGCGAAGCCGAAGCCGGATATCTTCATATATTGCTGGCTCGCTATCGCTCGCCAGGAAGACATCGACAGCTGGATGGGGATAAACGTCTTAAAACAGTAGGCTGAATGGGGTCGAAAGGATACAAACCAGAGAAAGAGAGAAAAAGAGATGAAAAAACACAGGTCACCCCCCTTAAAACCATGTTTTTTATAAATAGCAACGTATTTCACTACAACATCTTCAAAACAACTGGACAATTTTGATGGGAATTTATAATAATTTACCCGTCAGTTGAAAAGAGACAGCTGACTATAGTTTAACCCTCTCAGTACCAGGGACGTCCTTTCCCTCATACTCTGGCAAACTAGTGGACGATTTTATTCAGCTTAGGAAGGACCTGGCTTCCAAAAGTCACAACCTGTAAATTTAGTCAGTGAAAAAAAAAAAAAATAAATCCCTATTCCTACAAACCAACCCTTTTCACCACCGCAGATCCTTCCTAAGCTGCATTAATAGGTCTAAAATAATACACTAGCTAGAATACAATACAACACCCGCGTCGTCACTGGTACTGTACGGGTTAAGGGTGGAGGGGGGGGGGGGGCACCGACTCTTTTCTTTTTTCTCGCGTTCTCTCCCTCTCTCTCTCTTTGATTTGTATTCATTCCGCCCCATTCAGCCTACTGTTTTAAGATGTTTACCCCCATCCAGGTGTCAATATTTTCCTGGCGAGCGGTAGCGAGGCAGCATATATATATATATTTTTTGACAGCAAAGCTAATTTTGTACATTTTTCAATAGAAAAATGTCTCCGGCGAAACCCGATTTCTCCATACAATGCTGGCTCGCTATCGCTCGCCAGGAAAAATCGACACCTGGATGGGGATAAACGTCTTAAAACAGTTGGCTGAATGGGGCCGAATGGATACAAGCCAGAGAAAGAGAAAAAAGGAGAGAAAGATAAAAAAAAAAAAAACAGGTGACCCCCCCTTCAGAAGGAAATACATCCATAATTTTACCCCCCCCCCCCCCCCCGTCTCCCCCTTACAGGTACCTAATGAACGAACCTTCCATGTGTGAGGAGGGGGAAAGGGAAGGGGGCCAAAGCGGAGGGAGAAGGAGAGGGGTGGACATCATCAACGTCATCCCCATCAGACCAGGCAATCAGATGGCCAGGCAAAGAATCAGGTTAGTATACGCCGATTTTAAGACCTTTCGCCCCGTTTGTTGTCAATTTTAAGACCTTTCGCCCCATTGTTGTCAATTTTAAGACCTTTCGCCCCATTTTTGTCAATTTTAAGACCTTTCGCCCCATTTTTGTCAATTTTAAAACCTTTCCCCACATTTCTGTTAATTTTAAGACCTTTCCCCTAATTCCTTTCAATTTTAAGACCTTCACATTTCTGTAAATTTTAAGACCTTTCGCCTCGATCCTTTCGATTTTAAGACCTTTGACCCAATGTGTCAATATTAAGACCTTTCGTGCCACTTTTTAAAATTTAAGACCTTTCACCCCATGTTTGTCAATTTTAAGACCTTTCACCCCATTTCGGTCACTTTAAACCCTTTTGGGTGGGGGTTCTTAGCTTGCCTTTGGGAAGGCATTATTTGAGCTTGAAGGGGAGTTTTAGCTTGAAGGGGGGTTTGGGAAGGCATTATTTAAGCTTGAAGTGGAGTTTGGGGGTTATTAGCTTGAAGGAGGCTTTGGAAAGGCATCTTTTAGGCTTGAAGGGGGGGGAGGGGGAGAAGGTGTATTTCTTAGCTTGAAGGGGGGCATCTAAATTGGGTGAATGATCTTAAAATCGCCAAACTAACGGGGCGAACTTCTTCAAATCTCAAAACTAAGGGGGGCTAAACCTAAGGGAGAAGGGGGCTAAACCTAAGGGAGAAGGGGGCTAAACCTAAGGGAGAAGGGGGCTAAACCTAAGGGCTAAACCTAAGGGAGAAGGGGGCTAAACCTAAGGGAGAAGGGGGCTAAACCTAAGGGAGAAGGGGGCTAAACCTAAGGGAGAAGGGGGCTAAACCTAAGGGAGAAGGGGGCTAAACCTAAGGGAGAAGGGGGCTAAACCTAAGGGAGAAGGGGGCTAAACCTAAGGGAGAAGGGGGCTAAACCTAAGGGAGAAGGGGGCTAAACCTAAGGGAGAAGGGGGCTAAACCTAAGGAAGAAGGGGGCTAAACCTAAGGAGAAGGGGGGCTAAACCTAAGGGAGAAGGGGGCTAAACCTAAGGGAGAAGGGGGCTAAACCTAAGGGAGAAGGGGGGCTAAACCTAAGGGAGAAGGGGGCTAAACCTAAGGGAGAAGGGGGCTAAACCTAAGGGAGAAGGGGGCTAAACCTAAGGGAGAAGGGGGCTAAACCTAAGGGAGAAGGGGGCTAAACCTAAGGGAGAAGGGGGCTAAACCTAAGGGAGAAGGGGGCTAAACCTAAGGGAGAAGGGCTAAGGGAGAAGGGGGCTAAACCTAAGGGAGAAGGGGGGCTAAACCTAAGGGAGAAGGGGGCTAAACCTAAGGGAGAAGGGGGCTAAACCTAAGGGAGAAGGGGGGCTAAACCTAAGGGAGAAGGGGGGCTAAACCTAAGGGAGAAGGGGGCTAAACCTAAGGGAGAAGGGGGGCTAAAATTATAACCCTTGATGATGATTACTGTATAATTGGCTTGACATGAAGGGGGGGATGGGCGTATTTATTGGCTCAATTATGTATCTTTTCATATTTTGTTTAGTTTCCTCCCTAGACCTCCATCAATACACCCCCCAAAATATCCCCTCCCCCCAGACCCTCCTTCAAGATAAATTTCCCAGTCAAAGGCCGGTTCCTCTCGAATTACAGGCTCGCTATCGCTTGCCAAGAAAAACTCGATCCCTAAATGACTGGAAAAGTCTTAATATTGAAAAATAAATGGGGTGAAAGGTCTTAAAACTGCCAAACTAATGGGCCAAACGTCTTATAATCTGAAAACAATGGGGCTAATCATGAGGACGAAGGGGGTCCAGAAAAACGACCTATCTCCCCTTAACCTTTGACCTTTTCAGGAAGCTGTGGGGCAGACGGGACCTGGCCCAACTCACCGGGATGCGCACCGTGTTCGTGATGGGCCTGGCAGCGTCCGAGCACCAGCAGTACAGCATTAACAACGAGAGCCGTCAACACCGCGACATAGTGCAGCTGGATTTCGTGGACTCGTACCGAAACCTCACCCTGAAGACCGTGTCGATGCTCCACTGGGCTCTGAATTTCTGTCCCGGGGCCAAGTGGATCCTCAAGAGCGACGAGGATGTCTTGGTTAATCCGTTCACCATCAAGAACTACCTGAAGAAGAACCCGGGGTATCACTTCGTCTGCCGGATAAACACCCAGTTGAAGGTGTGTCGCGTTGGGACCAAGTGCGTGGAGAAATGGGCGGTGACCTTGGAGGAGTACCCGCAGAACACGTACCCTCCTTACTGCGACGGCCCAGCCTATATGGTAACTACTACCATGGCTGCCCTTCTATACTCCGCTGCTAACAAGACCCATCCGCATTTCATCGAAGACGCTTACATCACCGGAATCATCGCCAATCGTTTCAACCCAAAGTATCTGGACATTACAAAGTACAGGTTCCCGAGAAAGAGTAGGCGACTGTCCACCAAATATTGGAATGGGTACGCCTTGTTTATGCAGGATTTTCACTTGAAGATGAATTTGCTTAATACAGTTTGGGGACGGATTCTGCAGTACAATAACGTTTCCCTCCGCCTTGCACAAACTGAAGGAAATGGAACTTTCAAGAAAACATGATAATTTACGGCAGGTTCATCCGTCTTTTGTATATATATATATAAGAACATAGAAAACTGTTTAATTAACCTTTTCAAGATCCAATTACGTATTTCTTTTCTGTTTCCTAGCTATTATTAGAGAATAATATTAAGATTAGGAGGGGTATATAGAAGTCAATGGGTTAATTGAGATAGACTTTACCCTTATAATTTCCACAGATTCTTCTTAAACTGAATATAGCATTACAACAGAGATAACACGGACCTTTCAAAGATCATAATACCACTCTTGGAAGCTAAACCAGCTTCCCAGAAGTTAGGTGTGCTCAACTTCCCTACAATCTTTCTCTGCAGACCGCAACGTTGCATCTCTCACTCTTCTATCGCTATTACAATAATCAATGTTCTTCAGAGCTTTCTCAGTGTAAACCCCGTCCCTTACGGAGAGTGAGGGGCACCCGCCTTTCAACTCACTCCCGCCCTTATTCTGTCCAACTCTCGAACCCAAGATTGAACACATTTTCCCACTCTTTCTTCTACTTAACAAGCAAGCTTTGGAACTCTCTCAATCAATCTGTCTTTTCCTCATCCTATGACTTAAACTGCTTCAAGCTCCGTGTGTGTCCAGCCATCTTGACTCTAACGAACCTTGATTTTGACTCTTTGTCACTCTTTCAAATTTGGGGGAGACACCTGTTACAGGCAGCTTTACCTTTTGTCTCCTTAATCCACATAGGAAAACAAAAATACTGTATATTATATTAAACAGCGCAGTTGGAAAGTGTGTACATGCTTAGATTGATATGCAGGATTCGAAACTGCATAATAAATCGTAGGCTTGTCCACCATTCTTTAACTGTCTTCGTAGCGCAATGGATAAATGCACTGAATATCGGTGTGAACATCCTAGGTTCGAATCCCTGGACTGCCACATGTATTTGTTGATTTCATTAATTGAGTTTAGGAGTAAAGTCGGTTGGTGGAGGTAACATAATAATAATAATATATATACAGTATAATTTTGTCCTTGAAATCTGTCATCCCGGCTGCACATGTTATACGGTTATAAGGTAAAACTTGCAAAATAAACAAACCAAAACGTATGCGAACACAGTAAACACACAAAATAAACAAACCAAAACGTATACGAACACAGTAAACACACAAAATAAACAAACCAAAACGTATACGAACACAGTAAACACACAAAATAAACAAACCAAAACGTATACGAACACAGTAAACACACAAAATAAACAAACCAAAACGTATACGAACACAGTAAACACACAAATAAACAAACCAAAACGTATACGAACACAGTAAACACACAAAATAAACAAACCAAAACGTATACGAACACAGTAAACACACAAAATAAACAAACCAAAACGTATACGAACACAGTAAACACACAAAATAAACAAACCAAAACGTATACGAACACAGTAAACACACAAAATAAACAAACCAAAACGTATACGAACACAGTAAAAACACAAAATAAACAAACCAAAACGTATACGAACACAGTAAAAACACAAAATAACTAATCAAAATTGCTATGTGGAAACAAAGCTTAAGGGGAGATATCCACTTGAGGATTTTTTTTTCTGGACCCCTTTCTCCCTCATGTTTAGCCCCATTGCTTTTGAGATTTTAAGACGTTCGCCCCATTAGTTGGATTATTTTAAGAACTTTCGCCCCATTTCTGTCAATTTTAAGACCTTTCGTGCCATTTAGGTGTCGATATTTTCCTGGCGAGCGATAGCGAGCCTGTAATATAAGAGGAATCGGCCTTCGGACATTTTTCTACCGAAAAATGTACACATTTATCTTGCAAGGGGGTCTAGGGGGTGTAATTTTAAGATTGATGGAGGTCTAGGGAACAAACTAAGAAGTACTATATCAATCTCATATATGATATTTCTATTGTAAAAAATACCTAATAGATTTTGTCCTCTAATAGATATAGGCCTAATAATAGATAATATAATAATAGATATAATAAATAGGCTTATAATTAGGTATTGCAGCAGGATACTGATGATGCCACTTCCGATAAATCTTCTGCAATGAAACCAGTTGTACCTGTCTGTCAGTCTACAACTATACTCCGTTTCACTTCATCGGACGGTAAATTGAATCCCTTAGCAGCTCATTTCTCGATACTTAATGGCCAAATATGAAACCACTATGTCTCTGCATCCTATTAAGATCAAGTTTATACAATTACCACCATATTTCACTACACAATCTTCCAAATAGCCGAGAAATCTTGATGGGAACTTTGCAATTTACCGTCAGTTGAAAAAAAAAACAAAAAAAAAACAAAAAAAAAACACAGAAAACAGGGTATACAGTATGTAGGCTTATATTGTTAAGGGGGGGGTCACCGTTTTTTTTTTTTTTTTTTTTTTTTTTATCTTTCTCTCCTTTTCTCTCTTTCCCTGGCTTGGTATCCATTCGGCCCCATTCAGCCACCTGTTTTAAAACGTTTATCCCCATCCAGGTGTGGATTTCTTCCTGGCGAGCGATAGCGAGCCAGCATTGTATGGAGAAATCCGGCTTCGCCGGAGAAATTTTTCTATCGAAAAATTTACAAATTTAGCTTCCTGTCAAAACAAAACTATATTATATGCTGGCTCGCTACCGCTCGCCAGGAAAATATTGACACCTGGATGGGGGTAAACGTCTTAAAACAGTAGGCTGAATGGGGCCGAATGGATACAAACCAGAGAGAGAGGGAGAGAAAGAGACAAAAAGCGAAGTGGGCCCCCTTAAACAGCCAAAGATGAAACACTCTATTTGTTTTAGATTGTTTAGTTATACCATTCACCATTCACCATTCACCATCAACCATTCACCATTCACCATCAACCATTCACCATTCACCATTCACCATCAACCATTCACCATTCACCATTCACCATTCACCATCAACCATTCACCATTCACCATTCACCATCAACCATTCACCATTCACCATTCACCATCAACCATTCACCATTCACCATTCACCATCAACCATTCACCATTCACCATTCACCATTCACCATTCACCATTCACCATTCACCATTCACCATTCACCATTCACCATCACAACATTAAGATTTGCGACTATACCTCTAATATGCACAGTCATTGTGTTCATAAACCATTATATTGAACATTAAATAGCCTAACTTATAGTCTGTTCATTATAAGTTGGCCAAAATGCTTAACTACTAACCTCTATAACTCAGAAACTACTAGAGTGACCGAGCTAACATTTCTACCATTTGGGAAGAGTCAACCAGGGTATATATGTTACAGTCAGACTGTGAAACTAGGCATTTCAGGAAATGACTAAGCATTTCAGTCAATCTGTGAAATGACTGGTTACTAACTAGTTACTAACCTAACTTAGGTTAGGTTAGGTTAGGTTAGGTTATAGTGATCTCCACCTATTATTAATGAAGTGAACCAAACTGTTCACACAATGACACACCTCAATCTGCTTTTCACGAGCTTGAAGGCAACTGTGGGGTTTGCCCTACCTACCTAACCTGACCTACCTAACCTAACCTAACCTACCTAACCTGTTAGTTTAGTAACCAGTTAGTAACCAGTCATTTCACAGATTGACTGAAATACTTAGTCATTTCACGAAATGACTACGTTGCACAGTCTGACTGTAACATAGATGTGAACATTTACTATAGCCCTTTTTGAGTTACAGAGGTTAACACTATCTGGTGCAACGTCTCGGGGGTTATTATGGTATTTTGTTTAATTATTATTCAGGGTTTTATTTGTTTTAGACATTTTCGAAACAATGTTTATTTAGTTAACCCCTAGACTTGGAAAAACGTCTCTCCAAACCCCCTTCAAACTATAAAACGTTCCCAGACCCCCTTCAAGCTAAATATGTAAATTTCCCGGCCAAAGGCCGGTTTCTCCTAAATTGCAGGCTCGCTTTCGCTCGCCCAGAAAAAATCGACACCTTATTGGGTTGAAGCATCATATAATCGCCAAACTAATGAGGTGAAACATCTTAAAATATCCAAGCTAATGGAGTAAATCAGGGAGGATCCAAATTGGCACCTAATAGGGTTAAACTTAAGGATTTCTGGTCTACCTACATTCCTACAATGAATTATTATGCATTATTTCTGTTTACTCTACATTTAACCTTTGCTGTGCCAGGGGCGTTTGTTTGATTTAATCCTTGCTATATGAAGACGAGAAATCTCGGAGTGAAAGTAAAAAGTGCACTGTATCAAGGAATTGTTGTGCCAACAGTGATGTATGGGGCTGAGACATGGGCTCTGAAGAAAAAGGAGAAAAGAGGGCTGGATGTGATGGAGATGAGCTGCTTGAGGAGTATGTGTGGAGTTACTCGTAGAGACAGATTGAGGAATGAAGAGATACGTAGGAGAGTGAGGCAGCAGGAACATTTGTCAGCCAGAGTGGACAGAAGGGTGCTGAGCTGGTATGGTCATGTTGAACGAATGGAAGATGAAAGGCTTACAAAGAGAATATGTGAGTCAGGTACAAGGGGAGATAGAAGGGCAGGAAGACCCCCATTGAGATGGAGAGACTGTGTAAGAAAGGCTTTGGATGATAGAGGAATGACTATAGATCAGGCAGGGGAAGTGGTGGTGGACAGGAGTGAATGTAGAATGCTTGTGAATAGTTGAGTGAACACGTGGTCATTTGGAGTAAGGGGTCGGGCGCAAGTTGGACTAGATAATAGTCCATCAGGCGCCTGGCCCGGGGAGACGATTAATATGAAGGGTGCGCCTGGAAGTGTGGTGGGAGGGCTTGTGGCTTTGGCTCCGCTGCATGTCTGCCTGCCGAGATCGGAACCTTTCCGGGTGGTCGGGGGCCGGGGGAGTGCTGGAGCGACCTTGGTGACCCTGGTCTCTGGGTCTTCTCCTGGGTGACCTGGATGTGTGTGAGTTTGTGGTTTTTATCTGTGTTTATTTGTTGTTTTATGTTGTTTTTGTGTTTTCCCTGTTCTTGCTCTGTCTTGAGTCGGCTACCCCCAAAATGGGGATTGGGCCTGAGCATATAGATAGATAGAATATATATGTAGACGATTTTATGAAGCTTAGGAAGGCTCTGAGGTACTTAAAAAGGTTGAGTGAGATAGTTCCAAGCCTTACAATTGCTGGAGATCCTTCCTAAACTGAATTAAATCGATTAGTAGTAGACAGAATTAAATACAAAAAAAAAAAACGTCGCTGGTACAGGATGGGTTAACCCTATTAGGTGCAAGGCGGGCCAATTTGGACCCTGCCAGTTTTACTCCATTAGCTTGGAGATTTTAAGACGTTTCACCACATTAGTTTGGCGATTATATGATGCTTCAACCCAATAAGGAGTCTTTTTTTCCTTGGCGAGCGATAGCGAGCCTGCAATTTGGGAGAAACCGGCCTTTGGCCGGGACATTTTTCTACCGAAAAATGTACACATTTAGCTTGAAGGGGGTGTCGGGGACGTTGTTTTAGTTTGAAGGGGGTTTGGAGAGGCGTTTTTCTAAGTCTAGGGGGTAAACTAAAACACATTGTTCGAAAATGGCTAAAACAATAAAAACCCTCAATAATAATCAAACACAATACCATAATAACCCCCGAGACGAGACGTTGCACCAGATAGGGTTAAGGGGTCATGGGCTTATTCATTGACCTATATATTCATCTTTTTAGAATTATTTTAATTTCCTCGCTAGACCTCCATCAAGCTTAAAAAAACACCCCGAGACCCCCTTTCAAGAAAAATTTGTACATTTTTTGACAGAAAAGTGTCCCGGACAGACTAGGCCGGTTACTAGTATAATACAGGCTCGCTATCGCTCGCCAGGGAAAAATCGACACCTAAATGACACAACAAATCCTAATATTGACAAATAATGGGACTAAAAGTCTTAAAATCACCAAACAAATGGGTCGAACATCTGATAATCTGGAAACTAATGGGGCTAAACATGAGGGAGAAGGAGGGGTCAGAAAAGCGAACCATATGTACTATCTACGGTGATGTTGTACCGGTACGTACTCTCCACATGCTTTCTTGTACAAAACGTCTCGGAGAGTGGCGTTATTCTACTGCAGTAATGAATACCTAGTTAAGGGGGTATGCATGTATGGATGTATGAATGAATGTATGTATGTATATATGTATGTATATATGTATGTACTCTGGCACTTACCCCATTGTTTTTTTGTATTTATTTATTTATTATTATTATTTTTTTTTTTTTTTTTGGGGGGGGGACAGACAGAGCCCGAACATGGACATCACAACAGAGCAGAAAAAACAAAACAAAACAAAGCACAAAATCACACGCATCTAGGTCGTCCAGGAGAAATACCCAGAGACTTCCCAGGTCCTAGATCTCCCGGAGAGGCTCCGATGATTTCCGCAGGCAAACCCGCAGCGGAGCCCCACCACCACAAGCTTGCCCACCATGCTTCCAGGGATACCCTTCATTACTACCGGCTCCCCGGGCCAGGCGCCTGACGGACTATTATCTAGTCCAACTGGCGCATGGCCCTCTCTCCCAAACATCCGCGTTTATACTCATCTATTCACTAGCATTCTTCATTCATTCCTATTTATTATTAAGGGGGTACTGTTTATTATTAAGGGGGTACTGGTTATTATTAAGGGGGTACTGGTTATTATTAAGGGGGTACTGGTTATTATTAAGGGGGTACTGGTTATTATTAAGGGGGTACTGGTTATTATTAAGGGGGTACTGGTTACTATTAAGGGGTACTGGTTATTAAGGGGGTAGTGGTTATTATTAAGGGGGTAGTGGTTATTATTAAGGGGGTACTGTTTATTATTAAGGGGGTACTGGTTTATTAAGGGGGTACTGTTTGTTATTAAGGGGGTACTGTTTATTATTAAGGGGGTACTGGTTATTATTAAGGGGTACTGGTTATTATTAAGGGGGTTCTGGTTTTTATTAAGGGGGTACTGTTTATTATTAAGGGGGTACTGTTTATTAAGGGGGTACTGGTTATTATTAAGGGGTACTGGTTTATTAAGGGGGTACTGGTTATTATTAAGGGGGTACTGGTTATTATTAAGGGGGTACTGGTTATTATTAAGGGGGTACTGGTTATTATTAAGGGGGTACTGGTTATTATTAATGGTCTACTGTTTATTATTAAGGGGGTACTGTTTGTTATTAAGGGGGTACTGGTTATTATTAAGGGGGTACTGGTTATTATTAAGGGGGTACTGTTTATTATTAAGGGGGTACTGTTTATTATTAAGGGGGTACTGGTTATTATTAAGGGGGTACTGGTTATTATTAAGGGGGTACTGGTTATTATTAAGGGGGTACTGGTTATTATTAAGGGGGTACTCGTTATTATTAAGGGGGTACTGGTTTATTATTAAGGGGGTACTGGTTATTATTAAGGGGGTACTGGTTATTATTAAGGGGGTACTGGTTATTATTAAGGGGGTACTGGTTATTATTAAGGGGGTACTGGTTATTATTAAGGGGGTACTGTTTATTATTAAGGGGGTACTGGTTATTATTAAGGGGGTACTGGTTATTATTAAGGGGGTACTGGTTATTATTAAGGGGTTACTGGTTATTATTAAGGGGGTACTGTTTATTATTAAGGGGGTACTGGTTATAATTAAGGGGGTACTGGTTATTATTAAGGGGGTACTGGTTATTATTAAGGGGTTACTGGTTATTATTAAGGGGGTACTGTTTATTTTTTTGGTTTATTTATTTATTTATTTATTTTTAAATTTTCCTCGTTAGACGTCCATCATACTTAAGAAAACACCCCAAAGACCCACCTTCGAGATAATTTTGTATATTTTTCGGTAGAAAAATGTACGGTAGAAGTGGCACGGTATGGGTGGAACCTCGGACCTCCCCACACATACCAACAATACTCAATACATGGGCGCACTGTGCCCCTATACAAAGCAAGTTCCTCTTAAAATTACAGGCTCGCTATCGCTCGCCAGGAAGAAATCGACCTCTAAATGACACAAAAGGTCTTAAAATCGCCAAACTAATGGGCCAAAGGTCTTACAATCTCAAAACTAATGAGGCTAAACACGAGGGAGAAGGAGGTCAACCCCCCCCCCCCTTAAATTAATTTAGGAGCAAAATCTATTAAGGGGGGGGGGTGACCTGCTTTTTGTTATTTCTGCCCTTTTCTCTCTTTCTCTGGCTTGTATCCATTCGGCCCTATTCAGCCAACTATTTTAAGACGTTTATCCCCATCTAGGTGTCGATTTCTTCCTGGCGAGCGATAGCGAGCCAGCATTATATATATGAAGAAATCCGGCTTCGCCGGAGAAATTTTGCTATCGAAAAATGTACAAATTTAGCCTGCTGTCAAACAAAAATAAAAAATATGCTGGGTCGCTACCGCTCACCAGTAAAAAATTGACACCTGGATGGGGATAAACGTCTTAAAACAGTAGGCTGAATGGGGCCAAATGGATACAAGCCAGAGAAAGATAGAAAAGGACAGAACAAAAACAGGTCACCCCCCTTAAGCTAGGCCTATATTTCACATTATCTTTAACCCCTTCTGTACCGGCGCCGTCTTTTATGTTTCTATATTCCTGCCATAATTCGACGATTGTATCTAGTTTAACCACTTCTGTACCGGTGACGTCCTTCTAACCCTAATCTGGCTACTATTAGACGATTTTATTCAGCTTCAAAAGGTCCTCCAGCTATAAAAAGGCTTCGAACTATCTCACTTAACCCTTTTTACTACCACAGATCCTTCTTAAACTGCACAAAATCCTCTAAATATAGCTAGATAATCTTAAAAAGACGTCGCGGTACGGAAGGGGTTAAGAGGGATCTGTGGTTGTAAAAAGGGTTAAGTGGGATAGTTGTTCGAAGCCTGTTAATTGCTGGAGGCCCTTTTTAAACTTAATACAATCGTCTAATAGTTGCCAGAATAAAGTTTAAAGGGCGGGACCGGTAATGCAAAGGTTAAAACATTACTTAAGTGAAAGGCCAAAAGAGTACGAAAAGACAAATACACCTAATATCATGTATACATATTCGAAGATACAACAACTATATTATAATTATATTAGTTACTGTAAATATTTTGTTTATACACTGTACCATAGAAAACAAATATTCTTGAGTAACTAATATAAGAAAACGAATATTCTTGGGTAACTAATATAAGAAAACGAATATTCTTGGATAACTAATATAAGAACACGTATATTCTTGGGTAACTAATATAAGAACACGTATATTCTTGGGTAACTAATATAAGAACACGTATATTCTTGGGTAACTAATATAAGAAAACGAATATTCTTGAGTAACTAATATAAGAAAACGAATATTCTTGAGTAACTAATATAAGAAAACGAATATTCTTGAGTAACTAATATCTATCTATCTATATATCTATATGCTCAGGTCCAATCCCCACTTTTCCTATTTTTGTATTTCTATTCTCTATTTTATTATATTTTATTCTTTTTTTCTTGGGGGTGGCCGACTCAAGACAGAGCAAGAACAGGGAAAACACAAAACACAACATAAAACAACGAACAAACACAGATAAACACAAACTCACACACATCTAGGTCACCCAGGAGAAGACCCAGAGACCAGGGTCACCAAGGTCGCTCCAGCACTCCCCCGGCCCCCGACCACCCGGAGAGGTTCCGATCTCGGCAGGCAGACTTGCAGCGGAGCCGAAGCCACAAGCCCGCCTACCACACTATCAGGCGCATCCTTCATATTAATCGTCTCCCCGGGCCAGGCGCCTGATGGACCACTAATATAAGAAAACAAATATTCTTGAGTAACTAATATAAGAAAACGAATATTCTTGGGTAACTAATATCAAACGCGCACATCTTTTCGCTCGCACCAGGGTTATCCCTTTCTGTACCAGCGACGTCTATTTTATTATATTCTAGTTATTTTTAGACGATTGTATGCAGCTTAAAAAGAATCTTTGGTAGTTAAAAGGGTTGATTGAGAGAGATCAAGCTTTTTAATTGCTAAGAATCCTTCCTAAACTGAATAAAATCGATCAGTATTAGCCAGAATAAAAAATAAAATAGACGTCGTCGGTACATAACTAAATTTGTATCCGGCTGAGCGCAAGATGGCCAGTGTCTAAATGTAAGTATTTTCTTTTCAATCGTATTTAGTTGCTCATTTTTATATATTTTGTATTACAATGTATTTGTTTCCTCCCTATACCTCCATCAAGTTAATAATTCCTGCTATTACTGGAGGATATTGAGCCTCGTTTCACTATAAAGGACGAAACTGTTTATACATGGTTTAACCCCTTCTGTACCGGCGAGATCTTTTTCATTGTATTACAGCTACATCTAGACGATTTTATGTAGTTTAAGAAGGATCTGTGGTAGTCAAAGTGAGATAGTTCAAAGCTTGTTGATTGCTGGGGGCCCTCTTTAAACTAAATATAATCGTATAATATTAACCAGAATAAATAAAAAAAAATATATATATACAGAAGGGGTTAAGGGGAGGGATTATTTTATTCTGAACCTCCTTCTCCTTCATGTTTAGCCCCAGCAGTTATTTTTATTATTATCCCCCATTTCTTTGTCAATATTAAGACTTTTCGTGCCATTTAGGTGTCGTGTATTTCCTGGCGAGAACCTGTAATTTGGGAGGAACTGGAGACAAATTTTCAACCGAAAAATGTACAAGTTTATCTTGAAGGGGGGGTCTTGGGGATATTTTTAAGCTTGATGAAGGGGTTAGGAGGAAGCTAAACAAAATAATGAATACATGATAAAATAACAAATAAATATGAAACTCCCCCTACAGCCGACTTCACAGGAGGGCTTGTATCTGCTACTATAGTCCGTTCATTCTACGTTGGGCAGAAATCGTAATCTCTAACATTTGTAACTCAAAAAAGGGCTAGAGCAAATGAGCTGCTAATTTCCACACCTATTCCCTAGCCAAGTCTTCCTATTTGGTTGTTGTTGTTGTTGTTGTTGTTCCCTAAGCTGCCTGGCCGAACAGCACCGAGTCCCTGAGAAAGGCCATGGCCACGATCGGGCTTTCCCACAGAGCTCTCATTGAGTGTAGATTGTGTTGTTGGCATAAGTGGTTGTGTGAAATGCAGTCTTCTATGATGTGTTTAATGGTATGGGATGCTGTGTTACATCCCGGGCAGGCGTCGACAACGGAGTCATCCAGTCTCTTCTGATAGCTCAGGAGAGCTGGATGGTGTCCGCATCTCAGCCTGGCCAGGTGGACTCTGTCCTCGCGAGGAAGGGAGGATTCGGAAGGATGGATTTCGGGAGGTCGTGCATGCAGCTGCGTGTTGTCAGTGAGTGAGTGGATGGATCGGTGAGAGATATGAGTATGGATGTGCTTCTGGAAGTTGGTTCGGGGTGGGCAGGGAGGGAGAGAGGACACTAATTGTGTGTGATACCGTGTGCTGGGTGTTGTTTTGATATTTTTTGGTGTCTGTGGGTGTGTTACCATGTAGTTTAGTGGGTGGTCTTGGTTCGTGGAGGCTGCTGCCAGGAATTGAGTGCCTCTCATGTCCAGATGGTCTTTGACTTTGAGGATTTTGGTTTCTTGATGTAGGTGATCTGTGGGTGCAGTAGCTGTGCAGCCTGTAATGATCTTCAGGGCTTTGTTTTGAATAGTCTGTAAGGTCTTATGATGTGTTTCAGCTAGGTTAGAAGCCCAGGCTGGGCTTGCGTATTCCATCACTGATCTTATGTATTGTTTATATACTGTGGTGGTAGTTTCTTTGTTGTGTCCAAATTTTGTGTGAGCAAGTGACCTGAGGGCGTTAAGTCTGGGTGTCAGTTTCTTTTTAATGTTTGTGGTGTGCTGTTTGAATGTCATATGAGTATCATATGTTACTCCTAGGATTTTGGGTGTGTGTGTATGTGTTAGGGGTGTGTTGTTTATGGTGAGTTGAGGGATGTATTCGTGTTCTCCTGTCCAACTTGTGAGCAGGGTTGCGGTGGATTTGGCTGGGGCTAGATTAAGTCTGTTTGTAGTGCACCAGCCATGTAGTGTGTTGAGATAGGGTTGAAGGAGATCTGTTACTCTTTTTGGGTCATGGTGTGTGCATGTGAGTGTTATGTCATCTGAATAGGAGGCTAAGTTTATTTGGGGCGTATTGGGTGTAGTTATATCGTGCATGTACAGATTGAAGAGTGCGGGCGATAGGACGGATCCTTGTGGGACTCCGTTTGGAAAGTTTCTGATTTTAGATGACTGACCGGCAAAAGATACGTGTGCACATCTGCCTGCTAGGAAGTTGGCCAGCCACCTTTTTGTGTTGTTGTGCATGTTTGTGTTGTAGATTTTGTTTGTTAGGTTGTGGCGGGGATGGCATCGAAGGCTTTACTAATGTCGAGTGTGGCTAATAGTGATCTGTGTGGTGGTCTAGCTGAGTTGATGCCGTCGAAAGCTCTTTGTGTAAGGTCTGTGAGAAGAGTGTTTGTGGAGTGCAGTGGCCTAAAGCCATGTTGTGTTGGAGCTAGGGGTAGGTCAGGTGTAATTAGTTGTTGTTGTTGTTGTTGTTCCCCAAGCTGCCTGGCCGAACAGCCCCAAGGCCCCGAGCAATTCCAAGGCCATAACCGAGCGCCCCCACAGAACCCTCCCTGCCGACCACAATAAAGCCTGGGTGACCGAAGCCACTCCATGGCGGGGAGCTGAGGAGGGTGCGGAAACGCCCGGGAAACCAAAACCCCACCCAGGGCCCTGTGCCCCTCAGCAAATATGAAGAGAAAGTTAAGGGGCAAGGGAAAAATGTGACGCTTTGGCTTCCAATCTTGGTAGATTGGGAGGTCAATCCACGGAAAAGACGCCGTCACTTGAGATCTAGAAAATATATAAGTTAAAGGAACAGTCAGAGTAAGCTATGGGTATGGCAGAGATCGCTCAGTTCTCACTCTGATAGACCAACCCATCACCACATGACTAGAACCCAATCCTCTCAGCATCAGCTAGGAAAGGCCTTAGAAAGCCGCCTTTGGCGGGGGGATAGCTCACCTATTTCAACCCCTTTCGGGGTCGGGCACCCGCCCAGGTGTAATTAGTTGTAATACTAGGCGTTCCATGACTTTGGAGGGGGAGCAAAGGAGTGTGATGGGGCGGTGCGAGGAGGGTAGCGTGGGGTCTTTGTTGGGTTTGGGGAATGTGATGATGATACCATGCTTCCAAATGTCTGGTATTGTGTTGTGTGAATAGCTGTAGTTTGATATGTTAGTGAGTGCTTGTATGCCTTGTGGTCCCAGGTGTCTGAGGTGTATGTTGCTTATGTTGTCTAGGCCACAGGCGGGTGAGTGCTTGAGATTGTTGATGATATGCTTTGTCTGATGATTGGTGAAGGGTGTATAGTCAGGGTCTGTGGGGAATTGTCTCTTACGTCGGATGACACGTCGGTCGTCTTTGTGAGGTTTTAGGTGGCTGACATGTGAAAAGTGATTGATGAGAGTGTTTGCTTGTTGTTTACATGAAGGAGTAGAGTCTGTTGTTGTGATTGCAGCATGTGATTGTGTTGTGTTGCTGTTGGAAAGTATGATGCTGTTTAGTGTTTTGTAGAGTTTTTTGGGGTTTGTTTTGTGATCAAGTGTTTGTAGGAAGTTATTCCAATTTAGTTTTTGTTGTTCTTGTATTTTGTTGTTAGTTTGGGTGTTGAGTGCTTGAATTTGTTGTGTGATGTCTTGTGTGTGGGGTGCTGGGGAGTGCTTCAGTATGTCGCGTTGTCTGATGAGGTTTTGAATTTCTGGTGTGAAGTTGGGGTTGTCTTTTTCTGTTACCTCTTGGAATGTGTTTCTTGTCAGCGTTTTGGATAGTTTTATTGAGTATGTGTACAGCATTGTTGATGTTAGTGATGGGTGTACTGTTTAGAGTTGTGAAGTGTTGTTCTGTCTCATTTGTGAATGCTTCCCAGTTAGCTCTTTTATAATTGGTGTATTTGTGGCTAGCTGGGGTGAGTCTGGTTTTGGTGGTGATAATGATCGGGAGGTGGTCAGAGCCTAAAGCTCGGTTCACACATACCCGTCCTGAGCTCCCGTCCTTCCCCGACCACCAAAAACTGTTGGACGGCATCAAACGGATGACCTTGTGTCCCGAGTGCGCCCGAGTGGCCACGTGTGGCCCTGATGCCCGACCTCAACACGTCACCGCCCCGGAAGACGGCGCATGCACGGCTAGTGGACGGAGATCTCAACACGTGACCGCCCCGGCAGACGGATCATGGGCGGCGACTTGGTGCCACGACCAGTCCCTTTGGAAGGCGACCTAATAAGTCTGAATACGACCTGTCTGAGACGCACTGTGACGGCACTGCGACGACACTGCGACTACAATATGATGGACGCAGTGTCGTCGGCGATGGCCCCCATCATGCATATATATTGGGGCGTGGCACAGAGACACCTCAGTCTCAACCAGCCCGCTGAGTGCCAGCCAATTTTGACGGTGTGCTTCTGCCAGTGCCAGATTTTTTTTTTTTTTTTTTTTTTTGCTAAATCTATATAGTTGGGAGAGAAAGGAAGGATAATGGTAAAAAAAACACTCCCCTTGTCCATTTTCGCCAGAAATCAGGTCCCCGATGGTCCCGAAAGTAGCTGAAAAGACACTATAGACTACAGAGACTTTTATGGTATCGGAATGTATGGGTAGGAGGGTCGTGGGAGGGTGGTTTGGGGGATGGTGGGGGGAAGGTAGAAGCGTAATTGACTCATGTTACAAATATGAAACCGATTGGTGAGGTAGTTTCGCCACCACGGATTTTCCTTTTTTTCCTTATCTTCGTACGGATACGCTGGAAGTGGGTGGTTGGAGGCGGTTGGGGGTGTGGTGGGGGGGACGGCAGAAGGGTAAGGGACTTGTCACACAAATATGGAACCGATTGGTGCAGTCGTTTCGCCGCCACAGATTTTGTTTGTTTTCCTTCTGACGGGACCGACAGTCAGCGAGTGGGTGGGAGGAGGGATTTGGGATTTTTGTGGTGGGTAGCCAAAAGGGTAAGGTATATGTGGTAAAAATATGAAAGCCATAGGTGCAGTCGTTTCGCTGCTACGATTTTTTTCGGCGAGGACGTATATAATTATACGTCCCTGGCACTCAGCGGGTTAAAATTGAAATTTTTCTACCAACAAATGTACAAATTAACAATTAAACCTACGAAGATGCAAGCCAACTGCATGCTACTATACAGTATTAATAAGGGCATATTTCCACTTGAGGGATTTTTTATTTTGACGGCGGCTTGGGAACTGAGATAGGATCACACGCGGCTGGCTCTTTTATGGACGCTTGGTGGGCAGGGACTAGCGGGGACGCGAGGGGTGATCACGTGAGGCGACGTTGGCATGTCGCAGTCTCAACTTTCAAATATTTTGGTCGGGGCATAGACTACGTCTGGTAGCGTCTAGGCGGCGCCTAGACGCTTATACACGGCGCTTATGCGCTGACCAGTCACGTGGGTGACCCGCCCTTGAACCGATTTTGGCGGTTGGTCCGTCCTGATCCGTTTATTTTAGGTATGTCAATAATGTTCGGCTCCCTCGCCGCCGCGGCCCGTGTTGTGGCGTCACTGTACGTTCATGAACAGACCATACCCGTTTATGTCGGAGTCCTTGCACGATTGCATACGTTTTCAGTGGTCGGGGAAGGACGGGAGCTCAGGACGGGTATGTGTGAACCGAGCTTAAGGTTCTGACCACCCTCCAGGATGTTGAGGGGACGAGTTCTGGGGAACAAAAGGTGATGTCTGGAGATGATGGGTTATATTTGGTAGAAATATTAGCTCGATTACCCTATTCCTTTTTTAATTATGAGAGGTTATGGGTTACGATTTCTGCCCAACCTAGAATGAACAGACTATAGGCTCAGAGTCACTGTATCCGAGGCCAACATACTATAGATAATTGGTCTTTAGTCGATCAATGCTACTTGTATGGTCACGTTATTTTAATTAATGTAGCTTAACCCATTGACTACGAGAGACGTTCCGGAACGCACATGATAATTTACCGCAATTTAAAGGCTTTAAAGCCTGTGGAGACGAGTGCGAGTGAGCAGGAGCGCGGTAGGCACCCTTTCGCCCTCCAGCCAGCCGACCGGGACACTGAGGAGTATGAGCCATACTCCCGCGATACATAGCAGCACTGCCAAAGGCAAATGTAGTGCAACATTGGCGGTAATCGCTCATTTTAGCGTATGTCTATGGTAGCGCTGCGGGTGAAGCCCGTGTGCTACGAAGCTCATTCTGGTGTCATTTTGAAGCTATTTTCTTATAGTTTTTGGCTGAATATATTTAATTTCATTTATACACTTGCTCATTCAGGAGTGTCTGAATGAGCCCTAATAAAAATGAAATATGCCTGCAGCGTAAGTGTCAAGATCAGGACCAAACGCTTTGAAACAAATATAAATTGCGCAACTAAAAAAAAAAATAATAATAATAATTTTATTTATTCAATTTATTTATTTATTTATTATTAATTAATTTATGGTTTGGAGGATAGGCTACTTAGCTCTTGCGACACCAGCTTTTTATATATCTATTTATAGCCTATTTATTTATTTATTCACTTACGAAATTGGAGGAACTTTATTAAGAGCAGTCAAAAGTTTTTTTATGAAGAGAGCAGTTCATGTGTAAGAATAGGAAATAAGTTGAGTGAATGGTTTGAGGTAAATGTTGGTCTGTGACAGGGTTGTGTAATGTCGCCGTGGTTGTTTAATGTATACTATATATGGATAGTGTGATGAGAGAGGTGAAAATGAGATCTATGGGTAGATGATTGGGTTTAGTAGGAAAGAATGGTGGTGATTGGGAGTTTAATCAATTGCTGTTTTCTGATGGCACAGCGTTGGTGGTGGATGCTGAGGAGAGGCTGCAGCGAGTAGTAAAAGAGTGTGGCATGGTATGTGGGAGGAGGAAGCTGAGGATGAATGTCAATAAATGTAAAGTGATGGTGTGTAATAGAGATGCTCGTAGGGTCAATCTAAATGTATGACTGGATGAGGAAATGCTGGAACACGTGGAGTGTTTTAAATATCTATGAGGAGTGATAAACAGGGATGCAGGTGTGGAAATGGAGGTAAGACAGAGAGTATGTGAAGGAAGGAAAGTTTTTGGAGCAATGGGAAGTATATGGAAGGTGATAAATCTCGGAATGAAAGCTAAAAGTGCAATGTATCAAGGAATTGTTGTACCAACAGTGATGTATGGGGCTGAGACATGGGCTCTGAAGGCACAAGAAAGAAGAAAGATGGATGTGATGGAGATGAGCTGCTTGAGTAGTATGTGTATAGCGACGTGAAGAGACAGATTGAAGAATGAAGAGGGTCAGTGTCCAGGCCAGGTGAGATAATGGGGGTATGTGGGTAGCAAGGTCAGGGCTAGTGTGTGTGGTTGTATGTATGTGTGTGTGTGTGTGTGGGTATGTGTGTGTGTGTGTGTGGGTATGTGTGTGTGTGTGTGTGTTGTATGTATGTGTGTGTGTGTGGGTATGTGTGTGTATGTGTGTGTGTGTGTGTGGGTGTGGGTGTGGTGGTGTGTGTGGGTATGTGTGCGTGTGTGTGTGTGTGTGTGTGGTATGTATGTGTGTGTGTGTGGGTATGTGTGTGTGTGGTTGTATGTATGCGTGTGTATGTATGTGTGTGGTGTGTATGTGTGAGGGTGGGTATGTGTGTGGGTGTGGGGGTATGTATGTGTGTGTATGTGTGTGGGTGTGTATGTATGTATATGGGGGTGTGTGGGGTGTGCATGTGTATGTGTGTGTGTATGTGGGCAGGTAGGGGTCAGTGTCCATGCCAGGTGAGCTAAGTGGTGGGGGTATATACAGTATGTGGGTAGCAAGGTCATGGCTAGTGTGGGTGTGGTTGTGGGTGTTAAGGTGACGCCCAATGGTTGTTGTACCCTGGCTATACCCACACAACACTATAACTACACAACTATAACACTACAACACATCACTATATAACTACATCTTACTATAAACTTGCCTGTAATATTTACCTTCATTACAACCATACCAAATCCCCCCCCCCCTCTCTCTCTCTCTCTTATATATATTGAGTTCTTTCAGTTTTTTATTTATATATTATTATTTTACTTAAGCGTTGTTTCCACATAGCGATTTTGATTGGTTATTTTGTCTTTTTACTGTGTTCGTATACGTTTTGGTTTGTTTATTTTGCAAGTTTTACATTATAATATACATATTCAGTATATATATATATATATATATATATATATATATATATATACCAGTCCAAAACCGACGTTCAAATCGAAATAATAAATCTAAATGATGGAACAAGGAAATCTAAGATTGTCTATTATCAAAGAGAATCGCCCATGAAGCATTCTACCGGACCACATGTCAAAACCATTGCGAAAATTTCATTAATCTTCGTCGTACAGCAAAACAAAAATTAAGTAAACAGAGCAACATAATGTATGGACAATATATTTCGAATGTAAGCAAGTCAAGTCCTAAAGAGTTTTACAGGTATTATAATGTAAAACTTGCAAAATAATCAAAACCGAAAATGGGACGATACAAGATAGAAGCAAAGGAACTAATCAACATCGCGATGTGGAAATAACGATTAATAACATAAAATGTCAGATGTAAAAAAGTAAGTTGACGAAAAAGGTGAGCAAATTGATGATGCAACTCAAATGAGCAACACTCTCAATAATAGTTTTGCATCGGTGTTTACTGAGGAAGACATTAACACAGTTCCTCATATTCCCCCAGTTCAAATTAACTATTGCAATGTCCTATGCAACATTGAAATTACAAGCAAAGACATATCTGATGCCATATCAAACTAAAACCCGGTAAATCCCCTGGACCCGTCAAATTTTCCCCAAATGTAATTTAAGGAAAAGATGAAATCTGAAAGCCACTAACCCTCATCTTTAAGGGGAGGTTTTTAGTGTGTTTTCTAGATATCCATCAAGCTTAAGATTACACCCCCTTGAGCCCCTTTCAAGATAAATTTGTAAATTTTTCGGTAGAAAAATGTCCCGGCAGAAAGCCGGTTCCTCTTAAATTACAGGCTCGCTATCGCTCGCCAGGATAAAATCGACACCTAAATGGCACGAAAGGTTTTAAAATGAACATAAATGGGTTGAAAGTTCTTAAAATAGTCAAAATAATGGGGCAAACGTCTTAAAATTAGAAAAACAATGGGGCTAAACATGAGGGAGAAAGGAGTCAAGAAAAAAATCCCTCAAGTGGACGTCTCCCCTTGACCAAATCAATACAAAACAACAGTCACCCCAAAATGGAAACTTGCTAACCTAACAACCCAGCCTCGCTCCATGAGTTTGAAGATTCTAAGACGTTCCATCCCATTAGTTTGGCGATAATAAGACGTTTCACCCCATTAGGATCTCGTTTTTGTTTGCTTTTTTAGAAAAAAATCGTCCTCTGTCGGGACCTGTTTCTATCAAAAAATGTACATATTTAGTTGAAGAGTCTGGTGTTTTTTGTTTTAATTTGAAGACATTAAGGAGCTGTGGAAGTAAAAAGGGTTAAGTGAGATAGTTCAAAGCCTGTTGATTGCTGGAGACCTTTCTTAATCTGAATAAAATCGTCTAAAAGCTAAAATAAACGTAACAATACGGCACCGGTACTGAAGGAGGTTTGTTTGTTGTTGTTTTGTTGTTTTTGTTTTGTATTGGAAAGAAGTGCGGTGTGCTTGCTTATTGCGGTGAACTAGTAGATCATATGATTGTAAACCCGGTATCACACGAGCGCTTTTTCCCTCAACATTTATCCTCAACACTGGTCTGGCAGCTTAAGAGGTCAACATTTTAAGTAGCCTATATCGGTTACCTTAATTCATCTACCATCAGTGTAGTTTCCGATACCAGTGCAAAATATTCCGGAAATGTTGCCATACAAATTTTATCGAATGTTGACTAAAAAAGCTCTCGTTGATACCGGCTTTAGGAGAGGAAAATAATGACCAGAGGAACCATAATGGCGGAGGTTGGCCGATCTCCGTTAATATAGGGTCTCTAGCCCCGCAACCCTCATTGGGGGGGGGGGGGGGATTAAGAGCTGATCCCCTTCACTCCCCTACTGTGATAAGTCTGTGTCAACATATGTCGCACACGGTGGTAGTGAGAGAGAGAGTGAGAGAGAGAGTGTGAGAGAGTGAGTGAGAGAGAAGTGTGTGTATGTACAGTACACTCGGATACCATAGTCTCTCTAGGCGGGTGCCCAACCCCGAAAGGGGTTGAAATAGGGGAGCTATCCCCCCCCCGCCAAAGGCGGCTTTCTAGGGCCTTTCCTAGCTGATGCTGAGAGGATTGGGTTCTAGTCATGTGGTGATGGGCTGGTCTATCAGAGTGAGAGCTGAGCAATCTCTGCCATACCCATAGCTTACTCTGACTGTTCCTTTTACTTATATATTTTCTAGATCTCAAGTGACGGCGTCTCTTCCGTGGATTGACCACCCAATCTACCAAGATTGGAAGCCAAAGCGTCACATTTTTCCCTTGCCCCTCAACTTTCTCTTCATAATTGCTAAGGGGCACAGGGCCCTGGGTGGGGCTTTGGTTTCCCGGGCGTTTCCGCGCCCTCCTCAGCTCCCCGCCATGGAGTGGCTTCGGTCACCCAGGCTTTATTGTGGTCGGCGGGGAGGGTTCTGTGGGGGCACTCGGTTGTGGCCTTGGAATTGCTCGGGGCCTTGGGGCTGTTCGGCCAGGCAGCTTGGGGAACAACAACAACAACAATGTAATAGGTCGCCTCCCTGATTTGTATATAAATTGGGCCACTAAGATAAAGGATCTCGTAGGAAAATATTCCTTAATTAATTACCCGGGATACAAATCAAAGACACGTCTATCCAATATATTTATACCGATCGATACAGTATATTTTGTTGTTCGGCCAGCTTACAGGATTAACGGTGTGTATATATATATATAGATTTATATAGATATAAAAAGGGCTGTTCAATTGTTAACGCGATGGGACTATGTTATTAGAAAACTGTTATTTAACAATTAACAATGATAAATTAAACAAACATTCTATTAAAACGGTTTATTGAATAAGAGACACAAATTGATGAAAATGAATCGGAGATTACGTTCACACACCACTCGCTCCTTCTATCCAAATGTTTAACTAACTTAATTAACCCCTCTAATTTAATTAACTAGAGCCTTAACTGAGCCACACTCAGTCAAACTCACTCCTAAAATTACCCGTCACTAATCTGATACCACTAGCCTAACGGAGTCCTATACACCAGGCAAAACAATTAACCCTCCCTTGAATTTACCCTTATCGCATATTAATGACCGCGTCTAGCACATCAGATTACTTATATAATAACACTGTATACTAACCTTTACACATGGTCGAAGGAGGGTGCCGCGTCACCCTGGTCGCCACTCCACACTCACAAGCACTTCACTCGCTGGCACCAACTGGGGACTGAGGACTGCGTTCCCCTCTCCTGCTTTATTTATACCCTCGGTTTGGAACAAGCGTATGCTTGGAGAATTGGCGGGAAAAGGAAAGAACATCTAGGACCTTCTCGAACCTTCTCGAAGGTCCGAGAACCTTCTTGACCAAATTACTGACCGCACGTCCCCACCCCCTCTTCTCTCTCTCTATACTCTCCCCGCACCCCCCTCGACTCTCTAATATGTCTAGCTATCTATATCTCAGGCACGATACCGTGACATCCCTCCCCACTAAAATTGATTTTACTCCGTTAAAATCACCTAGCGTCATTCACAGTGTCTTCCATACTGTAGTGTGAGTCTAACAATCACTGGCGCATGCAATGGTCCCCCTTGAGTAGAAAAACCCCTCTACATTTACGTTAAACTTACACTGAAAGGGGAAAACTCCTGAGTTCGCATTTTTGGCCAGCGACAAGGTCCTGGTGGCAATGCACCTAGTGAGGTTTAACTCTAGTGGCAAACCCACTCATTTACAATGACAAACTAGCTGAGCTACTGTTATGTGAGGAGATGTCTGAATACATGGTGTACTTGGGATATTCGTGGGTAAATGGGAGTAGTAATGTCTTATCTGAATACGGTGATTTTCCCGGTTATCCGGGATTTGATGTGGGGATCCTTGGTTGTAGCTGCTTGGTCTGATTCTTGGTCTGCTCAGCGTCGCGTCTCGCCAGCTCGCCTGGACAACTCATTCCTGTAATATAAGTGGGCGGCAGATCATTGTTCTAAAAAAATTTCCAACCCTCTCATATGCACCTACAAGCTACTTACTCCCGATCCTCTGCATCATTAGTCAACCGTGACAACCAATCAGCACCGACATTGTTACTACCCTTAATGTACCTTACAACGAAGCTGAACTGCTGCAGGAAAAGCGTCCACCTCATGAGTCTGGAATTAGCATTCCTCGAGGTCTTGAGGCTTGTCAGAGGCATATGATCAGTCTCGAGCGTGAACTCCCCTCCGAACAAATAGAAGTAGTATTTCTTGACCCCTTCGACCACCGCCAACAATTCCAGCTCCACCGTGCTGTAATTCAGCTCAGCTCCCTTGAGTCGCCTACTGTGGTATGCAACGGGGAATAACTCTCCATCTTCCTCCTGCATCAGGACCGCCCCCACTGCATCCTGTGAAGCATCAGTCCTTAGAATGAATGGTTTTCTTGAAGTCTGCCAACTTCAGGATAGGTTCCTTGCAGAGTTGAGTCTTTAGTGCGTTGAAAGCCTCTTGCTGTTCCGTACCCCACGGAATTCTGTTTTGAGCATGCTTCTTTAGTAAGTCGTACAACGGAGTAGCCAACGCAGCAAAATGTGGAATGAACTCCCTGTAGTAGCCGGCAAGTCCCAAGAATGACCGAACCTGCTTCTTTGTAGTGGGCCTAGGAGCATCGCGAATCTTAGAGATCTTATCACCCTGACAGCCGCATTGACCATCCCCAACCACATGTCCTAGGTAGTGCACCCGTTTCTGGCCTACTTCACACTTGCTAGGTTTCACCTTCAAGTTGTACTCCTGCAACCTAGACAAGACCTTCTCCAGAATTGACATATGCTCTCTGAAAGACTGTGAGTGAACA
Source organism: Paralithodes platypus (assembly GCA_032716605.1). Lineage (NCBI taxonomy): Eukaryota > Metazoa > Arthropoda > Malacostraca > Decapoda > Lithodidae > Paralithodes > Paralithodes platypus. The sequence continues at coordinate 6,471,891 of CM064488.1, forward strand.
AGAACATCATCAACGAAGACCTCCACACCAGGTATGTCTCGCAGGACCTGACGCATCATACGGTTAAACACCGCCGGCGAATTCATAAGACCGAAAGGCAACACAGTGTACTGGTACAGCCCGTCTGGCGTACCAAAAGCGGTGATCTTGCGGCTAGCTGGATCCAGAGGTATCTGGAAGAACCCCTTGGTGAGATCTAGTTTGGAAAAGATCGTTGAACCTGCAAGCCTGGCAAAGATGGCACGGAGGTCGCACATAGGCTCCGCATCAACCCTTGTCAAAGCATTCAGCCGACGGTAATCCCCACAGATGCGTACACCGCCCTCCTTCTTCTTGACAACCACCATCGGACTACAATATTGAGAAGAGGATTTCTCGATGATACCTGCTAACTCCATTTCCCTGATCTCCTTCTGGACTTGGTCGTGCAGACGGAGCGGAATGGGATACGGCTTTACTCGTACCGGAACCGAACTGGTCAGCTCGATTGCGTGACTCTCGACTCGTGCGATTCCGGGCCTATCCGAGAAAACGCCCCTGTACTTACCAAGGAGCGAATCCAATTCCCGCCCCTCATAACTTGACAACTCAGCGCCCCGACGAACCTGCGAGAGATCTTCCTCTTGCCCTAGCTGGACTGTCTCGGGACCATCACCATCAACTTCGGAGATTACTGCCGCTGCTGCTGTGATATGACCCTCCCCACTAGTATAGTGGCCCCTCACTAGATCTATGGCTTCCGCCATCTCGGGAGTAGCAACCTGCCGCCTCCACGAGCCTTCCATCATCGCAGCTCCACTCACTTCTCTCGTGTGGTACTCCTTAAGCATGTTGATGTGGAATCTCTTCTGGTGATTCCCGACCTGAACAATGTAGTTTACATCCGACATTCTGTCTATGACCGTATATGGACCCTTCCATTGGGCCAGCAGTTTGTTATGAGCAGTGGGCAGAAGGAGCAAGCACTTGCTACCTGGCTCCAATCTGCGCACCTTCGCCTTCTTATCGAAGTAAGACTTCTGCACCTCTCTCGCCTTTGTCAGCTCGACTTTGGCTAGTTCACATGTTGACTTCAACCTTTCAGCCAGATCGAGAACATAGGTGTAAGTGGTCTTCACTTCCTCGCTGGGCTCGTCACCGTCCCAAAGCTCTCGCAACACCTGCAATGGACCCCGGACTGTCCTACCATACACAAGCTCGAAAGGAGAGAACTTCAGCGAACTCTGGGGAGCCTCCCGGTATGCAAAGAGCAACGGAGCAATGAACCTAGGCCACTCCTTTGGTTGGTCGGCTGTCATCCGCCGCAGCATCTTCTTGAGTGTCCCGTTGAAACGCTCGACCAGCCCGTTGCATTGTGGGTGGTATGGTGTCGTCTTCAGACCCTTCACAGACAACAGCCTGAGTACTTCCCCCATCATTGCAGAGGTGAACTGCGTCCCTCTGTCAGACAGTATTTGCTTGGGGATCCCTACTCGACAGAAGACCTCCAACATTGCCTCGGCAACAGTTGTAGTCTCGATATTCTTCAGAGCGACCGCCTCTGGCCACCTCGTTCCGAAATCGACTAGCGTGAGGATGAATCGGGACCCATCACTGGCTCTAGGGTGAATTGGACCCACAATGTCCACCCCTAACTGCTCAAAGGGTGTTGTGATGACAGGCAACGGACTCAACGGTGCGGGCTTGACTCGACCTCGGTCGCAGGTCTTCTGGCACACGTCACAGGAGCGAATCCATCTGCGGACGTCGCTCGCGATCCCAGGCCAATAAAACTGCGCCTGAACCCTATCCTGCGTCTTCTGCCTACCCATGTGACCTCCAAGGCTACCCTCATGGCCCATCCTGAGGATGGCTGTCCTATACTTCAAGGGAACCACAAACTGCCACTGGTCCTCAGAGTGAGGGTACTGCACTACACGGTAGATCCGACCTCCCTTCTCTGCAATCCACGACTTACGCCCCTTATCACCTTCAACGACAGCCTCACCAAGCTTTGCCCTAACACTTGCCAAGGATGCGTCTTGCTGCTGCTCATGGACAACATCCTGACTCTCCGCGAGCTCTGAGGAAGTCGTGACCGCCAGCGGCTTCGGGTCTTTCCGTGCCTTGGCTACGCCCCTAGTGACTGCTGCGGCCCCCGTCTGGGTGGCTATCTCGCTCGTGGGTCCGTACTTGGCACCCCGGACGTTCCCCACTATCAAGTCATAAATTGGATCATGCATTACGGCTGCTGTGATGCTACCAGAAAGAAACGGAGATTCAATTTCCACCCTCGCCTCAGGAACTGTGGTGGTGGAACCATCGATCATGCGAACGTTGATTCCTCGCCCCGTGAATTGGTGGTGCTTGACCAGAGTGTCCCGCACGATACACCCAGATGACCCATTGTCTCTAAGCGCCTCTACGGATACCCCCCCTACTCTACCTGGCTGCACTAGGAATCCTGTTTTTGTTTTCCCATCCCAGCACCCCCTGCTATAAGTCACAAGTCGTGGGCCGTGCCTTGTGATTTAGTCGGCACCCCATTCTTGCTGTCTGCCTGTACAGTCTGAGAAGCAGCGGCCGAACTTTGTTGACGGTTATCTCCAGACCACCGTTGACCCTGTTGACCCTTTAAGTTGGAGTAATATTTCGGCTTGTGAGGTCCCTGACCCTTCCATTTCCCGTGTGCCCCTGCTTGGGCCTGTTTGGGGCCCGGGTCAGGGTTGCCTTTGCCTTTGTTACCGCCCTCGTTCAACATTCTCCGCCGCTGGTACCCGTGGGCCTCAAAATATGCGTCTGCCTCAGCCGCCATACTCTTAGCCGAGGTAACCTTGCTCAGTTTGAACTGGGCCACGAGGTCATTCGGAGCCGACAGCTCAAACTGCGTTCGCAGGAAGAGATCACGTAACCCATCCCTACTGTCAGGAGTCTTATCCTTGTTTACCCAGACATCCAGATAACCCTCAAGCCTAGCCAGGAACTGGGTAGCGGTTTCTTTTTCAGCTAACCTAGCAGATACGTATTGCCGCCGGGCAGCCTGTGCCGTGAGCCCGTATGCCTCGACCAACGCAGCCTTCATATCACCATAACCGGACTTGTCGGACCCTAAGCGATTCAACAGTGTGAGCGCCAGGCCCTCAAAGAGTGAAAGGAATTGTATTTCCTTGGCTGTCTCGTCAAGAGCATATGCCGTTGCGGTTCTTTCGAACCTCCTTATGAAAGGTTCTATATCATCACCCACCTTATACATGGGCTGCTTGATGCGTGGCAACCCCTTAGGAGCATCCACATGACCGTTGACCCCCGTATCCCCTGGTTTAGCTTTAACAAGATCGAGCTTCCTCTGATGCTCTCTCTCTGCCTCAGCCGTCTTTTCCCTGTGAGCCTCCCTAGCCCTCTCAGCCATAGCCACCTCTTCCCTGTGAGCCTCCCTAGCCCTCTCAGCCATAGCCACCTCGTGTTCCCTCGCTGCCTTAGCCTCCTCCCTATCCTGTGCTCGTTTCTCCCTCTCCCTCTCCCTCTTTTCTTCCTCCTCAGCCTTTCTACTATCTATGTAGCCTTCTCGGTTCTCCTCAGTGAGGCCTAGCTCTACAGCTTCCTCGTAGATGGTTTTTATTGACGCCATTGTACCCTCGAAGAGTGAAAGGAACTAGGAAAAGCAAGTCCTATCCTATCTGCCTAATCAAATAGCACCGAAAGGAACAAAAAAACTAGCCAGCCCTATCCTATCAGCCTAATCTGAGATGAACAACGAACGACAAAAGAAAGTTAAGATAGCACGGTTCCGTTACCCCTGGAACGAGTTATGTGAGGGAGGAATAAAGGAAGGAATTGATAAAGAGGAACAACGGATATAAGACAAGGAGAAAAATATGTTTACGCTCTACAAAAAAAATTGACCCCTATAACTGCAACTGCGCAAGAATTTCGAACCAAAAAAAAAAACTATGAAAACCGACAACAGTTAATTAGATTACAATCCCCTTCCCTCCATTTAATCGGACGATCGCAGCACTTGCGTACGACGCACGAATGGCGAAAGAAAAAAAATCACACGGACGAAATTCTTAACGAAAAAAAAAAACAAGCAGAGATCAATTATTATACAAGCGAAACAAAATTGATGGAACACAATTATTTCTCGATAGCCTAAATTGTATAATCTATAATATTATTATTATACACCAGCGATGAGAAAAGATGTTTTAGAATTTTCCCAAGCCCACGGTCAGAAGTGACCACGCGGGTGGAAGAAGAAGGAGGGAGGGAAAAATTCCCCCACGGCTCACCTTCTTTCTAACACAACAACAATGCTATCCTAGCCTATGCCTATCTATTTTTATCTAACACATCCGCATCGGAAACTGGTCCTGTCACGGTCGCCAGTTGTAATAGGTCGCCTCCCTGATTTGTATATAAATTGGGCCACTAAGATAAAGGATCTCGTAGGAAAATATTCCTTAATTAATTACCCGGGATACAAATCAAAGACACGTCTATCCAATATATTTATACCGATCGATACAGTATATTTTGTTGTTCGGCCAGCTTACAGGATTAACGGTGTGTATATATATAGATTTATATAGATATAAAAAGGCTGTTCAATTGTTAACGCGATGGGACTATGTTATTAGAAAACTGTTATTTAACAATTAACAATGATAAATTAAACAAACATTCTATTAAAACGGTTTATTGAATAAGAGACACAAATTGATGAAAATGAATCGGAGATTACGTTCACACACCACTCGCTCCTTCTATCCAAATGTTTAACTAACTTAATTAACCCCTCTAATTTAATTAACTAGAGCCTTAACTGAGCCACACTCAGTCAAACTCACTCCTAAAATTACCCGTCACTAATCTGATACCACTAGCCTAACGGAGTCCTATACACCAGGCAAAACAATTAACCCTCCCTTGAATTTACCCTTATCGCATATTAATGACCGCGTCTAGCACATCAGATTACTTATATAATAACACTGTATACTAACCTTTACACATGGTCGAAGGAGGGTGCCGCGTCACCCTGGTCGCCACTCCACACTCACAAGCACTTCACTCGCTGGCACCAACTGGGGACTGAGACCTGCGTTCCCCTCTCCTGCTTTATTTATACCCTCGGTTTGGAACAAGCGTATGCTTGGAGAATTGGCGGGAAAAGGAAAGAACATCTAGGACCTTCTCGAACCTTCTCGAAGGTCCGAGAACCTTCTTGACCAAATTACTGACCGCACGTCCCCACCCCCTCTTCTCTCTCTCTATACTCTCCCCGCACCCCCCTCGACTCTCTAATATGTCTAGCTATCTATATCTCAGGCACGATACCGTGACACCAACCTACTTTTAGACACACACACACACACACACACACACACACACCCACACACACACACACACACACACACACACACACACATTTTCCACTTCTGTTTCCGGCGAGCTTCATTCCCGGAAGCTATGTGCTTATCAGTAAGTGACGTATTTCTTGACGGCTGCATAACAAAACATGATTAAAAATAAAATACAAACATAATATATATATATATATATATATATATATATATATATATATATATATATATATATATATATAAGTAACACCCCGTTCTTCAACATTAATATAAAATACAAACCCCAATGTACTTGAATAAACTAAAGAAAGCATATGGCCCTCCCGGGATTCGAACTAGGGACACCACACCCAGAACATAATCACCTAAACCATTACACCACCAACAGATTTAGACACAATTTGGTCGGTGTTTCATTTGCTCATAATGGACAGGGTGTTCCAAAATAGGTATACCAAATTGGAGGATTAGTCGCATAAATTATTCTAAGCCAAAAATGTTCTATAACTAAAATTCATAATCTCAACCATTACCGAGATATCGCTTGTCGAAAAAGGTACTTTCCGTGTATTTCCCCATAAGCCCAGCTGTTTGAGAGCCACACACACACACACACACACACACACACACACACACACACACCTGAATTCACTCATTTTTCCATTATATAATAAATATAATAAATATAATTATTATCTTGTATGTCTCATAATAATTATAGGCACTCTACCTTACTCTTAAGGGGAGATTTCCACTTAAGGGATTTTTTTCTTTACCCCCTTCTCCCTCATGTTTAGCCCCATTGCTTTGAGATTTTAAGACGTTTGCCCCATTAGTTTGGCGATTTTAAGAACTTCACCCCATTTATGTCAATTTTAAGACCTTTCGTGCCATTTAGGTGTCGATTATTTCCTGGCGAGCGATAGCGAGCCTGCAATTTAAGAGGAACCGGCCTTCGGCCGGGACATTTTTCTACCGAAAAATGTACAAATTTATCTTGAAGGGGGGTCTAGGGGGTGTTTTTCTAAGCTTGATGGAGGTCTAGGGAGGAAACTAAAAATATATATAAATGAATTAATAGACCAAACAAACGGCCGGTCTCTCCTTAATTAGGATACATTCTGAAGCCTCGGAGAATTTAAGGGGGAGGTTCTACCCCATGTTTATTTCCATTAGCTGTGAGATTTTAAGACGTTCGGCCCATTAGTTTGGCGATTTTAACATCTTTCGCCCCATTTCGTTGTCAATTTTAAGACCTTTCGTGCCATTTAGGTGTCGCGAGCCTGCAGTTCTAAGAGGAACTGGCCTATGTTGAGATAGCTGCCCAATAGGAGGTCCTGTGGAATGAAAAGGATGATCAAGCCTCTTATTTCAGTTGGAGAGCTGGCAAACACGTCTTGGAATTGTAGCAACTAACCTTGTAATTCTTGCCTTTGTCGGCTTGATAAGTGGTCTGGTGGGTTGGGTAGGAGGCAGTTTCGTTGGGGTCTATATAAGAACATAAGAACATAAGAAAATGGGAGTCTGCAGAAAGCCGATTGGCCCAAGCAAGGCAGATCCCTGTCCCACACAACCCCAATTACAAAGCCCAATTATAGGCTCAACACTCTAATACCCTGAGGATCATCTTACCAAACCGGTTAGAGATTAACGCAGGATTACGGGGGTCTGCAGAGCGCTGATTGGCCCAACCCGGCTGATCCCCCTTCACACCCAACCCTTCTCGTCCATATGCTTATCCAATTTTTTCTTAAAGCTCCCTATCGTTCTTGATCCCACTATATCACTTGGTAGCCTATTCCACCCATCTACAACTCTGTTACCAAACCAATATTTGCCTATATCTTTTCTGAAACGAAATTTATCTAATTTGAAACCATTGGTACGAGTTCTTTCGCTATCACTGAGCTTTAGTACATTTGTCATGTCCCCTTTGTTAATCCCACTAACCCACTTGAACACCTCTATCATATCCCCTCTAACTCTGCGTCTCTCTACCGAATGTAAACCTAATTTCTTCAACCTTTCTTCATACGGAAAATTTCTAATATTATGGATCATTTTTGTCATTCTACGCTGAATTCTCTCCAATGAATCTAAGTCCATTCTGTAATAAGGACACCAAAATTGAACAGCATAATCCATATGGGTCTCACTAATGACAAGTAAAGTTTTAAGATAACATCAGCAGTTCTGTTACTCACACTCCTAGAGATGAACCCGAGAATCCTGTTTGCCTTATTACGAACGCTTATACACTGTTTTCTAGGCTTCAAATCATTGCTAACAAACACACCTAGATCTTTCTCACAGTCTGAATTTTCTAATTCTAAATTAGCTAGTTTATATTTAACATTTGTTTGCATCTTCCCTATCTTTAATACCTTGCATTTGTCAATGTTAAACTTCATCTGCCAATTTACTGACCATTCATGTAAGGTATCTAGATCCCTTTGGAGGCACTCTATATCGCTATCTGAATCAATTGATCTCCCCATTTTAGTATCGTCTGCGAATTTACTTATCCTACTAGTTATACCTAACGTCTCTAAGTCCCCGATGATGAGACCCTTGGGCAAGGTGATGGGTGACTCAGTTATATTCCCTATTTGTACAGCGTATATATGTGGTGGTAGAAGGCAAGTTGAATCGGGCATCTGTTGATTTATTCCCTGGCGAACGATAGTGAGTGAGCCTGTAATGTTGGAAGAACCGGCCTTTGGCCGGTACATTTTTCTACCGAAAAATTTACAAATTAATCTAGAAGGGGGATCTAATGGATGTTTTTTTTTTTTTAATTTGATGGAGTTCTAGGGAGGAAACTAGAAAAATAATGAATACATCCAAAAATTGCCCAAAAAGTGAACCATCCCCCCTTAAAGTGAACCATCCCCCCTTAAAGTGAACCATACCCCGGGCTTTACAGTGAACCATCGCCCCTTAAAGTGAACCATCCCCCCTTAAAGTGAACCATCCCCCCTTAAAGTGAACCATCGCCCCTTAAAGTGAACCATCCCCCCTTAAAGTGAACCATCCCCCCTTAAAGAGAACCATCCCCCCTTAAAGTGAACCATCCCCCTTAAAGTGAACCATACCCCTTAAAGTGAACCATCCCCCCTTAAAGTGAACCATCCCCCCTTAAAGTGAACCATCCCCCCTTAAAGTGAACCATCCCCCCTTAAAGTGAACCATACCCCGGGCTTTACAGTGAACCATCGCCCCTTAAAGTGAACCATCCCCCCTTAAAGTGAACCATCCCCCCTTAAAGTGAACCATCCCCCCTTCAATATTATCCCTAGATCTCCATCAAACTTTTAAAAATACCCCCAAATCCCTCCTTCGAGATGAATAGGTGTACATTTTTCGGTAGCAATGGGGCTAAGCATGAGAGAGACAGGGGGTCCAGGAAAGACAGCCCTCGCCCCTATAATCCCCACAGAGCCTTCCCAAGCTGTATAAAACCGTTTAAGGGGGGACACCAGATTTGTTTTATCTTTCTCTCCTTTTCTCGCTTTCCCTGGCTTGTATCCATTCGGCCCCATTCAGCCAACTGTTTTAAGACGTTTATCCCCATCCAGGTGCCGATTTCTTCCTGGCGAGCGATAGCGAGCCAGCATTGTATGGAGGAATCCGGCTTCGCCGGAGACATTTTTCTATCGAAAATGTACAAATTTAGCTTGCTGTCAAAACAAATATATATATATGCTGGCTCGCTACCGCTCGCCAGGAAAATATTGACAGCTGGATGGGGGTAAACGTCTTAAAACAGTAGGCTGAATGAGGCAGAATGGATACTAGCCAGAGAAAGAGAGAAAAGGAGAGAAAGCTCAAACCAATCCGGTGTCGCCCCTTAACGAACGATACCCAGCTTCACCTGTCCAAAACGCACCATCATATATCTCAAAAGTTTTAAGAATATGGAGTCCATTTTGGGGTCGTTTTTCTGATCCCCCTTTCTTCCTCATGTTTAGCCCCATTAGTGTTTTAGATAATAAGACGTTCGGCCCATTCGTTTGGCTATTCTATGACCTTTCGCACCAATTTATGTGTCTATGTTAATACCTTTCGTGACATTTAAGGGTCAAATTTTACCTGGCGAGTAATAGCAAGCCTGTAGCTTAAGGGGAGATTTCCACTTGAGGGATTTTTTTCTTTACCCCTTTCTCCCTCATGTTTAGCCCCATTGCTTTTGATATTTTAAGACGTTCGCCCCATTATTTTGACGATTTTAAGAAGTTTCGACCCATTTCTGTCAATTTTAAGACCTTTCGTGCCATTTAGGTGTCTATTTTATCCTGGCGAGCGATAGCGAGCCTGTAATATAAGAGGAACCGGCCTTCGGCCTGGACATTTTTCTACCGAAATATGTACAAATTTATCTTGAAAAGGGGGTGTAATTTCAAACTTGATGAAAGTCTAGGAAACACACTAAAAAAAAAACCTTAAACAGTAGGCTACCATAGTGCGGGTTGGGAATATGAACATGATTAGATTAATATCCAGTATTCGAGAATGGATAATAAGTCATAGGCGTGTGCATAAACCTTTAACCGTCTTGGTGGTGTAATGGTTAAGGTGTCTACAAATCTGTGTGTGATAACCCGGGTTCGAATCCTGGTGGATCACATATGTGCTTTCATTAAGGAGAGATTTCCACTTAGGGGATTTTTTTCTTTACCCCCTTCTCCCTCATGTTTAGCCCCATTTCTTTTGAGATTTTATGACGTTCGCCCCATTAGTTTGGCGATTTTAAGAACTTTCACCCAATTTGTCACTTTTAAGACCTTTCGTCCCATTTAGGTGTCGATTTTTTTCCTGGCGAGCGATTGCGAGCCAGCAATTTAAGAGGAATCGGCCTTCGGCTCGGACATTTTTCTACCGAAAAATGTACAAATTTATCTTGAAAGGGGGTCAAGGGGTGTAATTTCAAGCTTGATGGAAGTCTAGGAAACACACTAAAAACCTCCCCTTAATATCATTGGAGGTGTTGGGTGTTGGCGGTGTAATTAATACAAAATAGATTATATTATATTTTTCCTCCCAACACCAGATACGTCGACGAGGTGATAAATATATACCGACTCCTCACCTGCATACAAATAAAAATAATACAATAATATTATATCGATGTTTACTGCGTTGTTTCATTTTCTTACTTAGATCTCTAGCAAGCGTATCCAACACATCCGCCCAAAACCCTACTTCTAGATAAATTTGTACATTTTTCCATAGAAAAATATCCCGGCCGATGGTCGGTTCCGTTTAAATTACAGGCTCGCTATCGCTCGCCAGGAAAAAATCGACACCTAAATGACAGGAAAAGTCTTAATATTGACAAAACAATTGAGAAAACAATCGGCCGAACGTCTTAAAATCTGAAAACAAATGGGACTAAACATGAGGAAGAAGGGGGACCAGAAAAACGACTCGTCTACCTTTCCACCAGGTTGTCCATTCACTGTTTATTGGTAGGTTAGTTGAGGTGATAAATCTCGCGTTCTACGAGATCTGGCGGAAATGAGCGAGATTATATTTATAGGAATGGTACTGAATATATATATATATATATATATATATATATATATATATATATATATATATTTTTTTTTTTTTTTTTTTTTTTTTTCATAATTCCAACTACTCCCTCTCGGGCATAGGATGATAGCCTTTACACTCTACCGCTGAACACGGTGAGGCCCGTGAGGTCTTGTTCCAGTCTAGGGAGTGAGACATGCGAAGCACCTATTCACGGCTCGAACCCAACTCCATCTCTGAAGCTGCTTCGCCTCTGCGCTTCACAGTCTCACTCCCCAGGCTCGGACCCTCACTCTCAGAACGCCACCTATTGAGCAATTAACTCACTAGGCATTGCCCCCCTGTAGCATATTTTGAATATGGGAATATTCATACAGTGCTATTTAATCAGGGAACAATGAGGGTATTTTGTTTTGGCATTTCGGTGTGCTGTGGTAATGCACTGATACTAGGTACAGTACAAATTCCATCCCAATAATATCTTCCCATTGACATATTGGGATTCGAACCCGGGTCCATTGGATTACCAGTCCAGTGACAAGGCCACTCTGCTACACATCCCCTATATATATATATATATATATATATATATTTATATATATATATATATATATAATATATATATATATATATATATATATATATATATATATATATATATATATATATATATATATATATATATATATATATATATATATATATCAAAATAACTATCTCTGTTCATATACTAGCTATTTTATCTATTCAACTCAATTATCTCGCACACACACAACTACAGATATATACATACACAGGTGTGGCAGAGTGGTCTTGCCACTGGACTGGTAATCCAATGGACCCGGGTTCGAATCCCAATATGTCAATGGGAAGATATTATTGGGATGGAATTTGTGCTGTACCTAGTATCAGTGCATTACCACAAGCCCACCGAAACGTCAATAAAATACCCTCATTGTTCCCTGATTAAATAGCACTGTATGAATATTCCCATATTCAAAATATGCTACAGGGGGGCAATGCCTAGTGAGTTAATTGCTCAATAGGTGGCGTTCTGAGAGCGAGGGTCCGAGCCTGGGGAGTGAGACTGTGAAGCGCAGAGGCGAAGCAGCTTCAGAGATGGAGTTGGGTTCGAGCGGTGAATAGGTGCTTCGCATGTCTCACTCCCTAGCCTGGAACAAGACCTCACGGGCCTCACCGTGTTCAGCGGTAGAGTGTAAAGGCTATCAGCCTATGGCCGAAAGGGAGTAGTTGGAATATAGAAAAAACCACACACATACACACACACACACACATTACTGCCATCAACACGTGTTCTATATATACAGGTAATATGTTTTTTAAAGTTATCAGTACATCGCTTCCTTCCCCCTAGCGGCTAGCCCATCTCTACCCCCTCCCCTATACTTCCTTTATTCCCATCCACCTCTATCTCTCTTCTTATATATATATATATATATATATATATATGTGCGTGGGGGGGGGGGGAGGCTTCTGAAGCTTGCCTTAAGTAGTTACTTCGATAATGATGATATTGATGTTGAAGTATGTGTGACATTAGTTATTGTGATGATAATGATGATATTGATGTTGGTGTGTATTTACTTTTAGCACACGCACACAAGCAAACAAACACACACACGCAAACACACTCACGCAAGCAGACACACGCCAACACACACACGCAAGAACACACACACACACCCAAGAAAGCACATAGCCACATACAAGCAAACACACACACACAGACACACGCAAGCAAGGACACACACACGCGCGCGCAATCAAGCACACACAAACAAACACACACACACACTCCAGATGGGCTAACTATTAAACCACCATCTGTTATCTCTGGCGGGGGATTTAAAGATTTACTAGTCGGATTTACAAGCGATTTAAAGGGCGATTAGCGGGGGATTACCGGGACCACACCTTGATGCTCCCCCCCCCCCCTCCCCTCTCTCTCTCTCTATCTATCTATACATCTCTCTCTCTCTCTCTATCTTTATCTATCTATGTATATATCTATCTATATATCTCTCACTGTCTCTCACTCTCACTCTCATTGTGTATCTATCTATCTATTTATCTATATTCCTCTGTCTCTCCCTCTCATTCTCTCACTCTCTCTCATTGTGTATCTATCTATCTATTTATCTATATTTCTCTGTCTCTCTCTCTCTCATTCTCACACTCTCTCTCTCATTGTGTATCTATCTATCTATTTATCTATATTTCTCCGTCTCTCTCTCTCATTGTGTATCTATCTATCTATTTATCCATATTTCTCTGTCTCTCCCTCACTCACTCTCACTCTCTCTCTCTCGTCCTTTAAACTAATTACTCTTACTTGTTTCAGTCCTTGTGTATATATTCACGTTAGTATTATCGTATTTATGTGTGTTGGTATATATTATAGCAAATAAATAAATTACTTCCTCTCTCACTTTACTTCTTATCCTCTCTCTTACTCTGTCTTCCTCCTTCCTTCCTTCCTTCCTTCCTACCTTCATGTCTTCCTTCCGGCCATGCTTCCTTCCTACCTTCCTTCCTACCCCTTCCTTCATCTCTTCCTTCCGGCCATCCTTCCTTCCTGCCATCCTTCCTTCCTTCCTACCTTCCTTCCTTCATATCTTCCTTCCTTCATCTCTTCCTTCCTTCGTTCTCCCCGACTTACCCCATTCCCTCTTTTCACTTATATTTCCTTATCTTCCATACTCTCATTTCTTTCTTCTTTCCTTATTCTTACTTATGTCCTCCCCCCTACCCCATTTCATGTTCTCTTTCCATACCTCTCTTCCTTCTTTCACACCCTCCCTCTCCTCCCATTTCCTTCCTTCTTCACTCCTTCCCCTCTCCCTTACTCCATGCCTTCCTTCTACCTCCATAACGCCCCTCAGTCCTTCCTTCCCTCCCACCCTCCCTTCCTTTCTCCACCCCCTTTACCACCTTCCTTCCTTCACCTGTCCTCTCCCTTCCTCCATCCCCTATTTACCCTTTCTTTCCTTCCTCCATCCCCTCTTTACCCCTTCCTTCCTTACTCCCTCCCTTTCGCCTCCCACTCCCTTCCTTCCTCCCCCCTTTACCCCTTCCTTCCTTCCTTCCTCCCTCCCACCCTTTCGCCTCCCACTCCCTTCCTTCCTTCATCCCCTCCCTCCCTTCCTTCCTTCCTTCCTCCCTTCCTCCCTCCTTTCATCCCTTCCTTCCTTCATCCCTCCCTCCTTTCATTCCTTCCTTCCTTCATCCCTCCCTTTACCTCTCCCTCCTTCCTCCCTCCCTCCCTTTACCCCTTCCTTCCTTCATCCCTCCCTCCCTTTCGCCTCCCACTCCCTTCCTTCCTTCCTTCCTCCCTCCCTCCCTCCCTTTACCCCTTCCTTCCTTCATCCCTTCCCTTCCTTCCTCCCTCCCCCCTTTACCCCTTCCTTCCTTCCTTCCTCCCTTCCTTTACCCCTTCCTTCCTTCATCCCTTCCCTTCCTTCCTCCCTCCCCCCTTTTATCCTTCCTTCCTTCCTCCCACCCTCCCTTTACCCCTTCCTTCCTCCCTCCCCCCTTTACCTCCTCCTTCCTTCCTTCCTTCCTCCCTCTCGCCCCCACTCCCTTCCTTTGTCCTTCCTCTATTCCTTCCTTCTTTCATCCCCTCCCTTTCTTCCTCTCTCCCTCCCTTCTTTCATCCCCTCCCTTCCTTCATTCCCTTCCTTCCCTCGTCCATCCCCACTTCACCCCTTTCTCCTCCCCCCCCCCCTCCTTCCTTCCCCCTTCCCCACATATGGCTTCTTTCCTACCAGCTGTTAATAAGTAGGAAGGGGATGTGAGAGAGAGTATATGTGTTGTTGTTGTTGTTGTTGATGGTGTTGGTGTTGGTGTTGTTGTTAGAGTGTATTTGTAATAAGTGAGAAGAAGTGTGAGAGACAAACAGAGAGAAGGATGGGGGGTGTATGTGTTGTTGTTGTTGTTGTTGTTGTTGTTAGAGTGTATTTGTAATAAGTGAGAAGAAGTGTGAGAGACAAACAGAGAGAAGGATGGGGATGTATGTGTTGTTGTTGTTAGGGTGTATGTGTAATAAGTGAGAAGAGGTGTGAGAGACAAACAGAGAGAGAGAGGATGGGAGTGTATGTGTTGTTGTTGTTATTGTTGTGTATGTATAATAAGTAGGAAGAGGTGTGAGAGACAAACAGAGAGAGAGAGAGGATGGGGGGGTGTATGTGTTGTTGTTGTTATTGTTGTGTATTGTGTAATAAGTAGGAAGAGGTACAGTACACTATTTTACGCATACATAATTACCAACTTTCACACACCTCTCTTCCTACATGAGTTATATATATATAAATACATACCTAAGTGAGAAAATTCAAGCGTATCTATAAAATTTAATCCTGTATATTAAGTTTAACACATATTTGTACATGACTTGTTTCCAGTATAATATACATAAGTGCACACATACATACAATATATCAGTGTTCCTCAGAGCTTTCCCAGTGTATACCACCTCCTCTACGTAGGGTAAGTAGTACCCGCCTTGCAACACAATCCCACCCCTACTCTGTGCAACTCTCCAGCCCAAGAGTGAAACGCTATTCTCAGACTTTCTTCCATACAACTGCTGAGCTCTGGAACTCTCCCAGAATCAGTCTTTCCCTCTTCCTATGACTTAAATTGCTTCAAACTCCGTGTGTCCAGGCATTTTAGCTCGAACGTCCCTTGATTTCGGCCCTGTCACTCTTTGAAATCTGGGGGAGGCACTCGCTGCAGGCAGTTATGCCTTTTGTCTCCCTCATTCACATAGGAAAAAAAAATACGCACTACACATACAGTACAGTACAAAAATAACTACTTTATCTATATACTGTAATTATGTACTCGAATAGTGTGTGCGTGTGAGTGTGTGTGTGAGTGTGCGTGTGTGTGTGTGTGTGAGTGATTGTGCAAAGGTGTATGTGTATGAAAGTGCTTGTATGCATAGTTTTATGTGTGTAAGAGTTCATGTACAGTATGTATGTGATTGCATGTATGTGCGAAAGCATGTGTGTGAGTGAATGTGTGTAAGTGCATGTATGTGTGTGAGTGTATGTGTGTAAGTGATAACAAAAACAAAAACAAAATAGAAGGAAACATGCTTACATTACTGATATGTGTGTGGACATGCAGTAATGCAAGTAATGGTCACTCTTCTGTAAATCTAAAATGGCTTACTTAAGAATGGGAAAGGGGTGGGACCTTTTTTTTTTATTTGAAGATTAAAAAAAAAGTGTATGTGTGTAAGTGTATGTATGTGTGTGAGTGTATGTGTGTAAGTGCATGTATGTGTGTGAGTGTATATGTGTAAGTGCATGTATGTGTGTGAGTGAATGTGTGTGAGTGTATGTGTGTAAGTGCATGTATGTGTGTGAGTGTATGTGTGTGAGTGTATGTGTGTGAGTGTATGTGTGTGAGTGTATGTGTGTGAGTGTATGTGTGTGAGTGTATGTGTGTAAGTGCATGTATGTGTGTGAGTGAATGTGTGTAAGTGCATGTATGTGTGTGAGTGAATGTGTGTAAGTGTATGTATGTGTGTGAGTGTAAGTGCCTGTATGTGTGTAAGTGCATGTATGTGTGTAAGTGCATGTATGTGTGTGAGTGTATGTATGTGTGTGAGTGTATGTGTGTAAGTGCATGTATGTGTGTGAGTGTATGTGTGTAAGTGCATGTATGTGTGTGAGTGTATGTGTGTAAGTGCATGTATGTGTGTGAGTGTATGTGTGTAAGTGCATGTATGTGTGTGAGTGTATGTGTGTAAGTGCATGTATGTGTGTGAGTGTATGTGTGTAAGTGCATGTATGTGTGTGAGTGTATGTGTGTAAGTGCATGTATGTGTGTGAGTGTATGTGTGTAAGTGCATGTATGTGTGTGAGTGTATGTGTGTAAATGTATGTATGTGTGTGAGTGAATGTATGTGTGTAAGTGCATGTATGTGTGTGAGTGTATAATAATAATAATAATCGGTTTATTTCAAGCCGGCAGCCAATGGGGCTGAAAATACACAGACTTAACCTAGATCTTATCCTAATGGATCAACAGACTGATCCTGGCAGCTAACGAGAGCGCCTACATACTCCCAAGGGAGTAGGACGTGGGCAGGAGACTTTGTGGGTCCCCCGAGACGATCCGCCCAGATCTTGCCTTCACGGCCAGGGAAAGTTTTTGAGAGAACTTCCCCTGCCGGCGCGTGGGATTGAACCCCCGACACCAGAGCTAGTGCTCCCACTACAGAGTACTAAGCGCGCTCGGCCACCGTGACCGTGTGTGTAAGTGCATGTATGTGTGTGAGTGTATGTGTGTGAGTGTATGTATGTGTGTGAGTGAATGTATGTGTGTGAGTGTATGTGTGTAAGTGCATGTATGTGTGTGAGTGTATGTGTGTGAGTGCATGTATGTGTGTGAGTGTAAGTGCATGTATGTGTGTGAGTGTATGTGTGTGAGTGTATGTGTGTGAGTGTATGTGTGTGAGTGTATGTGTGTGAGTGCATGAATGTGTGTGAGTGAATGTGTGTAAGTGCATGTATGTGTGTGAGTGTATGTGTGTGAGTGCATGTAAGTGAAAGCGCACGTTTGTGAAAGTGTATAATACCTGTGAGTGTTTGTGAATGCATGTGTATGAGTGTATGTGTGTAAGCGTATGTGTGTTTGTGACTGCATGTACAGTGCGTGTGTCAGATCTCCTCCATAGATAAGAACGCAAACATTATGTTGGACAAAAGTGACATTTTTTATATTAAGGCGATTATGATAATACTGACATTGTTGATAGCTATATCCTGAGAGAGAAAGAGAGAGAGAGAGAGAGAGAGAGAGAGAGAGAGAGAGAGAGAGAGAGAGAGAGAGAGAAGGAAAGAGAGAGAGAGAGAGCGTGACAATCAGTTGCTTCTAGACTTTTCCAAACCATTGGATATAAAATTAGTGTTCTGCACGCGTTGCAATGAGTGTCCCGTGTTATATAAACCAACATTGGTTTCCTTCACAGTATAAGGGACCGCTAGCCTACGAAATGTTATATATACTGTATATACATTTATTGTAACTCCTTGTAACGCTCTCTCTCTCTCTTTCTATCTATCTATCTCTATCTCACACACACGCACAAACACTTTCACTCTCACTCACACTCTACCACTTACAGTACTCTCTCTCTCTCTCTCTCTCTCTCTCCCTCTCCAAAAGCAATATCATAATAGTCTTAAATATAAATAGTGTTTTTTCCCCGACTTAATAAATATGGCAGCGTTATTACAATCTCGCAAGATCTGACACACGCACATATGTACACACTCTACATGCACACCATCAGCACACCACTAACGTACATAATAATCACGGACAGGCTTTCTCTCTCTCTCTCTCTCTCTTTATCTATCTATTTATATATCTATCTATCTAGAACGTATGCAACAAAACACACACACACACATACATACACACATACAAACAACTACCTGATCACAAACAAACAAACAATTCCTGATTAAGCAAACACACACACACACACACACACACACACATACACATAACACACAGGCGTGTATATGTGTACATCAGTGTGTGTGTGTCGTGTGTGTGTGTGTATATGTGTGTGTATCGTATCGTGTGTGTGTGTGCGTGTATGTGTGTTTGTGTGCATATGTGTATGTGTGTGTGTGTGTGTGTGTATCGTATCGTGTGTGTGTGTGCGTGTATGTGTGTTTGTGTGCATATGTGTATGTGTGTGTGTGTGTGTGGACTCATCGTATTTACGAGTATGTAAACACAATTCGTAAACATTACCGAATATTCAATAAATGCATGTAAGTCTCCACGTGTATGTGCGTATGTTATCGCAGCTGCTCTACACACACACACACACACACACACACACACACACACACACTGATGATAAACGGAGAAATCTAAAAACTGTATCAATTCAACTAAGAAAAAAATATATAATAAATTATGTTTTTCTCTCTCTTCCGTTCAAACATCTGGGACATGATCACTATCTGTATATTGTCATCATTATTATCACCATTACTATCACCATCACCAATACTATCACCACCACCATTACTATCACTACCACAACCCTTACTATCACCACTCCTATCACCACCAATACCAATACCTATATCACCACCACTGTCATTACTATCACCACTCCTTTCACCACCAACACTGCCCTTACTACGACCATTCCTATCAGCACCACTATAACTACCACTACCATTATTATTACCAAACTGTCACCACTCCTATCTCGACTCCTTTCACCACCACTATCTCGACTCCTTTCACCACCTCTGCCCTTACTATCACCACTCCTATCATCATCCGCATCACCACCATTACCACTATTACTATCGCCACCACTAACATCACTACCACAAAATGTATATCACCACTCACCATCACACCAAAACCACCACGAAACAGCTGTACTCCCCCCCCCCCCTCCTTCACACACACACCAGCTGTTCTATCCACGTGTTTGCAGAAAATATGCCACCCCCCACGAGAACATATCCAGATTGCCGACCCCGATACCGATTGATAATTCGGTTTTAAATGTGGCCTATTTGTATGCGCTGATAATGTATGCGGTGGTTGTTTCCGGGTGGTGGAATTACCATAGTTTATTAAACAAGGATTATCGCCTTATCTGGGGATACTGACCTATTTGACAACGTCTCTCTCTCTCTCTCTCTATATATATATATATATATATATATATATATATATATATATATATATATATATATATACACATATAGTGCTGACTCCCTGCCTAGGCAAACTCTTTTGTCTTTGTCTCTCCTCTAACGTCTTCCCTTCTTGCTGGAAGTTTGCTCTCATTCAACCTGTCCCAAAGAAGGGTGAACACTCTCAACCCTCCAACTATTGTCCAATTGCTTTCATCTCTTGTATTTCTAAAGATTTTAAAACTATTCTTTCTTCCAAATTTCTTAAGCATTTCTCTTCTCATAATCTGATCAGATCGCCAGTATGGCTTCCTTAAGGGTAGCTCTACTGGTGATCTTCTCTCATATATTACTAACCTCCTTTCGGGACTTCGGTGAGACCTTTGCTATTGCACTAGACATATCGAAGGCCTTCGATAGAGTCTGGCACAAATCTTTAATTTCTAAACTACCCTCCTTCGGTTTCTATCCCTCCATCTGTGCCTTTGTCTCTAATTTCCTTTCCGTCCATTCCATAGCTGCAGTTGTGGATGGCCATCGCTCACTTCCTCATCCTATCACCTCCGGTGTTCCTCAGGGCTCTGTCCTATTTCCAATTTTCTTTCTTATTTTCATAAATGATCTTCTCAACTGTACCTCCAGTCCCATCCATTCATACACAGACGACTCTACCTTACACTTTTCATTTAGTTTTCCAGAACACTCCAGCCAGCAAAACCTCAAAAACAAACGTAATGAAGCCATATAACACTTAACTTCTGATCTAACTACTATTTCCAATTGGGGCAGAAAAAATTTTGTTGCCTTTAATGCTTCCAAAACCCAATTTCTCCATCTTACTACCCGTCCGGAACTCCCAGAGGACTATCCCTTATTCTTCAACAATACACAAATCTATCCTTCATCTTCTCTCAACATTCTTGGTGTCACTTTTTTTCTGCTCTCATTTGGAAGGACCATATTACCAGTCTTGCTAAGACCGCTTCCTAGAAGCTGGGTGTGCTCAACTGCCTCAGGGGGTTCTTTACCCCTGCACAACTTCTTGCTCTGTACAGGGGCACAGTGCGTCCTTGTATTGAGTATTGTTCAAATGTGTGGGGAGGATCTTCTCACACCACACTACTAGACAAGGTAGAAAGGAAAGCCTTTCGTATCATAAGCTCCAGCCCACTCATCAACTCTCTGCAATCTCTCTCTCTTCGCCGCAATGTTGCATCTCTCTCGCTATTCTATCTCTACTACAACACTCAGTGTGCCATGGAGCTCTCCCAGAGTATACCACCACCTCTTCGTAGAGCACGTAGCACCCGTCTTGCAATACAATCCCATCCCTACTCTGTGCAACTCTCCAACCCAAGAGTGAAATGTTACTCTTAGACTTTCTTCTATTCAACAGCTGAGCTCTGGAACTCTCTCCCAGAATCAGTCTTTCCCTCTTCCTATGACTTAATATTGCTTCAAACTCCGTGTGTACAGGCATTGTGGCTCGAACGTCCCTTGATTTTGGCCCTGTCACTCTTTCAACTCTGGGGGAGGCACTCGCTACAGGCAGCTCTGCATTTTGTCTCCCTCACTCACATAGACTAAAAAAAAAAATGTTTTTATATATATACTGTATATATAGTGGTTGTGGTTGTGGTAGTTGTGGTAGTGATAATAGTAGTTGTGGTAGTGGTAATAGTAGTTGTGGTAGTGGTAATAATAGTTGTGATAGTGGTAATAGTAGTTGTGGTTGTGGTAATAGTGGTTGTGGTAGTCGTGGTAGTGGTAATAATAATTGTGGTAGTGATAATGGTATAATATGTGTGGTAGTTGTGGTAGCGGTAATAGTATTTGGTATTGGTATGGTAGTTGTGGTAGTTGTCGTAATAGTAGTTGGTGTGGGTGTGGTAGTGGTAATAATAATTACATAAGAACATAAGAAAATGGGAGTCTGCAAAAAGCCGATCGGCCCATACAAGGCAGATCCCTGTCACACCCAACCCCAATTATAGGCCCAACTCACTAATGCCTTGAGTACTGCCCCCACCAAAATGGTCAGGGATTAACACAAGATTACGGGGGTCTGCTGAACGCCGATTGGCCGACACCTGGTAGATCCCCCTCACACCCAACCCATCTCGTCCATATGCCTATCTAATTTTATCTTAAAGCTCCCTATCGTTCTTGATCCCACTATATCACTTGGTAGCCTATTCCACCCATCTACAACTCTGTTACCAAACCAATATTTGCCTATATCTATTCTGAAACGAAATTTATCTAATTTGAAACCATTTGTACGAGTTATTTCGCTATCACTGAGCTTTAGTACATTTTTCATGTTCCCTTTATTAATTCCACTAACCCACTTGAACACCTCTATCATGTCACCTCTAACTCTGCGTCTCTCTAACGAATGTAAGCCTAATTTCTTCAACCTTTCTTCATACGGAAAATTTCTAATATTATGGATAATGGTAGTGGTAGTGATAGGTGTGGTAGTGATAATAGTAGTTGGTAGAGGTGTGGTAGTTATGGTAGTGATAATAATAGTTGGTGTAGGTGTGGTAGTTGGGGTAGTGATAATAATAGTTGGTGTAGGTGTGGTAGTTGTGGTATTGATAATAGTAGTTGGTGTAGGTGTGGTAGTTATGGTATTGATAATAGTAGTTGGTGTAGGTGTGGTAGTTATGGTATTGATAATAGTAGTTGGTGTAGGTGTGGTAGTTATGGTATTGATAATAGTAGTTGGTGTAGGTGTGGTAGTTGTGGTAGTGATACTAGTAGTTGGTGTAGGTGTGGTAGTTATGGTATTGATAATAGTAGTTGGTGTAGGTGTGGTAGTTATGGTATTGATAATAGTAGTTGGTGTAGGTGTGGTAGTTATGGTATTGATAATAGTAGTTGGTGTAGGTGTGGTAGTTGTGGTAGTGATACTAGTAGTTGGTGTAGGTGTGGTAGTTATGGTATTGATAATAGTAGTTGGTGTAGGTGTGGTAGTTGTGGTAGTGATAATAGTAGTTGGTGTAGGTGTGGTAGTTCTGGTAGTGATAATAGTAGTTGGTGTAGGTGTGGTAGTTATGGTAGTGATAATAGTAGTTGGTGTAGGTGTGGTAGTTGTGGTAGTGATAATAGTAGTTGGTGTAGGTGTGGTAGTTGTGGTAGTGATAATAGTAGTTGGTGTAGGTGTGGTAGTTGTGGTAGTGATAATAGTAGTTGGTGTAGGTGTGGTAGTTGTGGTAGTGATAATAGTAGTTGGTGTAGGTGTGGTAGTTGTGGTAGTGATAATAGTAGTTGGTGTAGGTGTGGTAGTTGTGGTAGTGATAATCCCCCAGCTCGTGTTAGTCTGTCATCCCTTCCTATTACCCGTATAATCCCCTTCAACTGCTTGTCAATCACGGGCACACCATCACCATCATCACTATCACCACCATCATCATCATCACCACTTCTATCACCATCATCACTATCACTATCATCATCACTATCACCACCATCATCATCATCACCACCATCATCATCACCACCTCTATCACCATCATCACTATCACCACCATCATCATCACTATCACCACCATCATCACTATCACCACCATCATCATTATCACCACTTCTATCACCATCATCATTATCACCACCTCTATCACCATCATCACTATCACTATCATCATCAACATCATTACTATCACCACCATCATCATCACTATCACCACCATCACATATATCACTATTATCATAATCATCACTATCATTACCACCACCACCACTACCATCATCACCACCACCACCACCACTACCATGACCAGTACCACCACCACCAACAACAACACCTTTAAACTACCACACACACACCTCCACCACCACCACTACCATGACCACCACCACCATCACTACCATCATCACCACCACCACCACCACTACCCTCATGACCACCACCACCACCACTACCCTCATGACCACCACCACCACCACTACCCTCATGACCACCACCACCACCACTACCATGACCAGTACCACCACCACCAACAACACCTTTAAACCACCACACACACACCTCCACTACCATGACCAGTACCACCACCACCAACAACAACACCTTTAAACTACCACACACACACCTCCACCACCACCACTACCATGACCAGTACCACCACCACCAACAACAACACCTTTAAACTACCACACACACACCTCCACCACCACCACTACCATGACCAGTACCACCACCACCAACAACACCTTTAAACTACCACACACACACCTCCACTACCATGACCAGTACCACCACCACCAACACCTTTAAACTACCACACACACACCTCCTCTACCATGACCAGTACCACCACCACCAACAACAACACCTTTAAACTACCACACACACACCTCCACTACCACCACTACCATGACCAGTACCACCACCACCAACAACAACACCTTTAAACTACCACACACACACCTCCACTACCATGACCAGTACCACCACCACCAACAACAACACCTTTAAACTACCACACACACACCTCCACTACCATGACCAGTACCACCACCACCAACAACAACACCTTTAAACTACCACACACACACCTCCACTACCATGACCAGTACCACCACCACCAACAACACCTTTAAACCACCACACACACCACCACCACCAAAACCTCAACCACCAAAACCACGACCACAGCCACCACCACCACCACCACTACCACAGCCACCACCACAGCCACTACCACCACCACCACCACAGCCACTACCACCACCACAGCCACTACCACCACCACTACTACCACCACCACCACAGCCACTACCACTACCACCACCACCACAGCCCCTACCACCACCACCACCACCACTACCAACACCTTTAAACCACCACCACCACGACCACAGCCCCTACTACCACCACCACAGCCACTACCTCAACCACCACCACTAACACCACCAACACCTTTAAACCACCACCACCACAACTAACACCACCAACACCTTTAAACCACCACCACCACCACCACGTATATTACCATCACCACCACCACTACCACCAACACCACCACCACTTATATTACCATCACCACCACCACTACCACCACCCCCACCTTTACACTTTTACCACCACTACCACCAACACCACTACCACCACCACCACCACCACCACTAACACCACTACCCACCACCACCACTACCACATTTGAAATACAAGACGGTGTGTTGAAATGGATAGAAAATTGGCTCAGCGACAGAAAGCAAATAGTCATAAACGGTAAGGCATCTAAATGGACCAATGTAAGTAGCGGGGTACCCCAGGGATCCGTACTGGGACCAATTCTCTTTCTAATTTACATCAACGACATAGATGAGGGTCTCACCTGTACAATCTCAAAATTTGCTGACGATACAAAAATTGCAAATAGCGTACTCTCAAAAGATCAAGTTGACAATATGCAACACAATCTAGATAAATTGTCATGTTGGGCCCAAATTTGGCAAATGAGTTTCAATGCGGATAAATGTAAAGTACTACATATCGGATACCTAAATGAGAAAGCAAACTATTCGATATATGGCACTCAGCTTAAGAATGTAAACAGAGAAACCGATCTGGGAGTAACAATATCGAGTAATCTAAAACCGAGTCAACAATGTTCAGAAGTTGTTAAGAAGGCAAACAAAATAATTGGCTTTATAGGCAGGTCATTTGAGCATAAATCCAAAGAAGTTATCCTAACCCTTTACAATTCCTTAGTCCGCCCTCTTCTGGAATACTGCGTTTAATCCTGGTGCCCTTATTACCAAAAAGATATAAACAAGCTAGAACGAGTTCAGAGTTCAACGTAGAGTTACCAAAATGATACCTAGCCTAAAGAACAAACCATACGAAGAGCGTCTTAGAGAATTAAATCTATTTCCTTTAACCCAGCGCAGATTAAGAGGTGACTTAATTCAAGTGTTCAAAATCATCAAAGGCATCGACAATATGAACTGTAGTAAGTACTTCACTATCGACCAATCTAATTACACGCGGGGAAATGGTTGCAAAATTATTGGTAAATCTTTTAACTCACACGAATCTAAGAATTTCTTCTTCAATCGAGTTGTCAACTTGTGGAATGGGCTTCCCCGAGACGTTATAGACTGCATCACCGTTGATTCATTTAAACTCCGCCTAGACAAATATCTCGCATCAAACCCGCGACTGACTGCGTTTGTAAATGAATAACTTTATTTTATCCCCTCCTCAGTTACTAACCCATCTGTACCCTACTAACTTTCTAATCCTGTCACGGACATTAGTTCCAGGGCAGTAATTCCCTTTCCAATGTTCCCTTACCCACTCTAAACCACTGTTTGGACACTTGATCCTCAGTGTTTTGGAGGACAAGCAGCCTAGAAGGGTCACTAGATCTGTTGTTGCTTGATTTCCTTTGTACTCCTTTGTACTCCTTTGTACCGCCACCAACACCTTTAAAGTTTTACCACCACTACCACCACCTTTAACTCCCCCCCCGTCCACCACCTGCTCTCTCCAACACCCATAGTACATATCTCACTCTTTATCACTACGAGATAAGATGAATCGCTACACTCTGCTTCACCTTACTGCTTAGTCATGGCAGAGAGAGAGAGAGAGAGAGAGAGAGAGTAAGAGAGAGCGTGAAAGGTTAAAAGAGCAAAACACTGATAATCGTTGAAAGAGAGAGAGAGAGAGAGCGTGAAAGAGTGTGAGTGTGAGAGAGAGAGAGAGAGAAAGAGAGAAATGTGAGTAAGAGTGAGCTTGAAAGGTTAAAAGAGCAAAACACTAATAATCGTTGAGAGAGAGAGAGAGAGAGAGAGAGAGGCTTTAACCCTTGTCTAGCGGGGTGTTTTGGGCTGTTTTGGGCATATTCAGGCCCTCCTGAATGCTCAATCAAGTATCTGCATGAAAGGAAATGTATTCAGCAAAAAACTAGGTGCTAAAAGCTTCAAAATGAGACCAGAACGAGCTACGTAGCACTCGTGGTTTTCATGCAGTGGTGCCACGAACATGGGAGTTTAGCGTATAGCGGTATATTTTTCCCAGCTATGCTCACTACTGGCTACGCTGTCGTCCTCTTGAGAACACAGGGAGCGTGAGTCAGTGGGTGGCGGTAAGCCCTGGGTGTCGGACGTGTGGCCTGCTGCGTTCCCGGCCATTTGCACTCGATTTTAACCCTTTAAAAGCCTTAACCCTCTCACGTTCTTGACGCAATTTTGAGCCTATTAGGGATACTTTAAAGCCTTTGTTACCATCAGGGGTATTTAGAAACCTTTAGTTTAGTTACTTCAACCTCTGCAGTTGTCTTTGAGTTAGCTGTGGGCAGAAAACTAATTTTGGAGAGGTAATTATAAGAGTGAGAGAACTCTATTTCTTATTGCTAATCTGGCAACCTCTGTGTCATATGGTCGTGAGAGGGTTAATAATGCTCCTAACTTGCTGCAAATTGGTGCACGACTTAAGTCGAGCGCCGCCAATAAGGGGTTAAGGGGGTACTACTCGCTTTTTAATGGACCTCCTTCTCCCTCGTGTTTAGCATACTAGTTTTCAGATTCTAAGACGTTCCTTCCATTAGTTTGGCGATTTTAATACTTTTCACCCCATTTCGTTGCCAATTTCAAGACCTTTCGTGCCATGTAGGTGTCGCCTTTTTCTCCTGGCGAGTGATAGCGAGCCCGTCATTTAGAGAGGAAAAGTGTACAAATTTATCTTGAAGAGGGGTCTAGGGGGTGTTTTTTAAGCTTGATGGAGGTCTAGCGAGGAAACTATAACATATATGAATAAATGAATGAATAGCCCCCCAAAACGGCCCATATATCCCCTTAAGTAAACAGGAGAGATATTGACGATATAATAGAACACGACATGATATTAAAGGCTAGATAACAGGAACGGGTGTGATAGATGGGTAAGATGAGCTGATAGATAAAATAGAATATGTAAGTATTATATTCTCTCTCGCTCTCTTTTCTCTCTCTCTCTTTTGTTTTCTTTCTCTTTTTCCTCTCTCTCTCTATTTTCTCTTTCTTTTTTCTCTCTCTCTTTTGTTTTCTCCCTTTTTCCTCTCTCTCTCTCTCTATTTTCTCTCTCTTCCTTTTTTCTCTCTCTTTCTTTTTTCTCTCTCTCTCTCTCTCTCTCTCTCTCTCTCTCTCTTTTCTCTCTCTCTCTTTCTTTTTTTTCTCTCTCTCTATTTCTTTTCTCTCTCTCTCGTTTGTTTTCTTTCTCTTTTTCCTCTCTCTCTCTCTCTCTAACCCATCTGTCCCCTACTAACTTTCTCTAATCCTGCCACGGACATTAGTTCCAGGGCAGTAGTTCCCTTTCCAATTTTCCCTAACCCATTCTAAACCACTGTTTGGACACTTGATCCTCAGTGTTTTGGAGGACAAGCAGCCTAGGGGGGTCACTAGATTTGTTGTTGCTTGATTTCTTTTGTACTCCTTTGTACTCTCTCTTTCTCTCTCACTCTCTCTATACAGTATATATGTAAATTGATTCAAGATAAGTTACTAAAATTCATTCAAATTCACCTACTTGTCCATTTTAAAATAAGTATGATGTTAAGTATAATTAAGTATAAGTAATGTTAATGTATAAGTATAATGTATACTAATAATAAATATAATCACTAACTAATCTCTTTCTTCCTCTCACTTTTACACACTCACTGTTCCTCATTTTCACCCCCACTCTCTCTCTCTCTGTCTTTTACCCTCTCTCTCTCTCACTCTCACTTTCACTCACTCTCTCTCTCTCTCTTTTTTTTTACCCTCTCTCTCTCTCTCTTTCTTGCTCTCTCTCTCCTTCTTTCCCAGCACGTGGCAACAACCCCCCTTGTATGGTAATGAGCTCAGGTTAGAAAGGTGAGACCCCCCCCCCTTCTCTCTCTCTCTCTCTCTTCCCTTCTATCTTCCTCTCCTTTCTGTTTGTCTTCTTCTTTATTATCTCCTTTCTTCTCTCTACACCTCTTCTATCTCTTCTTTACCCCAGGATTCGAACCCACTCACTCCAGGTATATTTGGGAGAGTTGGGCACCATAACCACTAGGCCATGAACAGATATTATGGAAGCAACCTTAGTTCTTATTTGAAGAACCAGGTTATAATGTGAATGTGTGAAAATGAATACCTTGAGATGGTTCGGCCATGTGGAACGTATGGGAAGCGAGACAATGACTAAGAGTGTACAAGAGTTAGGTGGAAGGACAAAGAGGTAGAGGTAAACCGAAAGAGAGGTGGAAGGATGGAGTTAAGAAGTATATGCGTGAAAGCGGTGCTGGATAGGAAGAGGGGCATCAAGTGACTTCGTTCGTGGCCACCTCTTAGGGGATCACGGCGTCCGGCAATAGATTGATAGATAGGTTATAGTCTCGTGGAGGACTATATACCTTCATACATGTGGACAGTTTTTTAGACTTCAACCATGACTATTTTACACATGTCCCCCTGGAAACTCGGCTAAGACAGTCCCTTATATCCATCCGCTCATGGCCGAGTGGTTACGGTGCCCAACTCTCCCAAATATACCTGGAGTGAGTGGGTTCGAATCCTGGTCAATATACTTCTCTCCCTCCCCTCCCCTCACCTCAAATATCTTCACCTCACCTTTCCTCACTTCACCTCACCTTACCTCACCTTACCTCTCCTCACCACACCTCACCTCACCTCACCTCACCTCACCTCATCTCACCTCCCTCCCCCCCCCCCCCCTCACCTCACCTCTTATAGCACTGACTGTAGGTACTCCCTATTAGGTGATGATAAGGCTTATCCTTTGCAGTTATGGAGGTCCTACATGTATCAGGCACATCTGTATTGTCCAGCTTATTTGGTGTGTGTGTGTAGGTGTGTGTGTGTGTGTGTGTGTGTAGGTGTGTCTGTGTGTGTAGGTGATGTGTGTGTGTGTGTGTAGGTGTAGGTGTGTGTGTGTGTGTAGGTGTGTGTGTGTGTGTGTGTGTGTGTGTCTGTGTTTGTGCGTGTGTGTATGTGTGTGTGTGTCTGTTTTTCTATGTGAGTGAGGGAGACAAAAAGCAGAGCTGCCTGTAGCGAGTGCCTCCCCCAGAGTTGAAAGAGCGACAGGGCCAGAATCAAGGGACGTTCGAGCCAAAATTCCTGGACACACAGAGTTTGAAGCAATTTAAGTCATAGGAGGAGGGAAAAACTTATTCTGGGAGAGAGTTCCAGAGCTCAGCTGTTGAATAGAAGAAAGACTGAGAGTAACGTTTCACTCTTGGGTTGGCGAGTTGCACAGAGTAGGGGTGGGATTGTGTTGCAAGACGGGTACCACATACCCTACGTAGAGGAGGTGGTAAACACTGGGAGAGCTCTGAGGAACAATGAATATTGTAGTACCGATAGAATAGCGAGAGAGATGCAACATTGCGGCGAAGAGAGAGAAATTGCAGAGAGTTGATGAGTGGACGGGAATTAATGATACAAAAGGCCTTACTTTCTACTTTGTCTAGGAGTGCGATGTGAGAGGATCCTCCTCACACATGTGAACAATACTCAATACAAGGACGCACTATGCCCCTGTACAGAGCAAGAAGCTGTGCAGGGGTTAAGAACCCCTTGAGGTGGTTGACCACACCCAGCTTCTGGGGGGCTGCCTTAGCAAGACTGGTAATATGGTCCTTCCAAGTGAGAGCAGAAGAGAAGGAGACACCAAGAATATTGAGAGAATAATTATGAAGGATTGATTTTTTTTTGGGGGGGAGTTCCGGACGGGTAGTAGGATGGGTTTTGGTAGCATTAAAAGTAACAAGGTTTTCTCTGCCCCAATTGGAAATAGTAGTTAGATCAGAAGATAAGTGTGTGTGTGTGTGTGTGTGTGTGTGTGTGTGTGTGTGTGTGTGTGTGTGTGTGTGTGTGTGTGTGTATTTACCATAATCTATATAATAAGTAAGGTGTTTAGTACTACAAGAATCATTATACAAGGGGAATGAAAGAATGAAAGTAAATATGTACATAATATTATGTATTATTTTATGCAAGTACGTTTGACCAGTGAAATTACGTAAGTGTGTTTGTAGTATGTATGTATGTATGTGTGTATGTATGTATGTATATATGTACGTATATATCTATGTATGTATATATGTATGTATGGGGGGGAGGGGGGGGGATAACCTTTGACCTGTTGTATGGTAATGATTTTTCTCCCTCCATGGGCGTTCTCTCTCTCTCTCTCTGTATATATATATATATATATATATATATATATATATATATATATATATATATATATATATATACTGTATATATATAGGCTTGCCCTGTTGATAAGGATGAAGCTCTGTACAGACAAATGACCAGTACCGTCAATGGTAACGCTAGTGTAGTTCTAAGCCACTTTAATATGCCTGGTAAGATAAGAAGACAGAACTGCCGTAGGTGAAGGTAGATCTCTTGTTGACTTTGCTGATAATAATTTCTTGATCAGTGGGTAAAAAATATGTTAGACCTTGTGTTCACCACAGACGAAGAACATGTGACCAACTTGTCTGTCTGGGAATCACGTGACCACAACCCCACAACCTAATTCGATTCTCTCTTCACACTTCTTGTAAGACACTCACTGCTCCCCAAAGTAAGAAACTAGATTATCATTGGGCAAACTTTGAAGGTGTTGGGGAAAGTATAGCCCAATGTCGTATTTCTAATTTTCTCTGACTATCATGAGACAATTGTATTCAACTTCTGATGGGTCTAAAGGTAAGGAAAGAGTAATAACTATCCCAACCAAACCTCTGACTCCTCTAATTTCTTTTATATCGTCCAAGATCAGACTAGAGGGTGAAGATGCTCATGCCATTTGGTGCTCTTTCAAGGAGCAGTTCATGGAATGACAAGCTGCCTCAATTCCATTTATATCTACCAAATCAGGCTCACTTCAACCATACTGGTTTACAAGCAGTTAAAAAGAGAAAGTTTGCCTACAGAAAATTTAAAAGAAGTCTGAACCAAAGGGACCTGCACTCCTTCAACATTTGTTGCAGGAAAGTAAAATTTCTAAAGAAGGGAACAAAGTTAAATAAATAACTCAGGGTTGCAGCTCTTTCCAAAGAGAGTCCCAAAATGTTCTTTAGCTATGTCCATAGTAGGAAGCCATTCAAGAGTAGTATTAGACCCATAAAGGATGCAGCAGGCCAACTACAAGTCTTGGGTATTGAGATGTCTGGATCTTTAATATAAATATTGCTTCAGTATTTACCAGAGAAGATACCAGTGACATTCCAAGTCCAGGATAAGTTCATGTGTGTGAAATTTTCAACAGAACTAGATGTAACCCAGAGGAGGTGGCAAAGCGAATAAACAAGCAAAATGAGTTTAAGGCATCTGGGCAAGATGGCTTACTTCCCAGAGTCATGCGAGAAGTGTACGGTCAAGTAGCACCCCATTTAGTGGAAATCTTCCATAAATTGTTAGAAACTGGAGAAGTACCCTAACACTGGAGGCTGGCCAACGTGACCCCATTCTTTCAGAGAGGGGTTCAAGAATTATTGGTCAATTAGCTGAACATCTATCATAGTAAAAATATTAGATGGGTAAATAATGTAACTCACAAGAGTCTAAGAATGTATTCTTCAATCGTGTTGTCAACTTATGGAATAGGCTTCCTTGAGATGTTATAGACTGTAGCACCGTTGATTCCTTTAAACATCGCCAAGACAAACACCTTCCCTTAAATCTGCATCTGACTGCATTTGTAAAAGAATACCTATTTATTTCTATGTTCCCTCAGATACATCTAGGATCACTGCATTTAGTAAATAATTAACTAAGACTTTACTCGCTTTTCCCCAGATATACGAAGGATCACTTAAAACTGTGTTATGTTACTAACCCAATCGTCCCCTGCTAATATCTTCGAACCCTGCAATGGACATTAGTCCTAGGGCAATCCTTCCCTTTCTAATTTTTCCTTTCCCACTCTAAACCACTGTTGAACACTCTGAGCAGCAGTGATGTAGAGAGCAAGCATCCTAGAAGGGTCAGTAGACATGTTGTTGCTTCACTTCCTCTGTACTTATCTCTTTCTCTCCCCACTCTCACTCTACCTCTCTCACATTCAAACACTCTCTCACACACGTAAACATTCACACGTACACACACACACACACACTCTCTCTCTCTCCCTCCCCCCCCCCCCCCCCCTACCCCAGTACAGATCGTGGTGACACACATATAGCCCCCACACCCACCCCCTCTCCCAGCCTATACACATTATGGGTATTCAGAGCCGTCCACACTATTCATAGTGTGGACGGGGTTAGTTCCGATTTCTCCACCAGACGGCGTGGGGCATCATTGGCCCGCTACTCCCAAGTAAATAAACACATTCAACTCTATGCGATTGAATCGGTTTCTACTTTATATGCTCGTAATGCCGTGTCTAACGTGAACACTATGGAAATTGAGTTATCGCCATACATTCTTAGTGTTCTGAAGGGGGAGGGTCCCTAGGGTAAAATAGAGGAAAATTACGACAATGAAGACTTATTACTGCCTTGTGATAAAAGCAGGGTGTATGAAGAGTGAACAACACCGACTATATCTCCTTATATACCGTACTGGGCTAACTTAAATACTGTATTATCATTATTTACATGTAGATTTTATAATTTTACACCATACAGTAGTATGTTGATATTTATCCGTTTTCCGTATATTTTGTTAATGATTACTATGCGAGCGAAGGCGAAGCAGAACACAACAGTTTGTTATAAGACACCAACATGCCATTACTCACTGCCTTTCTGTAATATATGTTTTTTATTGTTTATATATATATATATATATATATATATATATATATATATATATATATATATATATATATATATATATATACCGGTATATATATATATATATATATATATATATATATATATATATAGAGAGAGAGAGAGAGAGAGAGAGAGATCAAATAATGTCTACGTTTTGTAAATTAGAGATACTATACAGATTATAAGCCTTGTTACAGCAGCATAACTGCACATTAATACCGTACAGAAATCTTTGAGAACAGAATATAGAATATTAACCCCTTCTTTACCGGTAACGTCTTTTTGTATTTGATTTCAGCTACATTTAGACGATTATGTTTAAGCTTGGGAAGGATATATGATATATAAAAGGATTAATTGAGATTGGCTGTAGCCTTGTAATGAGTAGACGTCCTTCCTAAGCTGTACAAAATCGTCTAATAGTGGCCAGAATATAATGATAAGTACATCATCGGTACAGAAGGGGTTAAAGGCACGTAACACAATCTACCGGTACATAGGCTAGGCTTACTTATAATTTCAGTGATGCATAATACAGGTTTAGTTAATTAATATGGTCAAATCTCCGATGTATTTAGCTTATTGTAATACCCTCT
The DNA here is from genome assembly GCA_032716605.1 of Paralithodes platypus. NCBI lineage: Eukaryota > Metazoa > Arthropoda > Malacostraca > Decapoda > Lithodidae > Paralithodes > Paralithodes platypus. The sequence goes on from CM064488.1 coordinate 6,505,856, forward strand.
ACCCGCAAAAATCTCGCAACCATAGAAATACCAGAGTTGACAAAATATAACCGATCGAGTTTGGATATTAATCAAAATTTGATGTCAACAAGTTCAAAAGTTAAAACCTACACCAAATATCACCTTATATACGGGCTAGACTTAAAAATACTAACTGTAAATTGATGAATTTTACACAAGGTAGTGTTTGTGTGGGTGGATGAGGTTAAATAAAGGAAATTGTTCCTGTGTTTTCGACCATTCCATCCTTACAAAGCTGTTTATATCGATCCTTTGCACAATCCATTTATCCATTTACCTTCCACTGTTAGATAACATATGATTCATCACGAAGTGTAGCCTACCTGCGGAGATGAAACGCACTTATATATCATAAACTATATGAGAAGACCAGAATTTTAGACCAATCCTCATGGATCATAATGTAGGTAAGGTATGTCCATAAACGGTACCGGTACCAGGTATATAGTTTTGCTTCAACCGACAAACTTCGTGATAAATCGTATATTCTCCTATTATGGAAGGTAACATAGCCTATATTTATACAACGGACTTTGCTTAAACCTCCTCAAATAAACCGTTAGTTAAGTTAATTCTTAGGTAGGTTTGGTGGGTTTGATATTGTTGCACGCCAATGGTTGGCAAAAGAGCCAAGTTCAGATTAATATAATTTTGCTGCATTAAAATGGTAAAACTATGATGGATTTTGCTTATATTGCCAACGAGACTACTTAATTTAGTCTAAATTTCCCTGCATATATAGACGCAATTTATCCGACACGTAAGCATATTATATAAATGATCTATTCACTAAATTGGCATATGTTGGGGTGAAATTAATAAAATATAGATTATAAAATATGTATATTTTCAGTTGATAGATACCGGTAATGTTGGGCATAGCCTAATCAACTCTTTTCATATGTTTCGTTTTATTACCGGTACTTACTTTACATCTAGCAGATTTGCCATTGTACCAAAATCAATGCCTTACATTGTGTTTGTTCCTTATGCTATTTATCATGGAATTTGTCTGTTGAAGCAAACGATATACTTGTACCGTATATGTATACATTTTAATCTATATGAAGAGGTCTAAAGACACACGATTATTCCTTGTCTCTTCATTTAGTATATAATATATACGTTTGTTATATATCAGCTGGTAGGCTACACTTCGTGATGAATCATATTGTCTCTCATTATGGAAGGTAAAATAGATTGATATAAACATATCTTGTGTGAGAATGGAATGGTCGAAAACACATGAAAAATCTGCCCTACCCTCACCCATCCACCATAACAGACATTTCATATACATCATTAATGTGGTTAATAGATTGTTGGTGTCCTATTAATGTTTTGTTTTCAGTTGGCTTTGCATAGGATACGGTAATCTAGTGTAGGCTAATGGTATACGCTTTGCCGTGAATTGCGGTTACCTCCCTAATATATCGATAAACATAAATGTGTATACAAATATATTGTGTAAAATGAGACAATAAATATCAGTACAGATAATTGTTAAGCCTAGTCCTTATACAAGAAGATATTAGACAGTTTCCAGACGGCGATGGATGATAAAGAGCTTTGCGCTTTATATACAAAATAATAACAAAACTTTACTCTTATTGACCGTTGCCGTCTGATAGGTACTGTATGCATCTGTAGTTTTATGAATGAACTAGGCCTATATACAGTATATGTGAGTAAAATTACTTAAGATATGTTCATAATAATCCAAACATCCACACATATTAAAGGAGAGAGCTCAATATTCAGTCTTATCATCTATTCATCATATTGTTTTATGTTACTGCTTTGAAGCTTGTTATTGTTTCCTTAATATATTTTCCTTACATCTTTGATTGTTTGAAATCAATACAAAAGCACATTGTCTTGTCCGTGTGTGCTAAAACAGCCTGGTACAACACAAACTTGATCAGTCTCTTTGTGTACAAGCGCGCGGCAGCCCCGTACCATAGGGCCAGGTACTGGTTTGTTTATTATTGTCACGTGACCTGACGTCACGGCCACACTATGAATAGGCCTACCCACGTGCCTATCATTATTATTATATTACCCTCGGCCGCCGCCACCCTCACGGCCTCTTCAACCCTATAGGTGGTCACCGGCCTTTTTTTTTATCTTTCTCTCCTTATCTTTCTTTCCCTGGCTTGTATTCATTCGGCCCCATTCAGCCAACTGTTTTAAGACGTTTATCCCCATCCAGGTGTCGATTTCTTCCTGGCGAGCGATAGCGAGCCAGCATTGTATGGAGAAATCCGGCTTCGCCGGAGAAATTTTTCTATCGAAAAATTTACAAATTTAGCTTACTGTCAAAACAAAAAATATATATGCTGGCACACTACCGCTCGCCAGGAAAATTTTGATACCTGGATGGGGGTAAACATCTTAAAACAGTAGGCTGAATGGGGCCGAATGGATACAAGCCAAAGAGAGAGGAAGAGAAAGATAAAAACAAACGAGGTGGGCTCCCTTAATCTATCTATCTATCTATCTATATGCTCAGGCCCAATCCCCATTTTGGGGGTAGCCGACTCAAGACAGAGCTCCCTTAATGTATGATAATAATGATAATATCGACACCTGAATGGGGTGATGCGTCGTATGATCGCCAAACTAATGGTGTGAAATGTCTTAAAATCTCCAAACTTAATGGAACGAATCAGGAGAGTTCTAATAATATCTGTATAAATTATTTTTTGTATTTATTGTTGATTGATCTACCTATTAATGTATTTATATTATTAGTTATTGATGTATTTATGTATTTATTCATGTATTTGTTTTGGCCCCATACACCTCCTTCCAGCGCCCCCCCCCCCCCCCTACCTATTAGGGTTAGATTTACAGATTTCGTTGTAACATGCTTTATATAACCACCCCGATAGAAGGTGTCTGTGAGCTAGCGCCGATGCTAAGGCCAGTCCCGTCCAATTAAGGGGAGATTTCCACTTGAGGGATTTTTTTTTCTGAACCCCTTTCTCCCTCATGTTTAGACCCATTGCTTTTGATATTTTAAGACGTTCACCCCATTAGTTTGGCGATTATAAGAACTTTCACCCCATTTCTGACAATTTTAAGACCTTTCGTGCCATCTAGGTGTCGATTTTTTCCTGGCAAGCGATAGCGAGCCTGTAATTTAAGAGTAAGCAGCCTTCGGCCGGGACATTTTTCTACCGAAAAATTTACAAATTTATCTTGAAAGGGGGTCTAGGGGGTGTTATTTTAATTTTGATGGAGGTCTAGAGAACATACTAAAAACCTCCCCTTAAGACAAATCTGGGAAAACCTCCATAGAAGAAGAAGAAGATGGAGGAACAAATCTCTCTCTCTCTCTCTCTCTCTCTCTCTCTCTCTCTCTCTCTCTCTCTCTCTCTCTCTCTCTCTCTCTCTCTCTCTCTCACTTGGACAACCTCAATAGAAGAATCAGGACCAAAAACCAATATATCTCTTTCTCTCTCTCTCTTGCCGATGACACTAAGATAGGAAATGCAATAGTCTCGGAAAGCGATAGCATTAGCCTGCAATCAGAGCTAAACAAAATCACGAAGTGGTCAGAATATTGGCAGATGACCTTTAATGTCAGATACTACAAACAGGCTCCCAAAGCAACGATTACGGACACCACATGAATGGAGAAAAGGTAGATAGTGTATCACAAAATTTAATAAAAGGTAGAGAGTGTATCACAAATAAAAGGTAGAGAGTGTATCACAAATAAAAGGTAGAGAGTGTATCACATATAAAAGGTAGAGAGTGTATCACAAATAAAAGGTAGAGAGTGTATCACAAATAAAAGGTAGAGAGTGTATCACAAATAAAAGGTAGATAATGTATCACAAATAAAAGGTAGAGAGTGTATCACAAATAAAAGGTAGAGAGTGTATCACAAATAAAAGGTAGAGAGTGTATCACAAATAAAAGGTAGAGAGTGTATCACAAATAAAAGGTAGATAATGTATCACAAATAAAAGGTAGAGAGTGTATCACAAATAAAAGGTAGAGTGTATCACAAATAAAAGGTAGATAATGTATCACAAATAAAAGGTAGATAATGTATCACAAATAAAAGGTAGAGAGTGTATCACAAATAAAAGGCAGAGAGTGTATCACAAATAAAAGGTAGAGAGTGTATCACAAATAAAAGGTAGAGAATGTATCACAAATAAAAAACCCGAGTGCTTATAAATGAAAATCTAAAATCTAAAATCCAATGCACGGCTGCAGCTAACAAAGCAAACAGAGCACTAGGATTCATTAATTAAAATAAATTGTCATTGTCATAGTAAAGACATAGTTATACCATTATGCAAAAGTATTGTGAGGCCGCATCTGGAGTAAGCTATGCAGTTTTGGTCTCCCTACTTAAAATAAGACATAGAAAACTCGATTCCGTTGTTCAGCGTAGAGCAAACAAGTTGATCACTTCCCTTAGAAATAAACCATGCAATGAGAGATTATGAGAACTTGATCTGTTATCGATTAAGAACCGGAGAATAAGGGGACAGGTGATAGAGTGTTTTATGATTCTAAAAGGATTAAGTAACGTGAATTCCAATAATCTATTAAAGAGAGTTCCACAAGAGGAAACAAATTAAAACTCATAGACACGAGGGGGTGAACCTAGACACAACTAACACATTATTCACCCACAGTATAATTGGTGAGTGGAATAAGCTCCCTAATGAAGTTATAGACAGTGGCTCACTATACAGACACAAAACAGGTTAGACTCATATCACAGAGAAGTTGGTCTGCAGTTGATAATATTTACTGACAAAAGAACCTGGCAGAAATTAACACCGTTTTCAATTGAAGAGAGCAGACAAATATAGATATACAGTAAAGAGGTGAAGGTATCCATAACAAAGCGTTTTCATTTCTAGCTATTCCATAAATTTCTTCAGGCGATTTCCAAGCCCTGCAAGGTTATTCACTTCGAACTGTTTTCTTGTACGGCAAATTGCCGGAGGGAGTGGAGGGTGGGGAGAGAGCCTCCATCTTTGCTATGCTTTCCTTCCAATTTATCTTACTCTTAGGGATGCTATCTCAACTAGGATTAAGTCCTGGCCACCTAGCAGGGATTGTAAGAGCTGTGTGGCCAGTGTATATATGTAAATCTATGTAATTCACTCATCTAGCCAGCCATCACTAGGCCTAAATACAGCTTACTGGGATATTAGATGCTCAAGGAGAAGCTTGGGGGGGTTAAGGGGGGTGACCTGCTTTTTGTTATTTCTCTCCTTTTCTCTCTTTCTCTGGCTTGTATCCATTCGGCCCCATTCAGCCAACTATTTTAAGACGTTTATCCCCATCTAGGTGTCGATTTCTTCCTGGCGAGCGATAGCGATCAGCCAGCATTATATGAAGAAATCCGGCTTCGCCGGAGAAATTTTTCTATCGAAAAATTTACAAATTTAGCCTGCTGTCAAACAAAAATAAAAAATATGCTGGCTCGCTACCGCTCACCAGTAAACAATTGACACCTGGCTGGGGATAAACGTCTTAAAACAGTAGGCTGAATGGGGCCAAATGGATACAAGCCAGAGAAAGATAGAAAAGGACAGAACAAAAACAGGTGACCCCCCTTAACAGAGGCAGGCAGGCATATGGGAACAAGATGGAGAGAGATAAACATTGATTAGAAAGCAGGTAACAGGTAGATGGTTAACACTAGCTGGTCCGACGTCTTGGGGGTTGTTATGACTGTTGGATTAATTATAATTTAGGATGTAATTGCTTGCTTTTTGCCTTTATCGAGCAGGGTATTTTAGTGTGTCCCCTAGGCAAATATTTCGCCTTCCCAGACTTCCTTCGACAGAGCCAATTTAGTGGATAGGAATCTTGGGCGGCAATTTTGTATTTCAGTTCATAATTAATGGATGATAATTTTTCTGATATATCCGGATTCCTTGACCCTTGAAACCTAGAGTTAAGCCGGTATCACACGAGCGCTTTTCCCCTCAACATTTATCCACAACACTGGTCTGGCAGCTTATGAGGTCAACATTTTACATATTTCGGTTACGTAAATTCATCTATCATCAGTCTAGCTTCCGATACCAATGCAAAATATTCCAGAAATGTTGACAGAAAAATGTTGATGATCGAATGTTGACTATATAAGCTCTCGTGTGATACCGGCTTAAGGGGAGCTTTTTAGTTTGGTCTCTAGATATCCATCAAACTTAAGATTACACCCCCTTGAGCCCCTTTCAAGATAAATTTGTACATTTTTCGGTAGAAAAATGTCCCGGCTGAAAGCCGGTTCCTCTTAAATTACAGGCTCGCTATCGCTCGCCAGGATAAAATTGACACCTAAAAGGC
>CM064488.1:6517209-6539709 GCA_032716605.1 Paralithodes platypus
ACCCTCCCCTTTCTACTACTTCACACCCTCCCTTCTACTTCACACCTCCCTTTCTAACACCCTCCCTTTCTTACTCCACACCCTCCCTTTCTACTTCCACACCCTCCACACCTTTCTATCTACTCCACACCCTCCCTTTCTACTTCACACCCTCCCTTTCTACTCCACACCCTCCCTTTCTACTCCACACCCTCCCTTTCTACTCCACACCCCCCCTCCCTACTCCACACCCTCCCATTCTACTCCACACCCTCCCTTTCCCTTCCACACCCTCCCTTCCTACTCCACACCCTCCCTTTCTACTCCACACCCTCCCTTTCTACTCCACACCCTCCCTTTCTACTTCACACCCTCCCTTTCTACTTCACACCCTCCCTTTCTACTCCACACCCTCCCTTTCTACTCCACACCCTCCCTTTCTACTTCACACCCTCCCTTTCTACTTCACACCCTCCCTTTCTACTCCACACCCTCCCTCCCTACTCCACACCCTCCCTTTCTACTCCACACCCTCCCTTTCTATTCCACACCCTCCCTTTCTACTCCACACCCTCCCTTCCTACTCCACACCCTCCCTTTCTACTTCACACCCTCCCTTTCTACTCCACACCCTCCCTTTCTACTCCACAACCCTCCCTTTCTACCACACCCTCCCTTTCTACTCACACACCTCCCTTTCTACTCCACACCCTCCCTTTCTACTCCCCCTACTCCACACCCTCCCTTTCTACTCCACACCCCTCCCCTACTCCACACACCTCCCTTTCTACTTCCACACCCTCCCTTTCTACTCCACACCCTCCCTTTCTTCTTCACACCCTACCTTTCTTCTCCACACCCTCCCTCCCTTCTCCACACACCCTCCCTTTTTACTACACACCCTCCCTTTCTACTCCACACCCTCCTTTCTACTTCACACCCTCCCTCCCTTTCTACTCCACTCCCTCCCTTTGACTCCACACCCTCCCTTTCACTCCACACCCTCCCTTTCTACTCCACACCCCTCCCTTCCTACTCCACACCCTCCCCTTTCTCTTTCACACCCTCCCCTTTCTACTCCACACCCTCCCTTTCACTCCACACCCTCCCTTTCACTCCACACCCTCCCTTTCACTCCACACCCTCCCTTTCACTCCACACCCTCCCTTTCACTCCACACCCTCCCTTTCTACTCCACACCCTCCCTTTCCTACTCCACACCCTCCCTTTCTACTCCACACCCCTCCCCTTTCTACTTCACACCCTCCCTTTCTACTTCACACCCTCCCTTTCTACTCCACACCCTCCCTTTCTCCCTATTTCACACCCTTCCTCCCCACTTTACACACCCTCCCTCCCTACTCCACACCCTCCCTTCCTCCCTCTTCTTCTTCCCACTCCTCCCCCCCCCCTCTTTCTCTTCCTTCCCTCCCTGCCCCCTCCATCCCCCCCTACCTTTTTGCTTTACGGAGGCATTTTATAAAACTTTGCACTTACCTGTCCCCTTCCCCTACTGTTCTATGAAGACTTCGGCAGATCATTGTATTTCTATTTAAAAACGTTTATTATCATTCTATGTATATAAAAAACGTTCATTGTCATTCTATTTCATGTTTATTATCACTCTATTTCTATTTCAAAACGTTTACTATCATTATATTTTATATTAAAACGTTTATTATAATTTTATTTCTATTTTAAAACATTTATTAGCATTCTATTTTAATTTAAAAAACGTTTATTAAGGCAAACAGGGCATTCTAATAGGCCTACCCAAACCCACCCGCACTTCTAGGTACGTATAATAAGGTCCTCTCAGCTCTCTCACACCCACCTACCCCCCCAGAACACCTACTACCCACCCACCTACCTACCCAACACACACAACCCAGAAGACTTACCCCCCCCCCCACCTAACCTCCAGAAGACCTATTCCCCACCCACCTATCCCCCCACACACACACCAGAAGACCTAACTATTTCCCACCCACCCATACCCCCCCCCACACACACACCAGAAGACCTAGCTATTCCCCACCCACCTATCCCCCCACACACACACCAGAAGACCTAGCTATTCCCCACCCACCTATCCCCCATATCCATGTCCTCCTGAATACCTACTACCCCCCAGAAGACCTACTCCCCACTCACTCTCCTCATAGACCTACGCCCCGCCTCCCAACCCCCATACCCACACACCCTAAAAGCCCTACTTCCCCCACCCCCTACCCCTAAAAGCCCTACTGACCCCCCCACCTACCCCCAAAAGCCCTACTCCCCCACCCACCTCTAAAAGCCCTACTCCCCCCACCTACCCCCAAAAGCCATACTCCCCCCACCTACCCCCAAAAGCCATACTCCCTCCCACCTACCCCCAAAAGCCCTACTCCCCCACCCACCCCCAAAAGCCCTACTCCCCCACCCACGCCCCAAAGAAGGCCTCCCCCCACCTCTCCTCCACACACTCTCCAAAACTCCTACTCCCTTCGCACACACCCACGCCCCCAGAAGGCCTACTCCTCTCCCCCCCCCCCCCCCCCCCTCGAGCCACACTCCTCCCCCCACCCCACACCTACCTCTCACCCACGCTCCCACAAGGCCTACTCCCCCCTCAAACCCCAGCACTCACCCAACCCAAGACCACCTCGACACCCCACCCACCCACCCCTACCTCACACCCACGCCCCCAAAAAGGTGCCACAAGAGTCACGGCGCCCACCATCTTAATTGATCTCAGGGTGTCAGGTAACTCGCCGGGGGCAGGTGTAGGTGAGAACTCCGACAACCCTTCGATGACGAGACAAACTTCCTCCCACCCTCATTTTCCTAGGTCCTAGATTTTGTTTAGACTCTTACAGTATATTATCCATTTATAGGCCGTATTTTTCTTTCGTTGCTATGTACACTCGGATACCAAAGTATCTAGGCCACTCATAAATATTCGTGGCCTTCACTTATTTCTAATTATGGAGGTTTATCTCTGGAAACGAATTGATGAATATAATTTTCTATACAATAACTATATAGGTTATTTATTGAAAAGCAAGTTCCAGCCAAAAATCAATCCAGATAGTTATAATTGCACAAAGAAAAACATAGAGGGGTCCACGAATGCTTATGAGTGGGCCAGAGACTATGGCATCCGAGTGTACAGTTTCCCACATAAGTTCTGACAACCCTTCAACGACTCCACAAACTGCCTCAGATCCTTATTTTCCACCGTCCTTGTTTTTGTTTAGACCTTTATATTATCCAATTATAGGCCGTATCTCTCTTTAGATTAGGCTTTGGTTTCTATGTAACACCTTTATATTATCCAATTATAGGCCGTATCTCTCTTTATATTAGGCTTTGGTTTCTATGTAAGACCTTTATATTATCCAATTATAGGCCGTATCTCTCTTTAGATTAGGCTTTGGTTTCTATGTAAGACCTTTATATTATCCAATTATAGGCCGTATCTCTCTTTAGATTAGGCTTTGGTTTCTATGTAAGACCTTTTATATTATCCAATTATAGGCCGTATCTCTCTTTATATTAGGCTTTGGTTTCTATGTAAGACCTTTATATTATCCAATTATAGGCCGTATCTCTCTTTAGATTAGGCTTTGGTTTCTATGTAAGACCTTTATATTATCCAATTATAGGCCGTATCTCTCTTTATTAGGCTTTGGTTTCTATGTAAGACCTTTATATTATCCAATTATAGGCCGTATCTCTCTTTATATTAGGCTTTGGTTTCTATGTAAGACCTTTATATTATCCAATTATAGGCCGTATCTCTCTTTAGATTAGGCTTTGGTTTCTATGTAAGACCTTTATATTATCCAATTATAGGCCGTATCTCTCTTTATATTAGGCTTTGGTTTCTATGTAAGACCTTTATATTATCCAATTATAGGCCGTATCTCTCTTTAGATTAGGCTTTGGTTTCTATGTAAGACCTTTATATTATCCAATTATAGGCCGTATCTCTCTTTATATTAGGCTTTGGTTTCTATGTAAGACCTTTATATTATCCAATTATAGGCCGTATCTCTCTTTAGATTAGGCTTTGGTTTCTATATAAGACCTTTATATTATCCAATTATAGGCCGTATCTCTCTTTATATTAGGCTTTGGTTTCTATGTAAGACCTTTATATTATCCAATTATAGGCCGTATCTCTCTTTATATTAGGCTTTGGTTTCTATGTAAGACCTTTATATTATCCAATTATAGGCCGTATCTCTCTTTAGATTAGGCTTTGGTTTCTATGTAAGACCTTTATATTATCCAATTATAGGCCGTATCTCTCTTTATATTAGGCTTTGGTTTCTATGTAAGACCTTTATATTATCCAATTATATAGGCCGTATCTCTCTTTATATTAGGCTTTGGTTTCTATGTAAGACCTTTATATTATCCAATTATAGGCCGTATCTCTCTTTAGATTAGGCTTTGGTTTCTATATAAGACCTTTATATTATCCAATTATAGGCCGTATCTCTCTTTAGATTAGGCTTTGGTTTCTATGTAACACCTTTATATTATCCAATTATAGGCCGTAGCTCTCTTTATATTAGGCTTTGGTTTCTATGTAAGACCTTTATATTATCCAATTATAGGCCGTATCTCTCTTTAGATTAGGCTTTGGTTTCTATGTAAGACCTTTATATTATCCAATTATAGGCCGTATCTCTCTTTAGATTAGGCTTTGGTTTCTATGTAAGACCTTTATATTATCCAATTATAGGCCGTATCTCTCTTTATATTAGGCTTTGGTTTCTATGTAAGACCTTTATATATTATCCAATTATAGGCCGTATCTCTCTTTATATTAGGCTTTGGTTTCTATGTAAGACCTTTATATTATCCAATTATAGGCCGTATCTCTCTTTAGATTAGGCTTTTGGTTTCTATGTAAACCTTTATATTATCCAATTATAGCCGTATCTCTCTTTATATTAGGCTTTGGTTTCTATGTAAGACCTTTATATTATCCAATTATAGGCCGTATCTCTCTTTAGATTAGGCTTTGGTTTCTATATAAGACCTTTATATTATCCAATTATAGGCCGTATCTCTCTTTAGATTAGGCTTTGGTTTCTATGTAACACCTTTATATTATCCAATTATAGGCCGTATCTCTCTTTATATTAGGCTTTGGTTTCTATGTAAGACCTTTATATTATCCAATTATAGGCCGTATCTCTCTTTAGATTAGGCTTTCGTTTATATTATTTTTTATAAGACCTTTATATTATCCAATTATAGGCCGTATCTCTCTTTAGATTAGGCTTTGGTTTCTATGTAAGACCTTTATATTATCCAATTATAGGCCGTATCTCTCTTTATATTAGGCTTTGGTTTCTATGTAAGACCTTTATATTATCCAATTATAGGCCGTATCTCTCTTTAGATTAGGCTTTGGTTTCTATGTAAGACCTTTATATTATCCAATTATAGGCCGTATCTCTCTTTAGATTAGGCTTTGGTTTCTATGTAAGACCTTTTTATCCAATTATAGGCCGTATCTCTCTTTAGATTAGGCTTTGGTTTCTATGTAAGACCTTTATATTATCCAATTATAGGCCGTATCTCTCTTTAGATTAGGCTTTGGTTTCTATATACAGTCGGCCAAATAAGTTCTGACAACCTTCAATGACTCGACAAATATCCTCCCACCCTCATTTTCCTCGGTCCTTTGGGTTTTTTTTTGGGGGGGGAGATTTATATATTATCCATTTATAGGCCGTGTTTTTCTTTCGGCTTTTGTTTCTATGTACTGTTGCCCACTTAAGTTCTGGGATGAGGTGTGTAGGTGAGCACTCTGACAACCCTTTAATGAATCGCCAACAAACTTCCTCCCATCTTCATGTTAACCTGTCCTTGGAGACTTTGAGACTTTTATAATATCCATTTATAGGTCTTTTTCTTTAGATTCGGCTTTGTGTAGCGAAATCTACAATTGTTTATGAAAACTCGGTACTAATATGAAACGGAGATGTAGTAGTTCCTTATTTCACCGTTAGTTATCGAGAAGTCAGTGGCTAAGGGATTCAATTTACCGTCAGCTGAAATTAAATAGTCTATAATCTACAAGCTAATAAAACAAAATAATAATAAAAATACTAAAAATAATAATACACATATCTACGAGTTGAACGCGTACCGGAATCACCAATAACACAACACCCCCGAGAGCCGAGATGAGGTAGTGGCCCTAGATCTCCAACACGATCACAACAAACCCGCCCATCCCCCCGGTGACAAATGGCATCTTGATCAATTATCCCCTTACCTGCTCTTACCTGGGCGCCGTAAATGGACAGGAGGGACCAGTTTTTATATATATTTACTCTTTTATTTTTTGTTTAACTTGTTTTTTCCTGGCGACTTTCACCTCGATGTTTGATTAGCTTTATATATATGGTGTGAGGAGTGATTTGACTTAGTGTTTTATTGGCTTATATTTGAGGGGTTTAAGTTGGTGTTTAGTTAGCTTTTATAATAGGGATTTAATTTAGTGTTTTATTAGCTCTTACATGAGGGATTTAAGTTAGTGTTTTATTAGTTTTTACAATAGGGATTTAAGTTAGTGTTTGATTAGCTTTTATATGAGAGATTTTATTTATAGTGTTTTATTAGCTTTTATGAGGGATTTAAGTTGGTGCTTTGTTTGCTTTTATGAGGGATTTAAGTTAGTGTTTTATTAGCTTTTATAATAGGGATTTATGTTAGTGTTTTATTAGCTTTTATAATAGGGATTTAAGTTAGTGTTTTATTAGCTTTTATGAGGGATTTATTTTAGTGTTATATTAGCTTTAATATGAGGAATTAAGTTGGTATTTTATTAGCATCATATAATGGCATGAGGAGTGATTTAATTTAGTGTATTATTAGCTTTTATATGAGTGATTAACTTTAGTATTATATTAGCTTTATATATGGCATGTGGAGTGATTACATTTAGTGTTTTGTTAGCTTGTATATGAGGGATTTAAGTTAGTATTATATTAGCTTTATATATGGCATGTGGAGTGATTACATTTAGTGTTTTGTTAGCTTGTATATGAGGGATTTAAGTTAGTATTATATTAGCTTTATATATGGCATGTGGCGTGATTACATTTAGTGTTTTGTTAGCTTGTATATGAGGGATTTAAGTTAGTATTATATTAGCTTTATTATGATGAGTTATTTAATTTACTATTATATTAGCTTAATATATTATGGCATGAGGAGCGATTTAACTATCGCTCGTCAGGAAAACTCGACATCTAAATGACACGAAATATCTTGATATTAATACAGAAATGGAACGAACGGTCTTAAAATCGACAAAATAATGGGGTGAACGTCTAAAAAAAAACTCAAAACTAATGAGGCTAAAAATGACAAAGAGGGTCCAGAAAAGGCAACTACTTCTCCTCTTAATATGTTAAACATTCTTGACAGTAAGATGGTATATGTAACAACAAAAATAAATAATTATAATATAATGATATATGATTTATATTTTATATAGAAGCCAATAGAAGTAAAACATTAGGTAAATTCGCATGCTTAGTTTTTATAAAGATAGATGTAAAATTTAACGCTTGAAACTAATTGAATTTAAGTTTGATGACATGAACAAAGAGAGCACAAATATTTAAATACAACACGAGTACTATAGAGATTTCCATCATACAGGGACGATTAAACACACATTCTCTCTCTCTCTATCTATCTATCTATTTATCTCTATCTTACTCTTACTCTCTCTCTCTCTCATACAAGCGCCCCTCCCCCCCAACCCTACATGAACGGAGAACAATACATCCACACAGGGGAAACACACACACGAACATGCCGACAGACAATACACGTACACACACACACTCACAATACGTACACACACACACACACACACACACACACACAGACAAAGACTACATAGACCTAGGGGGAGGGGAGGGGAGGGGAGTTTTGGGTAGGGTGGGTGGGGGGGGGGGAATTAGTTATGGCTAGACTGATGTGGAATGGGCTCTCACTCACTCACTCGAAATATCAACTTCGTTCTTTACTAGAAGTTTCCCAGTAGAAGTTTTTCTCATTCTGTTGGGGGACTTTTTTCCCCCAACTGAATTTCATGCCGACCAACGGTCGGAGGGAGAGGTGGGTGGGGAAAGAGTCGTCTGCTTTGCTATCCTTGTCTTCCACTTTGTAGCAATTTCTATTTAAGCATTAAAGCCGGACTACCTAGTAGGGCCCGCAAGGTCGGTGTAGTGTGTGTATCTATGTAACTATATGTAACTCTCTCTCTCTCTCTCTCTCTCTCACTCACTCTCTCTCTCCTTCCCACGCCATCTATGAGACCGTTGTACTGTATATCCCTACATATATCTGTTTCGATCAATCCGTATATATATCGTATTTATTTGTATAGATTTATCCAGCTAGCATAATTACCAGAGAGAGAGAGAGAGAGAGAGAGAGAGAGAGAGAGAGACCCATCCAACCCTTAATTAAGATAACTTCTAGGCAGAGTTAAAATCGCTCCATAGACTATTATATACTAGATATAAGGTAAATCCAGGTAAGTTAATTAGTGGTACAACACAGGTAAGATAGTGGTACAATACTGGTTTTTATTTCATCTTTTTTCTTCCTTTTACTTTATTTTGTTGTTGTTCTTCTTCTTCTAGATATAGATGGGTAGATAATTCGATAGCTAGAGATAGATAGATAGATAGATAGATAGATAAAGAGAGAGAGAGAGAGAGAGAGAGAGAGAGAGAGAGAGAGAGAGAGAGAGAGAGAGAGATATGAGGAGGAGGTGAAAATAGTCATTAGCCTCACCCTAACATTAATCATACTACGGCCATTTGCATAATACAACCCCCCCCCCCCCCTCTCTCTCTCTCGCTCTCTCTATCTACCTATCTACGTATCGTTCTTGTCTTTGTAGGATATTATTTGGTGAACAATTAATCAAATCTCTCTCTCTCTTTCCTAATAATATATCTAATAACAGAGATACTAATTAACCCTCCTCCCTTTCTTATGCAATCTCTCGTTAAGCTACTCCTATTGGTTCAACTCATATTTTCCTCCTCCTCGTCTCTTCCTTTTCCTCCTCCTCCTCCTCGTCTCCTCCTTCTCCTCGTCTCTTCCTTTTCCTCCTCCTTCTCCTCCTCCTCCTCGTCTCCTCCTTTTCCTCCTCCTCCTCCTCTTCCTCCTCGTCTCTTCCTTTTCCTCCTCCTCCTCCTCCTCCTCGTCTCCTCCTTTTCCTCCTCCTCCTCCTCTTCCTCCTCGTCTCTTCCTTTTCCTCCTCCTCCTCCTCCTCCTCGTCTCCTCCTTTTCCTCCTCCTCCTCCTCTTCCTCCTCGTCTCTTCCTTTTCCTCCTCCTCCTCCTCCTCCTCGTCTCCTCCTTTTCCTCCTCCTCCTCCTCCGTTTCCTCTTAGTCTCTTCCTTTTCCTCCTCCTCCTCATCTCCTTTTCCTCCCCCTCCCCCTCACATCTTCCTCCTCTCCCTCATCTCCTCCCCCTCCTTTCCTCTTTCTTCCTCTCCTTTCCTCCTCCTTCTCTTCCTCCTCCTCCTTCCTCCTCGCTGATTTCCTTGGATATGTGTTTTGTTCCTTATTCCTTATTCTCTCTTTCCCTTCCTCCTCTGTTCGCATCATTATACTGTCTTTCTCTTCTCAGCACATATTCTCTCTCTCTCTCTCTCTCTCTCTCTCTCTCTCTCTCTCTCTCACTCACTCACACTCTCTCTCTCTCTCTGACGTATTTGGACAGGTTGGGGAGAAGGGGGGTGGGGGGGGGGGGGTGAGTTATGGGTTGCTGGGTGTGGGTGGAGAGAGAGAGGCTATAATTATATATATTATATAAACACACACACACACACATTTAAAAGCAATCTCCCATTCAAGGTATACTGGTAGTAATAAACCAATTTCATACAAGGATAGAAGGTCAATTACTATCAATGTACGGTAGCTGTAATAAGTCATGTCACAGCTGTCATTATGTTTGGTTCACTCTGCTGTATTAATGTCTGCCAGATGTTGAGTAGGGTATGTAAGTGTAGGAACATATTTATATCTCGCTCTAAATCGTCTTATTAAACTCAGAGTCAAAGCTAAACAGACGTCATCGTGCTGAAGGGGTTAATTTTCCCTTTTTATAACCTTGAATTTTCACAGTGCACTTCAGGGAATTTATTATAATTATTATTAGTTTGTTTTTATTTTACTGGACCCCGTTCTCCCTCATGTTTAGCCCTATTAGTTATGAGATTATAAGATGTTTACCCCATAACTTTGGCGATTTTAAGACATTTCACCCCATTTATTTATCGATTTTAGACTTTTCGTGCCATTTAGTTGTCGATTTATTCCTGCCGACCGATTGCGAGCCTGTAATTTAGCAGCAACCAGCCTTTGGCCGGTACATTTTTCGGTAGAAAAATGTAAAAAAAGTAAGTCGAAGGGGATTTTGAGTGTGTTTTTTACAAGCTTAGTAGAGGTCTAGAGACTAAAAAAAAAAAAAAAAATATATATATATATATATATATATATATATATATATATATATATATATATACCGTATATATATATATATATATATGAAAAATGTAAACATAAAAGATTAAATAAGTTATAATATTAATCTTGTATTTAACAGAATGATGAATTAAAAAAAAAAAAAAAAAAATCCCCTCCCACATAATTATCCTAAAAAACATCCAATCTCCCCCCCCCCCCCCCCCCTCCCTTAAGGCAGTGTCACACGAGCTCTTTTTCCGTGCAAATTGTAGTCTGGCATCTCCAAAATTTAAGTTATAAGTCACACCCCGTTCTTAACATTATTCATCAATTACACAAACCCCAATGTACTTTAATAAACTAATGAAATCATATGGTCCTCCCGGGATTCGAACTCGGGACACCACACCCAGAACATAAGCACCTCAACCATTACACCACCAACACAGAAATCAGCCACCTAACAAAATCTACCTTCAGTCTAGTTCCCGATTTCCCATGTGAAAGAGGGGTAGTACTCGCTTTTTATGGACCCCCTTCTCCCTCATGTTTAGCATATTAGTTTTGAGGTTTTAAGACGTTCGTTCCGTTAGTTTGTCGATTTTGAGACTTTTCACCTCATGTTTTGTCAATATTAAGACCTTTCGTGCCCTGTCGGTGTCATTTTTTTCCTGGCGAGCGATAGCGAGCCTCTAATTTTAAAAACACTGATTTTTAGTATTGATAAATACGTTACATTGAGCGTATTTATCAATACGAAATATCAGTGTGGAATGTTGTCATACAATCGGCCAAATAAGTAATGTCTCGGTACCAAGTATATTTCGATCAAGAATTGGTATCTGCAATATCTAAAACTTGATTTATTCGTTACAAGCATGTCCCTACACTTACCCACCCTATTCAACATCTGACAGACATTGATACAGCACAGAGCGATCCAAACGTAATGACAGCTGAGACATCACTTATTAGCGCCACCGTATCCATAAATTATGTTCTTCGCTTTATCTATTCACATCGGAACACGATTGAAACACGTGTGACAGGTCAGGTCAGGTGAAGGTATTGAAGTATAAGCCTTTACAACGGCACCTCATAGCTACTTCTACTTTTTCCTATGTTCTGAAGAGTGTAGAGAGGGGAGAAGGGGTGTTGGAGAAAGATGAAGCTGTTGGAGTGGCTTTGTTATGTGTATTATTAGTCTGTACACGTGTGTATCAGTTTTGTTACAAGCAAGTTTCATTTTGACAGTGAACATTTGAACACAGTTATTACAGTGTGTGTGTGTATGTTTATGTGTGTAAGTAAGACACGTACATAGAGGGTGCTGTAGTGAGTGTGTATATGTAAGAAACGTACATAGAGAGTGATGTACATGTAAGAAACGTACATAGAGGGTGCTGTATTAGTGTGTACATGTAAGAAACGTACATAGAGGGTGATGTACATGTAAGCAACGTACATAGAGGGTGTGTACATGTAAGAAACGTACATATAGGGTGTGTACATGAAAAAAACGTACATAGAGGGAGATGTAGTGAGTGTACATGTAAGAAACGTACATACAGTAGAGGGTGTGTACATGTAAGAAACGTACATATAGGGTGTGTACATATAAGAAACGTACATGTAGGGTGATATAGTAAGTGTGTACATAAAGGGTGTGAACATATAAGAAACGTACATAGTGAGTATGTACATGTAAGAAACGTACATGTAGGGTGATACAGTAAGTGTGTACATAGAGGGTGTGTACATATAAGAAACGTACATGTAGGGTGATACAGTAAGTGTGTACATAGAGGGTGTGTACATAAATTATAAGAAACGTACATGTAGGGTGATGTAGTGTGTACATAGACATAAGGTTTCCCCCAGACCCCCCCCCAGCCTATATATACCCATCCATCCTACCCTTGTCACACCCATACTGTCAACCCTCCCACACCCTCCATATCCTTCACCCTTGTCACACCCTCACGTCTAACACACACCCCTCCATCCCTACCCCCACTCTCTCTCTCACACACACACTCTCTCTCTCTCTCTCCTCCATAAAGTGAGTTATTGTGTAATTACTGTATTATTGAGGATTTTGCTTGCTTTTGCTGTTTTTAAAGGGGGTCACCGGCTTTTTTTTTTTTATCTTTCTCTCCTTTTCTCTCTTTATCTGGCTTGTATCCATTCGGCCCCATTCAGCCAACTATTTTAAGACGCTTATCCCCATCCAGGTGTCGATTTATTCCTGGCGAGCGATAGCCAGCCAGCATTGTATGGAGAAATCCGGCTTCGCCGGAGAAATTTTTCTATCGAAAAATTTACAAATTTAGCTTGCTGTCAAAACAAAACTATATATATGCTGGCTCGCTACCGCTCGCCAGGAAAATATTGACACCTGGATGGGATAAACGTCTTAACACAGTAGGCTGAATGGGGCCGAATGGATACAAGCCAAAGAGAAAGGGAGAGAAAGAGAAAAAAGGCGAGGTGGGCCCCCTTAAGCAATGTACAGTATTTAGTTTGTCCCCTCGGCTGACAAAAATACCTTCCCTGACTTCCTTCAAACTTAAACAGACCCCCTTCCATGGCTCAGTTGATACCTCCCTGCTTAGCTTCCAGCAGTCTAGCGTTCAATTCCCGCTCAGGTTGAAAACAGTTTTTCTGAGATACAGCCTGCGGCTATCGTGTCCCCTTGAGCAAGGGAGATGGGGAATGGTCTCTGGTTGATTAATGTGGTCAAGCGTTTGTGAATCCTAGAAGGAGGAAATAAGGCGCTATAAAGGTAACCCGACGATTATCTATCTATCTATCTATCTATCTATATGCTCAGGCCCAATCCCCACTTTTCCTATTTTTATTTTGTATTTTCTATTTAATTTTGATTTATTATTTTTTTTTCTTTCTTGGGGGGTGGCCGCCTCAAGACAGAGCAAGAACAGGGAAAACACAACACACAACACAAAACAACGAACAAACACAGACAAAACACAAATTCACACACATCTATCATCATTAGAAAAATATTCCGGGCAAAGGCCGATTTCCTGTAAGTTACTCGCCCAGACAAAACCCCGAAGCGTCTTATTATCACCAAATTAATGGGGTGAAACGTCATACAATCTCCAAAGTAATGGGGCATGCTTTCTTCCTATCATACTTATCTTCCTTCTTTCCTCCCTTCCTACATCGGCCCCTCCCTCTCCTGCCGTCCTTTCTTCCTTCCTTCCCTTTGTCTTGCATTCTCATCCTATTCCCTCCTTCCTTCATTCCTTCCTTCCCTCCTACCTTCCTTCGTTCCTCCCTCCTTCCTTCTTTCTTTCCCTCCTTCCCTGCCTTCACCCTTTCCTTCCATCCTTCCTCTCTTCTATCCTTCCTTCCTTCCTACCTTCCTTCCTTCCTTCCCTCCTTCCTTCCTTCATGCCTTCCTCCCTTCCTTCCTTCATTCCTTCCTGCCTTCCATCTCCCTAATGGTGCTCCTAATGAAGTGCCTCACCTTGGATGAAAACACACATTACAGAAGGAAGGAAGGAAGGAAGGAAGGGGAGAAGAAAGGAAGTAAGAAAGGAGGGAAGAGAGAAAGGAAGGAAGGAAGGAAGAAAAGAAGGAAGGAAGAATGGAAGGAAGGAAGGAAGAACAGAAAGAAGGAAGGTAGGGAGGTAGGTAGGAAGGAAGGAAGGGGGGAAGAAAGGAAGGAAGGAAGGTAGGTAGGAAGGAAGAGAGGGAGGAAAGGAAAGAAGGAAGGAAGGACTGAAGGAAGAAAGGAAAATACATTACAGAAAGAAGGAAGAAATAAAGGAAGCCAGGAAGGAAGGAAGGAAGAAAGGGAGGAAGGAAGAAAGAAAGGAAGGAAGGGAGGAAGTAATGAATGAAGTAAGGAAGGAAGGAAGCAAGGAAGGAAGGAAGGAAGAAAGGGAGGAAGGAAGAAAGGAAGGAAGGGAGGAAGTAATGAATGAAGTAAGGAAGGAAGGAAGCAAGGAAGGAAGGAAGGAAGGAAACATACTTCCTTCCTCTCTCCTATCATACTTCTCTTCCTTCTTTCCCTCCTTCCTACATCGGCCCCTCCCTCTCCTGCCGTCCTTTCTTCCTTCCTTCCCTTTGTCTTGCATTCTCATCCTATTCCCTCCTTCCTTCATTCCTTCCTTCCTTCTTACCTTCCTTCGTTCCTTCCTCTTTTCTTCCTTCGTTCCTTCCTCTTTTCTTCCTTCCCTCCCTCTTTCCTTATTTCTTTCCCTCCTTCCCTGCCTTCACCCTTTCCTTAAGGAAGGATGAAAGGGTGGAAGGAAGGAAGGAAGAAGGAATGAATGAAAGAATAAATAAATTAAGGAAGGCAGGAAGGAAGGAAGGTAGGTAGGTAGGAAGGAAGAGAGGGAGGAAAGGAAGGAAGGAAGGAAGGAAGGAAGGACTGAAGGAAGAAAGGAAAATACATTACAGAAAGAAGGAAGAAATTAAGGAAGGAAGGAAGGAAGGAAGGAAGGAATGAATGAATGAAGGAAGGAAGAGGGAAGGAAGGAAGGAATGAGGGAAATAGGAAAGGAAGGAAGGAAGGTAGGAAAGAGGGAAGGAAGGAAGAAATGAAAGAAGGAAGGAAGGAAGAAATGAAAGAAGGAAGGAAGGAGGAAAGGATGATAATGATGATAATAATAATAATGATAATCAACACTATCTGGTCCGACTTCTTGGAGTTTATTGTGATATTTGGTCTCATTATTATTGAGGATTTTGATTGCTTTTGCCATTGGTTTCCCCCCCCCCCCCCGACTAACAAAAACACCTTCCCAGACTTCCTTCAAACTAAACATAAAATGCCCACTCAGACCCCCTTAAAGCTAAATGTGTATATTTTTCGATATAAATTCCTTCTAAGTTACAGGCTGGGTACGTATCGCTCGCCCAGAAAAAAGATCGACACCTGAATGGGATGAAGTATCTTTAATTATTATCGGCAAACTAATTGGGTGAAACGTCTTAGAAGCTCCAAACTAATGAAGCGAAGCTCCATTTTTCTTGTCACTCTCTCTCTCTCTCTCTCTCCTTCCCTAAATACCGTACTCTTAACACTCACTCTCTCACACACACTCCCTCTCTCTCACCCACACAGCCACTCACACACACTCTCTCTTTCCCTTAATAACGTACTCTTGACACTCACTAACACACTCTTTCTCACACACACACCCACACTCTCTCACACACACACACACACACATACCCACTCTTTCACCCACACAGCCACTGACACACACACACACACACACACAGCCCTAGCCTAGTAGGTAGAGCTCTCGTCTCACACACGAGGGGTCGGGGGTTCAATCCCCGGCCGGGCGGAGACAAATTGGGCTTGTCTCCTTTCATGTGTTAGCCTCAGTTCACCTAGCTGTAAATAGGTACCTGGAATAAGTGGACGATGTTGTGACGTCCCATCTGGGGTTGGCAAAAATGGTACAAGGCGAGATGGGTATCATATGGTTCACCTAAGCTGATGGCTACCTAAGCCTTCGGGCGAGACGGTACCGTCTATAGTGAGAATGGTACCATACAGATCCACCCTAAGCCTTCGTTTCCGATGTCGCCAATTGGCTAAAAATACAGACTACACACACATCCACAGCCATTCCAACGATACATATAACACCTACACATATAGGAGGCGGGAAATAACGAGCATGCTCACTCCCGCAATACAACTAGAGTAAGTACAACTAGAGTAAGTACACACACATTCTCTCACTCTCCCACCACCATAATAACAACATACTCCTAATACCTCACATTAATAACGTCTGAAGGTCCTCGGTGCCTTGCTCACGATTATAATTACCTTCTTTCATCCTATCATATTTCCTTCTTTCCTTCCTTCTATCATAATTCCTTCCTTCCTTCAATCATACTTCCTTCCTTCCTTCTATCATAATTCCTTCCTTCCTCCTTCCACACTTCCTTCCTTCCTTCTATCATAATTTCCTCCTTCCTTCCTTCCTTCATACTTCCTTCCTTCCTTCCTTCCATCATACGTCCTTCCTTCCTTCCTTCTATCATACTTCCTTCCTTCCTTCCTTCCTTCATACTTCCTTCCTTCCTTCCTTCCTTCTATCATACGTCCTTCCTTCCTTCCTCCTACATATAATACTTCCTTCCTTCCTTCATACTTCCTTCCTTCCTTCCTTCCTTCTATCATACGTCCTTCCTTCCTTCCTTCATACTTCCTTCCTTCCTTCCTTCCTTCTATCATACGTCCTTCCTTCCTTCCTCCTACATATAATACTTCCTTCCTTCCTTCCTTCCTTCCTTCCTTCCTTCTATCATACGTCCTTCCTTCCTTCCTCCTACATATAATACTTCCTTCCTTCCTTCCTTCCTTCCTTCTATCATACGTCCTTCCTTCCTTCCTTCCTTCCTTCCTTCTATCATACGTCCTTCCTTCCTTCCTCCTATATATATATCATACTTCCTTCACTTTTTGGTCGATTTTTATATTTATTTAGTATTTTTCTACTTTCCTCCCCAGACCTCCATCAAACTCGCTATCGCTCTCCAGGAAAAAATCGACACCTAAATGGCACGAAAGGTCTTAAAATTGACAGGAATGGGGCGAAAGTTCTTAAAATCGCCAAACTAAAGGGGCGAACTTTTTAAAATGTCAAAAGCAACGGGGCTAAACATGAGGGAGGAAGGGGTCCAGAAAAAAGTCCTACAAGTGGAAATCTCCCATTAATTAGGATACTCTCTGAATTTATTTTTGGATGGAACTTATTTTCCAATAAATATTATAATTATACATTTTATAGTTTTGTAATTGATGTATAGAAAAATATTTGTATAGATACGTTTTCAGAGGTGTCTATCTATCTATTGCCAGAGGTCGTGATCTTCGAGGGGTGGCCACGAATGAATCGCCCCCATGCACCTCTGTCCCCTGTCAGCCGACGCCCCTCCTCCCAACCAACACCGCTTTCACGCATATACCTTCAACTCCATCCTCCCACCTCACTCTTGGGCTGCCTCTTCCTCTCCATCCTCCCACCTCACTCTTGGTCTGCCTCTCCCTCTCCATCCTCCCACCTCACTCTTGGTCAGCTTCTTCCTCTCCATCCTCCCACCTCACTCTTGGTCTGCCTCTTCCTCTCCATCCTCCCACCTCACTCTTGGTCTGCTCTCCCTCTCCATCCTCCCACCTCACTCTTGGTCTGCCTCTTCCTCTCCATCCTCCCACCTCACTCTTGGTCTGCCTCTCCCTCTCCATCCTCCCACCTCACTCTTGGTCTGCCTCTTCCTCTCCATCCTCCCACCTCACTCTTGGTCTGCTCTCCCTCTCCATCCTCCCACCTCACTCTTGGTCTGCCTCTCCCTCTCCATCCTCCCACCTCACTCTTGGTCTGCCTCTTCCTCTCCATCCTCCCACCTCACTCTTGGTCTGCATCTCCCTCTCCATCCTCCCACCTCACTCTTGGTCTGCCTCTCCCTCTCCATCCTCCCACCTCACTCTTGGTCTGCTCTCCCTCTCCATCCTCCCACCTCACTCTTGGTCAGTTTCTCCCTCTCCATCCTCCCACCTCACTCTTGGTCTCCTCTTCCTCTCCATCCTCCACCTCACTCTTGGTCTGCTCTCCCTCTCCATCCTCCCACCTCACTCTTGGTCAGTTTCTCCCTCTCCATCCTCCCACCTCACTCTTGGTCTGCCTCTTCCTCTCCATCCTCCCACCTCACTCTTGGTCTGCCTCTCCCTCTCCATCCTCCCACCTCACTCTTGGTCTGCCTCTCCCTCTCCATCCTCCCACCTCACTCTTGGTCTGCTTCTTCCTCTCCATCCTCCCACCTCACTCTTGGTCTGCCTCTCCCTCTCCATCCTCCCACCTCACTCTTGGTCTGCCTCTTCCTCGCCATCCTCCCACCTCACTCTTGGTCTGCCTCTCCCTCTCTGTCCCTCCACCTCACTCTTATACCACACTCTTAGTCAATCTCTCGCCTCCCATACATTCCACATGGCCGAAGGTGTGAGGTCCACGAAATTTTCCGAGTGGCTTTACCACCATCCTCCCTGATAATACGACCACCACGAAACAGGCTCTCTCCCCCCCCCCCCCCCCAATTGCTTAAGGGGAGATAGGTCGTTTTTCTGGCCCTCCTT
The DNA here is from genome assembly GCA_032716605.1 of Paralithodes platypus. Taxonomy (NCBI): domain Eukaryota; kingdom Metazoa; phylum Arthropoda; class Malacostraca; order Decapoda; family Lithodidae; genus Paralithodes; species Paralithodes platypus. Next base: position 6,535,836 of record CM064488.1, read on the forward strand.
CTCCCTCATGTTTGGCCATATTAGTTTTCAGATTTTAAGACGTTCGGCCCATTAGTTCGGCGATTTTAAACCATTCGCCCCGTTTATCTGTCAATATTAAGACTTTTCGTGTAATTTAGGTGTCGAGTTTTTCATGGCGAGCGAGAGCGAGCCTGTAATTCAAGAGGAACCGGCCTTCGACACCGAATTTATCCTGAAGGAGGGTCTTAGGAGTGATTTTTTTAAAGCTTGATGGAGGTCTAGGGAGGAAACTAAAAAATATATTTAAAAAATAATAATTAAGCAAATAAATACGCCTTTCCCCCCTAATAAATACGCCTTTCCCCCCTAATAAATACGCCTTTCCCCCCTAATAAATACGCCTGTCCCCCCTAATTCCTTGCCTTACCTAATCACGGTAAAGTGGTGTGTGTGTGGTGTGGGGCTTAGCACGGGGCGAAAAGATGAGGGATGGACCGTAATAATGCGTATTATGGGGCCGTGATGGGTGGTGGAGAGAGAGAGAGAGAGAGAGAGAGACGGGTGGTGGTGAGGGGGGCAGGGAGAGAGTGGTGGTGAGGGAGGGGAATTGGTGGTGAGGGAGGGAGGGAGAGAGAGTGGTGGGGAGAGTGAGAGAGACAGGTGGTGGTGAGGGACAGGTGGTGGTGAGGGAGAGAGTGATGGTGAGGGAGGGAGGGAGAGAGAGTAGTGGTGAAAGAGAGACAGGTGGTGGTGAGGGAGGGGAATTGGTGGTGAGGGAGGGAGGGAGAGAGAAGTCAATAGAATATCATGTATAATTCTTAAGGGGGGTCACCGGCTTTTTTGTTTGTGTGTCTTTCTCTCCTTTTCTCTTTTTCCCTGGCTTGTATCCATTCGGCCCCATTCAGCCAACTGTTTTAAGACATTTATCACCATCCAGGTGTCGATTTCTTCCTGGCGAGCGCTAGCGAGCCAGCATTGTATGGAGAAATCCGGCTTCACCGGAGACATTTTTCTATCGAAAAATGTACAAATTTAGCTTGCTGTCAAAACAAAAATATATATATGCTGGCTCGCTACCGCTCGCCAGGAAAATATTGACACCTGGATGGGGGTAAACGTCTTAAAATAGTAGCCTGAATGGGACCGAATGAATACAAGCCAAAGAGAGAGGGAGAGAGCGAAAAAAGCGAGGTGGGCTCCCTTAAACATTAGGCTATTCAGTGTGTAGTTGGGTCTGAGTACATGATTAGATTGATATCCAGTATTCGATAAATGAATATCAAATCTTAGCCATGCACTTAACCTTCAACTGTCTTGATGGTGTAATGGTTAGAGTGTTTAAGATCTGTATGTGGTAACCCAGGTTCGAATCCCGGGAGGATCACATGCTTTCAATAATTTCATTGGAAGATGTTTGGTGTTGGGAGTGACATATATAAATTAGATTATTTACTATTCGGTTGAAACAAAAAAGTGCTTAGCCTCATGTGTTTTCCTGTGATCTTATAACCATTTCCTCTGGTGCAATTTGATTGATCAGTTGTGAAGTAATTGTAAACCCTTTGAGTACCAGCGACGTGTGCTATCTTTTATTCTAGCTATATTTAGACGATATTATGCAGCTTAGGAAGGATCTGCGGTAGTTAAAAGGGTTGGTTGAGATAGTTTGAAGCCTTTTTTTATTGCTATTGGTCCTTTCTAATCTGAACAAAATCATCCATCCAGCACAGCTTTCACGCATATACTTCTTAACTCCATCCTGCCACCTCTCTCTCGGTCTATCTCTCCCACTCTGTCCTCTTCTTAACTCCATCCTGCCACCTCTCTCTCGGTCTACTCTCCCTCTCTGTCCTCTTCTTAACTCCATCCTGCCACCTCTCTCTCGATCTATCTCTCCCTCTCTGTCCTCTTCTTAACTCCATCCTGCCACCTCTCTCTCGATCTATCTCTCCCTCTCTGTCCTCTTCTTAACTCCATCCTGCCACCTCTCTCTCGATCTATCTCTCCCTCTCTGTCCTCTTCTTAACTCCATCCTGCCACCTCTCTCTCGATCTATCTCTCCCTCTCTGTCCTCTTCTTAACTCCATCCTGCCACCTCTCTCTCAGTCTACCTCTCCCTCTCTGTCCTCTTCTTAACTCCATCCTTCCACCTCTCTCTCGGTCTATATCTCCCTCTCTGTCCTCTTCTTAACTCCATTCTTCCACCTCTCTCTCGATCTATCTCTCCCACTCTGTCCTCTTCTTAACTTCATCCTGCCACCTCTCTCTCGGTCTACTTCTCCCACTCTGTCCTCTTCTTAACTCCATCCTTCCACCTCTCTCTTGGTCTACCTCTCCCTCTCTGTCCTCTTCTTAACTCCATCCTGCCACCTCTCTCTCGATCTATATCTCCCTCTCTGTCCTCTTCTTAACTCCATCCTGCCACCTCTCTCTCGGTCTACCTCTCCCACTCTGTCCTTCCACCTAATAATAATGTAAACAAAGTAGGCTACAACATTTCATTATTTAATCCAAAGTTACTGAAACACACGACCTAACATGACTTAAGTAAATGACCATAACATTATACTGTATAGGCTCCCTATAAATGGCTGGGTACCATAATATATCACCTGGACTAATTGACCTGAATGACCTCCTTAATTGGTACCTGGAAGGGGGGGGGGGGGTTATAGTTAGTCTCTCAGAGACCTTGCGGTTCATTTCGGTGAGAAGTGGAAGGAGAGATAATGTTTAGTGCACTACACTCTTTACAGAGTGTGCAAAATACTATCTACTATCTTCTTGAACTGCTCTACTGAAGAACTGTTTACAACTTCGGAGGAAGTTTGTTCCAGGTAGAAAATATTTGATATGTGAAAAAGTGTCCACAAAGACTAGTGCTGAACCTTTTCAATTGTAACTTCCAGCCATGGTTGCGTGTTGTATTCATATTGAGGCTAAATATTTTGCTATGTTCCACATTGTTAAAACCATTAAGTGTTTCCAACGGAAATTAGGTCAACCGGTCCCCATAGCTCATTCTTCTAAGCGATGGAATAAGCTTTGTAGCTTTAGCTTGTACTCTTTCCAGTCGCCCTATATCGAGTGCTGGAAACCAGAATTGAACAGCATACTCCAGGAGAGGCCGTATCAGAGCGTTGGATATTATAAGGACTATGTATCTATCTATATGCTCAGGCCCAAGCCCCACTTATCCTATTTTTATTTTTATTTGCTATTTTACTTTATTTTTTATTTTTTTTTTTTTATTTTTTTTTTTTATATATGGACTATTTCCTTTTTTCTAGGCTTAACCCCTTCTATACCGGCGACGTATTCATATTTTTATTCTAGATATATTTAGACGATTTTGTGCAGTTTAAGAAGGAGCTATGATAGCATAAAGGGTGAAGTGAGATAGTTCGAAGCCTGTTACTTACTGGAGCTTTAAACTGGATAATATCGTTTAATAGCAGCCAGCAAAGGTTAAAAGGATGACGCCGGTACAGAAGGGGTTAAAATGCCTCTTCAAATAGCAATTTTTTTTTTTTTTTTTTTTTTTTTTGAGAGAGAGAGAGAGAGAGAGAGAGAGAGAGAGAGAGAGAGAGAGAGAGAGAGAGAGAGATAGAGATATAGAGAGAGAGATAGAGAGAGGCAGGCAGAGGTAGGCACAAGGTACTAGACAGGCCTATACACTAATTACTTTATAATGACCTAACTCACAAAAAAACTCTCTCCCTCTCTCTCTCCCCCTGATTGACTAGGCCTACCCCCCCCCCCCCTCGTTACATATGCCTAGTCTCCCTCACTTTCCATCCTTTGTGATTTACTCTCTCTCTCTCTCTCTCTCTCTCTCTCTCTTTGTATCTATGTATATCACACACACACACACACTCACTGTCACATACACACACACATTCATTCTCGCGCT
>CM064488.1:6544709-6562209 GCA_032716605.1 Paralithodes platypus
GGCAGTACGTGTGGAGAATGAGCAGAGCGAGTTGGGTTGAAACAGGGGTGTGTGATGTCCCCGTGGTTGTTTAATGTATATATGGATGGAGTCATGAAAGAAATACAAGGAAGAACAGTGGATATTGGTGTATCGCTGATAAGGGAGGGAAACGAGTGGAAGCTACCTGTACTGCTGTTTGCTGATGATACAGTTCTGATGAATGATAATGAATGGAATTTGCAGGGTCTGGTAAATATGTTTGGAACAGTGAGCGAAAAATGGAATCTGAAGGTATATGCGGGGAAGAGCAAGGTTATGGTCTTTGAAAGGGGTGAAGCCTCAGAGTGTGAAGTGAAGTTAAACGGTCAGGCTATGGAGAATGTCAGCTCATTTAAGTATCTGGGCAGTGTGCTGAGTAAAGATGGGAGTATGGATGAAGAAGTGCAGGAGAGGGTGCAACAGGGGAAGAGGGTGTTAGGAATGCTGACAGCAGTAACAAGAAATAGGGTGGTCAGCATGGAAGTGAAGAAGTCCTTGCATGACAGTGTGGCAATCCCAACATTGACTTACGGAAGCAAAGCATGGACGTTGGTGGAGAGACTCAGACCAAGAGTGAGAGGGGTGGAAATGAGTTACTTGAGAAGTGTGTGCGGAGTTACATGTAGGGATAGACAGACGAATGAGGAAGTAAGAGAGAGGTGTGGTGTGGAGGTAGATGTGCTGGAAAGTGTGAAAAGGAACACCTTGAGATGGTTCGGCCATATGGAACGTATGGGAAGCGAGAGAATGACTAAGAGGGTATACGAGAGCGAGGTGGAAGGACAGCGAGGGAGAGGTAAACCGAGAGAGAGGTGGAAGGATGAGTGAAGAAGTATATTAATGAAGGCGGTGCTGGTTGGGAGGAGGGGCGTCGACTGACTGGGGACAGAGGTACATGGGGCGTTTCGTTCGTGGCCACACCTTCGGGGATCGTGGCGTCAGGCAATAGATAGATAGATAGATATCTCTGAAATACTGTTGGACACTAGAAACAGCAGTATTTTGGAGGCAAATAACCTTGAGGGGTCACAAGACCTGTTGTTGCTTGTTTTCTTTTGTACTCCTTTGTACTCTCTCTCTCTCTCTCTCTGCTTCTATGTTATCCTTCCTTCCTTCCGTGTGGACCAAGTCAATATTTACCACCCGTCATCTGTAAGACTGAACACCTAACGCCTACGTGTCTGCCTTATACTGCCTATACTCTGCCTTATATTGTCTGTCTCTGCCTTATTCTGACTTAAACTCTGCCTCATACTTCCTGCCTCTATCTAACATTTTCTTATACTCTGCCTTCTGCGGTCATATGTTCTGCCTAACACGCCCTTATACTGCCATATATTTTGCCTAACACTTACTTATACTCTGTTATTATGCTGCTGTCTTACATAGGCCTACTGACCTGCCTGATACTCGGCCCTATACTCTGACTTATGCTGCTATCTTACCTACCTGCCTTATACTGGTACTCTTCCTTATACTCTGATTTAGACTCTGCTGTTTACTACCTGATGCTCTGCCTTATGGTGCCTTATACTCAGACTTATGCTGCTATATTACCTACTTGTCATATACTCTCACTTATACTCTGCCTCATACTCTGCCTTACTCTGCTATATGCTACCTATACGGCCTACTTCACTACTTGCCTTATACTGCGATGCACTGTATTATGTTGTCATACACTGTATTATGTTGTCATACACTGTATTATGTTGTCATACACTGTATTATGTTGTCATACACTGTATTATGTTGTCATACACTGTATTATGTTGTCATACACTGTATTATGTTGTCATACACTGTATTATGTTGACATACACTGTATTATGTTGTCATACACTGTATTATGTTGACATACACTGTATTATGTTGTCATACACTGTATTATGTTGTCATACACTGTATTATGTTGACATACACTGTATTATGTTGTCATACACTGTATTATGTTGTCATACACTGTATTATGTTGTCATACACTGTATTATGTTGTCATACACTGTATTATGTTGTCATACACTGTATTATGTTGTCATACACTGTATTATGTTGACATACACTGTATTATGTTGTCATACACTGTATTATGTTGTCATACACTGTATTATGTTGTCATACACTGTATTATGTTGACATACACTGTATTATGTTGTCATACACTGTATTATGTTGTCATACACTGTATTATGTTGTCATACACTGTATTATGTTGTCATACACTGTATTAACTACTGAACCACCCAATTAATCAACCAATCAAGTAGCCAATCATCTAACCAACCAAGTAACCAATTGAAAGTGTTACTTAAAGTTACTTAAAGTTTAAACATAACGAGTGTAAACGAGTGGCACTCCCCCCCCCCCCCTCCCCACAAACTGCGTAACAAACACCTCCTTGTCCTCCAAGCCCCCCCCCCCCTCTCTCTCTCAAATGTGGTGAAAATTCGAACCTGAACAGTGTTGAATCAAGTTGATAGGTAAAATATGAAAATTAAAATAGATACTATATATACTGTAGGTAGCCTGGAAAGTTCGTTATTTTCCTAGAGTGCCAGTGAGAATTCTGTTTCATAAGATAATTATTGAAAGTGTTACTTAAAAGTTACTTAAAGTTTAAACATAACGAGGGTAAACGAGTGGCACCCCCCCCCCCCCCACACTCCCCACAAACCGCGTAACAAACACCTCCTTGTCCTCCAAGGCCCCCCCCCCCATCTCTCTCTCTCTCTCTCTCCCCCATGTAAGGGCGGGTGGAAAAACAAAAGTAAAAACAAAACGAAAAACAAAATGTTTACCAGAGACAACTGTACGAGTTGTAAGATGAATATACACATGCATGAAGGCACCGCATGTCGGATATGCAAGCAACCATACCACTGGATTTGCATAGGATTGACACCAATAAATGAGGCGTACAATACAAGAGGGAAGAACCTCCATTTCTGCGATAGTTGTTTCGATATCACATGGCAAGTCATACAGACTGTAGAAAATACAGAAGTACAAGATAGACTGAAATATTGCCAAGACATAGCTACCTTTCACAGAAAATGGGGGAACTATTGGGGCCTCAGGGCCCATACAAATATCAACCCACACCACGCACACCTTCCCATGATAATGCCACATTGCCTCCTGCACATCAACAAACATCGCCTGCCGAACAACAACCTTTCGCCACCCTACATATACACAAACCCTGCCGCACATCTCCCACACCCTCCCCAGACCCAGAAAACACCCACATTATGCCATCTATGGCCATTGACTACCCTACTGCTGTTGATCAAATACAATTGCAGGATGAACGTAGGATGCAAACAAGCCCCATATCAGGCTCCCCTTCCACATCGTCTCCCCCCTCACCACTGCCACCTGCCCACCTACAACCGACCCGTAACTCTAACTCAAACCCCCTGCAGGCCTCACCCACCCATACACCAAGCCTACTATCACCCACAACCACACTTAGCTCACCACATAACCCCTTGCAGCCCCAGCCCCACCTACTGGGGTTGTCTACACCAGTGTGCAGATATTATCTGGAAAGAAGGTGCTACTTTGGTCAAAAGGGCGAATATAATGGGAATTCATGTAGATTTGCTCATCCCAAAATTTGCAACAACATAACCAGTCATGGAAAAATGTAGAATTTGGTGAAACCTGCAAATACCACCACCCATCCCTTTGCAAGACATCACTTAAGAACAAGACCTGCTACAATATGAAATGCCCAGCTTTTCATATTAGAGGGACTTGGAGATATGCTAGACCTAACACGAATGGTAGCCCAAAAAAAACTCTCTAGCTATGCGAGGACGAGACAGAGGAAAAAGGCAAGGAGGGAAAGGGCAGATGAAGATGACGAAGAGACTGAGGGAGATGGAAGAGCACATAGAACACCTCGAGCACCTCCTGGCCTCCCAAGAGTGGCCAATACATCCCGAAGACTATTAGGTACACATAGTACTCCAAACAATCCCTCCCCAATCTTGTTTGCAAATATCCAAGGCCTAAAAAGTAGAACCACGAACAAAGTACCATCTTATTAGGGGGCCTGCTAGAAGAAGGAAACGCTATATTTGCGGCTCTCACAGAAACTCACATTAAAGATCAGGAAGATAGTGAGGTATGGATTCCTGGTTACAACCTACATAGGGCGGACAGAACGCATAGATCACATGGAGGTGTAGCCTTGTACATACATGACTCACTGATATGTACTGAATTCCTAAATAACAGTAATGATGTGGTGGAAATACTTGGAGTTAAAATAGAATCCCTAAATTTAGCAGTTATTGTTACATAACGGCCTCCAGACTCATCCCGAGAAGAATTCAAAACCCAGCTCAACAAAATAAAATCAGAAGTTGGAAACCCTGGGGAACCCAACACCAAATATTATGGCTAGGAGACTTTAACCTACCAAACATTAAATGGAGACAACTAGAAAACCTGTTAGTGGCAAATAACACCGGAGAAGCAAATACTAATACGAGAGAGCTTTTTGAACTTTTTGATTTTTTTAGTCTTACCCAACATATTGCTGAACCCACACGGGAAAACAATATCTTAGACCTGGTCTTCACTAACAACGACTCTCTAGTACACAGCATTAACATATCGGACACAACATACTCAGATCATAAATTAATTGAGATCAAAACAACCTTAGAAAGTGTACAGACAACCTCAGAATCGAGAAAAAAAACCGGCCCCTTCAGTAAATTTAACTTCAATAACAAAAACATTAGGTGGGAAGAGGTAAATCAAGAAATGGAGGAAATAGACTGGGAAGATTTAATGGATAACCTGACACCAGCAGAATGTCTAGTCTTAATAACAGAAACCATGACCCAAATCTGTAGCTACCATATACCTGCAAGACAAACAAAACGAAGAAGAAGCAAACAAGATCGGGAAAGGAGGAGGCTGTACAGAAGAAGAAAAAATTACTCACACAAAGACGCACACACATCAAATCTACAGGATAGGCAAAAGGTCGAAATAGATAGAGAAATTGTGAAATTGAACAAAGGCATAAGAATATCATATGAACTACAACATATGGAAGGGGAGAGGAAAGCTATTGCAGGTATAAAGGAAAATTCCAAATACTTCTTTTCATACGCCAAACAAAAGGCTAAAACAACATCAAACATCGGCCACTGAGCAAAGGGGACGGCTCTTTCACAGGGGACACAAAAGGCAAATGAGCGAACTCTTAAGCAGGCAGTATGAAATGGCATTCCAGTGAGCCTGATGAAAACAAAAGCCATCAGAGACCAAAAATATATTTTTCATGGAAACCTCCCCCACGGAAACCCCTCAGATGCTGGATATTGATTTCGGTCCAAAAGACATAGAAGAGGCCATTTCCAACATGCCATCCCACTCGGCACCAGGCCCGGACTCTTGGAATTCGATCCTAATGAAAAAATGTAAGGAAAACCTCTCAAAACCCCTGGCTATAATGTGGAGAAGGAGTCTAGACACTGGTGACATACCAGATAGCTTGAAAAACGCAATAATTGCCCCACTGCATAAAGGAGGGAGTAAAGCACTACCAAAAAACTACCGCCCGGTAGCTCTAACCTCTATGAACTACACAACACCGGTCAACATGGATTCAGAGCGGGAAGATCATGTCTCTCACAACTTTTGGAACACTATGACAAAATTCTTAAAGCGCTAGAAGAAAAGAAAAACGTGGATGTCATTTACACCGATTTTGCTAAGGCATTTGATAAATGTGACCATGGTATAATAGCCCACAAACTGAAAGCAAAAGGTATAACTGGGAAAATCGGACGGTGGATATACAATTTCCTCGTAAACCGAAAACAATTGGTAGCAGTAAACCAAGTCACTTCTGAGCCTTCGGATGTCAAAAGCTCAGTGCCCCAAGGAACAGTGCTAGCGCCCCTTCTGTTCCTCATACTAATTTGCGACATAGATACCAACACCAGACACAGTACGGTGTCGTCTTTGGCTGATGGCAGAAAATTAAGCAAGATAGTAACCACACAGGAGGACCGGGCCCGACTGCAGGAAGACATGAATGTAGTGTTCCAGTGGACCAGGGAAAACAACATGCAATTCAATGAGGAAAAATTCCAATTAATACGGTACGGAGATAATAATGGTGTTAAAGAAATTACAAATTACTTAACAGAATCTAACCATAATAGAACGGAAAGACAGTGTGAAAGACCTTGGGGTATTAATGTCTGAAAATATGGTTTCAAAGTACATAACCAGGTCAAAGTGGCGGCTGCAAAACGTCTAACGGGGTTGGTTGGATTCTGCGTACTTTTAAAACACGCGGTGAATTGCCTATGATAACGCTTCTTCAAATCTCTAGTGCTACAGCGGCTTGAATACTGTAGCGTATTAAACATCCCCATACAAAGCAGGTGAAATAAATGACGTAGAGAGTGTACAAAGAAATTTCACTTCGCATATAAGTTCGATAAAACATCTACACTATTGGAGCCGTTTTTAAGAGCACTGAATCTGTACTCACTGGAACGTAGAAGAGAACGTTACCTAATAATATCACGTGGAAAAATCGCAGAGGGTTTAGTACCAAACCTACATACTCTGATAGTCATGAAATTCAGTGATAGGAGAGGTGGGAATGCGAAATCCCCCAGATGAATAACAGGGGTGCTATGGGCTCTCTGCGAGAGGGCTGGTTATCACACAGAGGCCCACGTCTCTTCAACAAACTCCCACGGCGAGTAAGAGAATGAGGTGACGGTCTCGTTTAGACAACTTCAAGAGAGCCCTAGATGTCGAACTGCAAAAAGTGCCAGACGAGCCCATCCTCGCAAGGGAGCGAGCTGTCGCTTCAAACAGTCTACTGCACCAAATCACCACCCATAACGAGGGGCGTCGCGCTCCTTGGTGCCGCTAGAGGAGCGGCGAACACATCCAAAGGTATCCAAAGGTAATTATGTTGTCATACACTGTGTTATGTTGTCATACACTGTATTATGTTGTCATACATATGTCCTCATTTGGAAGGACCATATTACCAGTCTTGCTAAGGCAGCCTCCCAGAAGCTGGGTGTGCTCAACCGCCTTAGGGGGTTCTTTTCCCCTGCACAGCTTCTTGCTCTGTACAGGGGCATAGTGCGCCCTTGTATTGAGTATTGTTCACATGTGTGGGGAGGTTCCTCTCACACCGCTCTCCTAGACAAAGTTGAAAGGAAGGCCTTTCGTATCATTAACTCCCGTCCACTCACCAACTCTCTGCAATCTCTCTCTCTCCGCCGCAATGTTGCATCTCTCTCGCTATTCTATCGCTACTATAATAATCAGTGTTCCTCAGAGCTATCCCAGTGCATACCACCATCCTTTACGTAGGGCACGTGGTACCCGTCTTGCAACTCAATCCCACCCCTACTCTGTGCAACTCTCCAACCCAAGAGTGAAACGTTACTCTCAAACTTTCTTCTACTCAACATCTGAGCTCTGGAACTCTCTCCCAGAATCAGTCTTTCCCTCTTCCTATGACTTAAATTGCTTCAAACTCCGTGTGTCCAGGCATTTTGGCTCGAACGTCCCTTGATTTTGGCCCTGTCACTCTTTCAACTATGGGGGAGGCACTCGCTATAGGCAGTTATGCCTTTTGCCTCCCTCAATCACATAGAAAAAAAAAAAAAAAAAAAAATACACTGTATTATGTTGACATACACTGTATTATGTTGTCATACACTGTATTATGTTGTCATACACTGTATTATGTTGACATACACTGTATTATGTTGTCATACACTGTATTATGTTGTCATACACTGTATTATGTTGTCATACACGTATTATTATGTTGTCATACACTGTATTATGTTGTCATACACTGTATTATGTTGTCATACACTGTATTATGTTGTCATACACTGTATTATGTTGTCATACACTGTATTATGTTGTCATACACTGTATTATGTTGTCATACACTGTATTATGTTGTCATACACTGTATTATGTTGTCATACACTGTATTATGTTGTCATACACTGTATTATGTTGTCATACACTGTATTATGTTGTCATACACTGTATTATGTTGTCATACACTGTATTATGTTGTCATACACTGTATTATGTTGTCATACACTGTATTATGTTGTCATACACTGTATTATGTTGTCATACACTGTATTATGTTGTCATACACTGTATTATGTTGTCATACACTGTATTATGTTGTCATACACTGTATTATGTTGTCATACACTGTATTATGTTGTCATACACTGTATTATGTTGTCATACACTGTATTATGTTGTCATACACTGTATTATGTTGTCATACACTGTATTATGTTGTCATACACTGTATTATGTTGTCATACACTGTATTATGTTGTCATACACTGTATTATGTTGTCATACACTGTATTATGTTGTCATACACTGTATTATGTTGTCATACACTGTATTATGTTGTCATACACTGTATTATGTTGTCATACACTGTATTATGTTGTCATACACTGTATTATGTTGTCATACACTGTATTATGTTGTCATACACTGTATTATGTTGTCATACACTGTATTATGTTGTCATACACTGTATTATGTTGTCATACACTGTATTATGTTGTCATACACTGTATTATGTTGTCATACACTGTATTATGTTGTCATACACTGTATTATGTCATACACTGTGTTATGTTGTCATACACTGTATTATGTTGTCATACACTGTATTATGTTGTCATACACTGTATTATGTTGTCATACACTGTATTATGTTGTCATACACTGTATTATGTTGTCATACACTGTATTATGTTGTCATACACTGTATTATGTTGTCATACACTGTATTATGTTGTCATACACTGTATTATGTTGTCATACACTGTATTATGTTGTCATACACTGTATTATGTTGTCATACACTGTATTATGTTGTCATACACTGTATTATGTTGTCATACACTGTATTATGTTGTCATACACTGTATTATGTTGTCATACACTGTATTATGTTGTCATACACTGTATTATGTTGTCATACACTGTATTATGTTGTCATACACTGTATTATGTTGTCATACACTGTATTATGTTGTCATACACTGTATTATGTTGTCATACACTGTATTATGTTGTCATACACTGTATTATGTTGTCATACACTGTATTATGTTGTCATACACTGTATTATGTTGTCATACACTGTATTATGTTGTCATACACTGTATTATGTTGTCATACACTGTATTATGTTGTCATACACTGTATTATGTTGTCATACACTGTATTATGTTGTCATACACTGTATTATGTTGTCATACACTGTATTATGTTGTCATACACTGTATTATGTTGTCATACACTGTATTATGTTGTCATACACTGTATTATGTTGTCATACACTGTATTATGTTGTCATACACTGTATTATGTTGTCATACACTGTATTATGTTGTCATACACTGTATTATGTTGTCATACACTGTATTATGTTGTCATACACTGTATTATGATGTCATACACTGTATTTTACTCTCTGGGTGAAGGATAGCTAGCCTATAACTTTAAAAAAATTGTCCTTCGCCCGGGAAATTGTTCTATAGAAAAATGTACAAATTTAGGTTGAAGGGGGTCTGGGTACAAACTAGAATAATAATACAATACAATGCAATGTAATAAGAGGCAATACATTAAAATACAACAAAACAAAATACAATACACACCTATTGCTCTTCACTTCTTTCCTTTTCTCCATACTCCTTGTTAAACTGGCCCGCTATAATGGCCAGCACACATCCGGGACTCTTACTCACGATCACCTCATTCAACATTCACGCCCAGCTGGTACTAGTGGGTGTTATTATATGGCTGTGTGTGTGTGTGTGTGGATGTGTGTGGGTGGGTGGGTATGGAGGGGAGGGTATATATGTGTGTGTGTGTGTGTGTGTGTGCATATGTGTTACTATCTCTATCTATCTATCCATCCATTCATTTATCTACTCTCTCTCTCTCTCTCAATCTACGGGTTGTGTTCTCAGCAACCAGACATAATATGAGGCAAAATATCTGTCTTAACCCTTTGAGTACCAGCGACGTGTGTTATATTATATGCTAGCTGTGTTTAGACGATATGTTGCAGCTTAGGAAGGATCTGTGGTAGTTAAAAGGGTTGGTTGAGATAGTCTGAAGCCATATTATCGCCTGAGGTCCTTCCTAAGCTGTATAAAATCGTCTAATAGTTGCCAGAATATGATGAAAAGGACGTCCCCGGTACTGTACGGGTTAAGGGGGGGGGGGGGGGGATGGGCGTATTTATTTGCTCATTTGAATATATTTCTATAATTTCTTTAGTTTTCTCCCTAGACCTCCATCAAATTTAAGGGGCACCCAGACGGTATTGTGCAGCACTAATTTACTGGTTCGGCTCAATGGTTTGAGGAAGGGGTTTAGTTTGCTCTCTAAGCCTCTATCAAGCTTAATAAAACACCCACAAGACCCCCCTTCGATATGTGTAAACAAAAATTGTAGAAAAATGTCCTGCTCGAAGGCCGATTCCTCTTCAAATACAGGCTCGCTGTCGCTCGCCAGGAAAAAAATCGACACCATGAAATGGCACGAAAGGTCTTAATATTGGCAAAGAAATGGAACAAAAGGTCTGAAAATCGCCAAAGTAATGGGGCGAATGTCTTGAAATCTCATAACTAATAGGGCTAAACATGAGGGAGGAGGAGGACTCGAAAAAACAATTGCCTCCCCTTAAACAAACACCCTTTAAGACCCCCTTTCAAGATAAATTTGTACTTTATTCGATATAAAAATGACACGAAAAGTCTTAATTTTTGACAAAGAAATGGGGCGAAAGGTTTTAAAATCGCCAAACTAGTGGGCTGAACGTCATACAATCTTAAAACTAATGGGGCTAAATACGAGGAAGAAGGGGGGACCAGAAAAATTACCCATCTCCCCTTTAAAATGAAATAGCATAGATTGATTTGATATTAATTGTACCTGTATTTTCTCGATATGCACCATACATTTACGCTCCTATTAATTAACTACCTTGTATATATATATATATTTGTTTATTTTATTTTTTATTTTTATTTTTTACTTGGCTTGGTTTTGTGTTATAGATTGGATGTCCATTCTATACAGGCTCATAGAATCACGAACCCCCCAAAACGCGTACACAAAATCACGAATATAAAATAACGGACATGGAATCGCGAACACGAAAACGTGTTCATATAATCACGTACATCAAACCACGAACAAAAAATCACGTACATTAAATCACGAACACAAAAATCACATACATGCAATCACTAACATACAATCACTTACATGAAATCACGAACACAAAACCACGTACATGAAATCACGAACATAAAATCACGGACATGAAATCGTGGATATAAAATCATGGACATAAAATCACTTACATCAAATCACGGACATGTAATCACGAACACAAGATCACGGACATATGGAATCTCGATAATAAAATCACGGACATGGAATCACCAACATAAAATCGCGGACGTAAATTCATGAACACAAACTCACGAATAAAGTAATCACGGACATAACATCACATACAATATCACGAACATAAAATCACGGACATAAAATCACAAACAGAAAATCACATAACAAACACGAACAGAGAGAGAGAGAGAGAGGTCAAGCAAATATAATAAACTTATAATAATTTTAAAAGGGGGATTTTCTGGACCCCCTTCTCCCTTATCTTTAGCCCCATTACTTTTGAGATTTCAGGACATTTTCCCCATTAGGTTGGCGATTATAAGACCTTTCATTCTATTCAGGTGTCAGTATTTTCCTGGCGAGCGAAAGCGAGCCAGTCTTTAGCCGGGGCATTATTCGATAGAAAAATGCACAAATTTATCTCGTCGGTGATATATATTTTAAGGTTGATGGAGGTCTAGGGAGGAAACTACATTATGATAATAATACATAAATTAATATACAAATAAATAATACTCTTTCCCTTAATAGACCCCGTGTGCAAATGGCTTTATTCATATATTTTATATATATATTTATTTATTTATTTATATAATTATATATTTATGTATATGTGTGTTTTTTATTTATTTATTATTTTATTATTATTATTATTATTATTGTTATTATTATTTTATATATTTATTTATTTATTTATATAATTATATATTTATGTATGTTTTTTATTTATTTATTATTTTATTATTATTATTATTATTATTATTATTGTTATTATTATTTTATATATTTATTTATTTATATAATTATATATTTATGAATGTGTTTTTTATTTTTTTATTATTTTATTATTATTATTATTATTATTATTATTATTATTTTTTATTTTTTTTGCTGTACATCCCAAATCAATTGGTATGGGTATAATGATGTCCCAGCACCTTGTAAGCCCCTGGGTGCTTATGTAGATTAGGCGGGGTGGGTCAGGCCTACGGGGATGGGGGGGCACGTGACTCGACTCTACAAATGGGGTGAGTTATGGGAAGACGGACCGTTTTTCTGGACCCCCTTCTCCCTGCCTAATGTTTAGCCCCACTAGTTTGGAGATTTAAAGACGTTGGTTCCATTAGTTTGGGGAATTTATGACCTCTCACCCCATTTCTTTGTCAATATTAGGACCCTTCGTGCCATTTAGGTGTCGATTTTTTCCTGGCGAGCGATAGCGAACCTGTAATTTAGGAGGAATCGGACTTTGGCCGGGACATTTTTCTACCGAAAAATGTACAAATCTCTCTAGGGGGTGTTTTTTCTAAGCTTGATGGACGTCTAGGGAGGAAACTAGAAAAAAAAAATATATAAATACATGAATTAATAGAGCAAACAAACAGCCACTGTCCCCTTAAGTGATACAAAGGAAAACAAGCTACAACAGATCTAATGTAAACAAGATTGCCACAGCTATTAACTGAAGGGCTTCAGCTCCAGAAAGACTTTGGCTTGTATCCATTCGGCCCCATTCAGCCTACCTTTTAAAAACATTTACCCCTATCCAGGTGTCAATATTTTCCTGGCGAGCGATAGCGAGCCAGTATATAGGCTATATATTTTTGTTTTGACAGCAAGCTAAATTTGTACATTTTTCGATAGAAAAATGTCTCCAGCAAAGCCGGATTTCTCCACACAATGCTGGCTCACTATCGCTCGCCAGGAAGAAATCGACACCTGGATGGGGATAAACGTCTAGAAACAGTTGGTTGAATGGGGCCGAATGGATACAAACCAGGGAAAGATAAAAAAGGAGAGAAAGAGGGAAACAAAAACGGTGATCCCCCCCCCCCCCATAAGTGATACAAAGGAATACAAAGGAAAGCAAGCAACATCAGGCCTATGTAAAAATTATTGCCACATCCATCAACTGAAGGGCTTCGGTCTGCGCTGTATTACTGTCTGTCAGATGTTGAATAGGGTGGGTAAGTGTAGGAACATGTTTGTACATCTCTCTCAAAAAGACAAAAAATCATGTGTAAATATTGCTGATACCAATTATTGTTCAAAAGATAATTGGTGCCGAAACATGACTTATTAGGCCGACTGTACAATCGCGCTAATAAGTGATGTCTCGGCACCAAGTATGTTTTGATCAATAATTAGTATCAGCAATATCTAAGCTTCATTTCTTCATATCTATTGAAATATGCAAACATGTTCCTACACTTACCCACCCTATTCAACATCTGACAGCCATTAATACAGCACAGAGCAAGCCAAACGTAATGACAGCTGGGACATGACTTATTAGGCCGACTGTACGATATTGATACGGTCACATTACTCGGGTACACACGTAGTTAGTCGGGGGTTCATGGCAAAATATTTATCAATGCGATATTTGAATGTCTGGACTGTAAAATCACGAACACGAAATCACGGACATACAATCACGTACACAAAAATCACGGACATGTAGGCCTAAACACGGACATAAAATCACGAACACAAAAATCACGTACACAAAAATCATGGACATACAATCACGGACATAAAATCACAAACATAAAAATAACGAACACAAAAACACGTACACATAATCACGGACATAAAATCACGAACACAAAATACGTACATAAAATCACCAACACAGAAAACACGTAGGCCTACATACAATCACGAACACACAATCACGGACATAACAACACGAATACAAAACGCGTACACAAAAACACGTACATAAATAAAATCACGAACATAAAATCACGAACACAACACTTCTTGGCAATTTATTCCATGAGTTGACCACTCTGTTGAAGTAGAAGTGCTTCGCTTCGTGTGAATGAAAACGCCTTTCCGGCAATTTTATAACCATTACTCCTCGTGTAATTGACCACTTGCGAGTTTCAGCCTATGAGGAAGTTGGAGCCGTAAACATCGATATTACAGAGAAATACAATAATAATGTAGGTTTCTGATGGATAAAAAGTGTGAGCAATTTGGGTTTGTGTATTTTCATATGTATTACAACCGTATTTTCATATGTATTACAACCGTATTTTCATATGTATTACAACCGTATTTTCATATGTATTACAACCGTATTTTCATATGTATTACAACCGTATTTTCATATGTATTACAACCGTATTTTCATATGTATTACAACCGTATTTTCATATGTATTACAACCGTATTTTCATATGTATTACAACCGTATTTTCATAAGTATTACAACCGTATTTTCATATGTATTACAACCGTATTTTCATATGTATTACAACCGTATTTTCATATGTATTACAACCGTATTTTAGCTGATCATTCTGCTAAATATTGAATGCTACAGCTCCAACTTCCGTATAGACCAACACTCGCAAGAGGTCAATTTGTGTAAAGTACTTATTTGTGTAAAGTACTTATTTGTGTAAAGTACTTATTTGTGTAAAGTACTTATTTGTGTAAAGTACTTATTTGTGTAAAGTACTTATTTGTGTAAAGTACTTATTTGTGTAAAGTACTTATTTGTGTAAAGTACTTATTTGTGTAAAGTACTTATTTGTATCCATGTTGATAATTAAGGACTTTGATCATTTTAAACACTTGAATTAGGTCCCCTCTTATGCTGCGGCTTGTTAAGGGGATAGTGCTTGGTTTTTGGTCTATGTATTTATTAATTTACTTATTTTTGAGTTTCCTCGCTAGACCTCCATCAAGCTTAACATAGCACCCCTAGACCCCCTTTCAAGATAAATGTGTACATTTGTCGGTAAAAAATGTCCCGGCCGAAAGGCGTTTCCATCTACATTTACAGGCTCGCTATCGCTCGCCAGGAAAAAAACGACACTCAAATGGCACGAAAGGTCTTAACATAGACGAAGAAATGCGGCAAAATGTCTTCAAATCAACAAACTAACGGCCCAACCTCAAAACTAATATGCTAAACATGAAAGAGAAGGTGGTCCATAAAATGCGAGTACTACCCCCTTAAGATAATGTATGGGTGCAGTGAGTCATATTATGGGTGAGTTATATTATGGGTGAATTATATTATGGGTGAGTTATATTATGGGTGAGTTATATTATGGTGGAGTTATATTATGGGTGAATTATATTATGGGTGAGTTATATTATGGGTGAGTTATATTATGGTGGAGTTATATTATGGGTGAGTTATATTATGGGTGAGTTATATTATGGGGGCGTTATATTATGGGTGAGTTATATTATGGTGGAGTTATATTATGGTGGAGTTATATTATGTGTGAGTTACATTATGGGTGAGTTATATTATGAGTTATATTATGGGTGAGTTATATTATGGGTGAGTTATATTATGGGTGAGTTATATTATGGGTGAGTTATATTATGGGTGAGTTATATTATGGTGGAGTTATATTATGGGCGAGTTATATTATGGGGGCGTTATATTATGGGTGAGTTATATTATGGTGGAGTTATATTATGGGTGAGTTATATTATGGGTGAGTTATATTATGGGTGAGTTATATTATGGGTGAGTTATATTATGGGTGAGTTATATTATGGGTGAGTTATATTATGGGTGAGTTATATTATGGGTGAGTTATATTATGGTGGAGTTATATTATGGGGGAGTTATATTATGGGTGAGTTATATTGTGGGTGGGTTATATTATGGGTGAGTTATATTATGGTGGAGTTATATTATGGGTGAGTTATATTATGGTGGAGTTATATTATGGGTGAGTTATATTATGGGTGAGTTATGTTATGGTGAGTTATGTTATGGTGAGTTATGTTATGGTGAGTTATATTATGGGTGAGTTATATTATGGGTGAGTTATATTATGGGTGAGTTATATTATGGGTGAGTTATATTATGGGTGAGTTATATTATGGGTGAGTTATATTGTGGGTGAGTTATATTATGGGTGAGTTATATTATGGGTGAGTTATATTATGGTGGAGTTATATTATGGTGGAGTTATATTATGGGTGAGTTATATTATGGGTGAGTTATATTGTGGGTGAGTTATATTATGGTGGAGTTATATTATGGTGGAGTTATATTATGGGTGAGTTATATTATGGGTGAGTTATATTATGGGGAAGTTATATTATGGGGGAGTTATATTATGGGTGTTATATTATGGGTGAGTTATATTATGGGTGAGTTATATTATGGGTGAGTTATATTATGGGGGAGTTATATTATGGTGGTTATATTATGGTGGAGTCATATTATGGGGTGAGTTATATTATGGTGGAGTTATATTATGGTGGAGTTATATTATGGGTGAGTTATATTATGGGGGAGTTAATATTATGGGGGAGTCATATTATGGGTGTTATATTATGGGTGAGTTATATTGTTGGGTGAGTTATATTATGGGGGAGTTATATTATGGGGGAGTTATATTATGGGTGAGTTAATATTATGGGGGAGTCATATTATGGGTGTTATATTATGGGTGAGTTATATTATGGGTGAGTTATATTATGGGTGAGTTATATTATGGGTGAGTTATATTATGGGTGAGTTATATTATGGGTGAGTTATATTATGGGGGAGTTATATTATGGGGGAGTTATATTATGGTGGTTATATTATGGTGGAGTCATATTATGGGGTGAGTTATATTATGGTGGAGTTATATTATGGGGGAGTTATATTATGGGTGAGTTATATTATGGGTGAGTTATATTGTGGGTGAGTTATATTATGGGGGAGTTATATTATGGGGGAGTTATATTATGGGGGAGTTATATTATGGGTGAGTTATATTATGGGTGAGTTATATTATGGGTGAGTTATATTATGGGTGAGTTATATTATGGGGTGAGTTATATTATGGGGGAGTTATATTATGGGGGAGTTATATTGTGAGTCAAGTGAACTATTAATATGAACAAATGCGGGAAATCAAATGAAACTGAATGAGTTAAGGGGTTCTTTTTCTGGACCTCCTTCTCTCTCATGTTTAACCTCATTATTTGTGAGACTTTAAGATGTCAGCCTCAT
>CM064488.1:6567209-6579709 GCA_032716605.1 Paralithodes platypus
ATTCCTCTGAGTTCCATATACCCTTCCTAATCTGAATAAAGTCGTCTAACAAAAAACAAATACTAATAATAATATGAACTCTAGTGATTAGCTTCATGAGTTAGTCCAGTGTTAGTTGGGTGTTAGGTATAGGTGGCGTCAGCGAACTTGACACTAATCTTGACCCCTTAACCCGTACAGTACCGGTGACGTCTTTTTCATTATATTTTGGCAACAACTAATCGATTTTATTCAGAATGGGAAGGATCTCTGGCAATCATAAGGCTTCGAGCTATCTCAATCAACCCTTTTAACTATCAAAAATCCTTCCTAAGCTGCATGAAATCGTCTAAACATAGCTATAATAACTTATAACACATCGCTGGTACTCAAAGGGTTAACTTCTCATAACTCTAAATGAATGAAAACAAGCGGGCTGACATGTCTATCATTTGGGAAGAGTCCACCAGGAAAGAGATGTGGATATTTACAGCCACTTTGCTCAAGGTCCTTTTGAGTTACGAAGAGGTCAGGGGTCGAGATATTTGTCAAGTTCGAGGGCGCTACCGATGATTAAGTTAGTGAGAGAGAGTTAGTGTTAGTTATAGTTCATTATTAAGTTAGTGTTAGTTATAGTCCATTATTAAGTTAGTGAGAGAGAGTTAGTGTTAGTTATAGTTCATTATTAAGTTAGTGAGTGAGAGTTAGTGTTAGTTATAGTTCATTATTAAGTTAGTGAGTGAGAGTTAGTGTTAGTTATAGTTCATTATTAAGTTAGTGAGTGAGAGTTAGTGTTAGTTATAGTTCATTATTAAGTTAGTGAGTGAGAGTTAGTGTTAGTTATAGTTCATTATTTAGTTAGTGAGTGAGAGTTAGTGTTAGTTATAGTTCATTATTAAGTTAGTGAGTGAGAGTTAGTGTTAGTTATAGTTCATTATTAAGTTAGTGAGTGAGAGTTAGTGTTAGTTATAGTTCATTATTAAGTTAGTGAGTGAGAGTTAGTGTTAGTTATAGTTCATTATTAAGTTAGTGAGTGAGAGTTAGTGTTAGTTATAGTTCATTATTAAGTTAGTGAGTGAGAGTTAGTGTTAGTTATAGTTCATTATTTAGTTAGTGAGTGAGAGTTAGTGTTAGTTATAGTTCATTATTAAGTTAGTGAGTGAGAGTTAGTGTTAGTTATAGTTCATTATTAAGTTAGTGAGTGAGAGTTAGTGTTAGTTATAGTTCATTATTAAGTTAGTGAGTGAGAGTTAGTGTTAGTTATAGTTCATTATTAAGTAGTGAGTGAGAGTTAGTGTTAGTTATAGATTAAGTTAGTGAGTGAGTGAGTGAGAGTTAGTGTTAGTTATAGTTCATTATTAAGTTAGTGAGTGAGAGTTAGTGTTAGTTATAGTTCATTATTAAGTTAGTGAGAGAGAGTTAGTGTTAGTTATAGTTCATTATTAAGTTAGTGAGAGAGAGTTAGTGTTAGTTATAGTTCATTATTAAGTTAGTGAGAGAGAGTTAGTGTTAGTTATAGTCCATTATTAAGTTAGTGAGTGAGAGTTAGTGTTAGTTATAGTTCATTATTAAGTTAGTGAGAGAGAGTTAGTGTTAGTTATAGTTCATTATTAAGTTAGTGAGTGAGAGTTAGTGTTAGTTATAGTTCATTATTAAGTTAGTGAGTGAGAGTTAGTGTTAGTTATAGTTCATTATTAAGTTAGTGAGTGAGAGTTAGTGTTAGTTATAGTTCATTATTAAGTTAGTGAGTGAGAGTTAGTGTTAGTTATAGTTCATTATTAAGTTAGTGAGTGAGAGTTAGTGTTAGTTATAGTTCATTATTAAGTTAGTGAGTGAGAGTTAGTGTTAGTTATAGTTCATTATTAAGTTAGTGAGTGAGAGTTAGTGTTAGTTATAGTCCATTATTAAGTTAGTGAGTGAGAGTTAGTGTTAGTTATAGATTAAGTTAGTGAGTGAGAGTTAGTGTTAGTTATAGTTCATTATTAAGTTAGTGAGTGAGAGTTAGTGTTAGTTATAGTCCATTATTAAGTTAGTGAGTGAGAGTTAGTGTTAGTTATAGATTAAGTTAGTGAGTGAGAGTTAGTGTTAGTTATAGTTCATTATTAAGTTAGTGAGTGAGAGTTAGTGTTAGTTATAGTTCATTATTAAGTTAGTGAGTGAGAGTTAGTGTTAGTTATAGTTCATTATTAAGTTAGTGAGTGAGAGTTAGTGTTAGTTATAGTTCATTATTAAGTTAGTGAGTGAGAGTTAGTGTTAGTTATAGTCCATTATTTAGTTAGTGAGTGAGAGTTAGTGTTAGTTATAGTCCATTATTAAGTTAGTGAGTGAGAGTTAGTGTTAGTTATAGTCCATTATTTAGTTAGTGAGTGAGAGTTAGTGTTAGTTATAGATTAAGTTAGTGAGTGAGAGTTAGTGTTAGTTATAGTTCATTATTAAGTTAGTGAGTGAGAGTTAGTGTTAGTTATAGTCCATTA
Source organism: Paralithodes platypus (assembly GCA_032716605.1). Lineage (NCBI taxonomy): Eukaryota > Metazoa > Arthropoda > Malacostraca > Decapoda > Lithodidae > Paralithodes > Paralithodes platypus. The sequence goes on from CM064488.1 coordinate 6,569,663, forward strand.
TTAAGTTAGTGAGTGAGAGTTAGTGTTAGTTATAGATTAAGTTAGTGAGTGAGAGTTAGTGTTAGTTATAGTTCATTATTAAGTTAGTGAGTGAGAGTTAGTGTTAGTTATAGTTCATTATTAAGTTAGTGAGTGAGAGTTAGTGTTAGTTATAGTTCATTATTAAGTTAGTGAGTGAGAGTTAGTGTTAGTTATAGTTCATTATTAAGTTAGTGAGTGAGAGTTAGTGTTAGTTATAGTCCATTATTTAGTTAGTGAGTGAGAGTTAGTGTTAGTTATAGTCCATTATTAAGTTAGTGAGTGAGAGTTAGTGTTAGTTATAGTCCATTATTAAGTTAGTGAGTGAGAGTTAGTGTTAGTTATAGTTCATTATTAAGTTAGTGAGTGAGAGTTAGTGTTAGTTATAGTTCATTATTAAGTTAGTGAGTGAGAGTTAGTGTTAGTTATAGTCCATTATTAAGTTAGTGAGTGAGAGTTAGTGTTAGTTATAGATTAAGTTAGTGAGTGAGAGTTAGTGTTAGTTATAGTTCATTATTAAGTTAGTGAGTGAGAGTTAGTGTTAGTTATAGTCCATTATTAAGTTAGTGAGTGAGAGTTAGTGTTGTTATAGTTATAGATTAAGTTAGTGAGTGAGAGTTAGTGTTAGTTATAGTTCATTATTAAGTTAGTGAGTGAGAGTTAGTGTTAGTTATAGTTCATTATTAAGTTAGTGAGTGAGAGTTAGTGTTAGTTATAGTTCATTATTAAGTTAGTGAGTGAGAGTTAGTGTTAGTTATAGTTCATTATTAAGTTAGTGAGTGAGAGTTAGTGTTAGTTATAGTCCATTATTTAGTTAGTGAGTGAGAGTTAGTGTTAGTTATAGTCCATTATTAAGTTAGTGAGTGAGAGTTAGTGTTAGTTATAGTCCATTATTAAGTTAGTGAGAGAGAGTTAGTGTTAGTTATAGTTCATTATTAAGTTAGTGAGTGAGAGTTAGTGTTAGTTATAGTTCATTATTAAGTTAGTGAGTGAGAGTTAGTGTTAGTTATAGTCCATTATTTAGTTAGTGAGTGAGAGTTAGTGTTAGTTATAGTCCATTATTAAGTTAGTGAGTGAGAGTTAGTGTTAGTTATAGTCCATTATTTAGTTAGTGAGTGAGAGTTAGTGTTAGTTATAGTTCATTATTAAGTTAGTGAGTGAGAGTTAGTGTTAGTTATAGTCCATTATTTAGTTAGTGAGTGAGAGTTAGTGTTAGTTATAGTCCATTATTTAGTTAGTGAGTGAGAGTTAGTGTTAGTTATAGTCCATTATTAAGTTAGTGAGTGAGAGTTAGTGTTAGTTATAGTCCATTATTAAGTTAGTGAGTGAGAGTTAGTGTTAGTTATAGTCCATTATTAAGTTAGTGAGAGAGAGTTAGTGTTAGTTATAGTCCATTATTAAGTTAGTGAGTGAGAGTTAGTGTTAGTTATAGTCCATTATTAAGTAGTGAGTGAGAGTTAGTGTTAGTTATAGTCCATTATTAAGTTAGTGAGTGAGAGTTAGTGTTAGTTATAGTTCATTATTAAGTTAGTGAGAGAGAGTTAGTGTTAGTTATAGTCCATTATTTAGTTAGTGAGTGAGAGTTAGTGTTAGTTATAGTTCATTATTAAGTTAGTGAGTGAGAGTTAGTGTTAGTTATAGTCCATTATTAAGTTAGTGAGAGAGAGTTAGTGTTAGTTATAGTCCATTATTTAGTTAGTGAGTGAGAGTTAGTGTTAGTTATAGTCCATTATTTAGTTAGTGAGAGTTAGTGTTAGTTATAGTTCATAATTAAGTTAGTGAGTGAGAGTTAGTGTTAGTTATAGTTCATTATTAAGTTAGTGAGTGAGAGTTAGTGTTAGTTATAGTCCATTATTAAGTTAGTGAGTGAGAGTTAGTGTTAGTTATAGTCCATTATTTAGTTAGTGAGAGTTAGTGTTAGTTATAGTTCATTATTAAGTTAGTGAGAGAGAGTTAGTGTTAGTTATAGTCCATTATTAAGTTAGTGAGAGTTAGTGTTAGTTATAGTTCATTATTAAGTTAGTGAGAGAGAGTTAGTGTTAGTTATAGTCCATTATTAAGTTAGTGAGAGTTAGTGTTAGTTATAGTCCATTATTAAGTTAGTGAGAGAGAGTTAGTGTTAGTTATAGTCCATTCATTATAGGTAGGCTAGACGTCTTGACCACTAACCTCTAAAACTCATTAAGGGGGGTGACCTGCTTTTTTTATCTTCTTTTCTCTCTTTCTCTGGCTTCTATCCATTCGGCCCCATTCAGCCTACTGTTTTAAGACGTGTATCCCCATCCAGGTGTAAAAAAATTACTGGTGAGCGGTAGCGAGCCAGCATATTTAAAAAAAAAAAAAATTGACAGCAGGCTAAATTTGTACATTTTTCGATAGAAAAATGTCTCCGGCGAAGCCGGATTTCTTCATATAATGCTGGCTCGCTATCACTCGCCAGGAAGAAATCGACACCTAGATGGGGATAAACGTCTTAAAATAGTTGGCTGAATGGGGCCGAATGGATACAAGCCAGAGAAAGAGAGAAAAGGACAGAAATAACAAAAAGCAGGTCACCCCCCTTAAGATTGAGGGATAAACCTTTAAACGGCACCTCATATCTACTTTTTACTTTCCGAAGAGTGTTGAGAGGGGATAAGGGATGTTGGAGTGGGAGGAGCTGTTGGAGTGGCTTTGTTGTGTGTGTTATTAGTCTGTATACGTCGTCGAGGTGTCCCTCGGCTGGGTGCGAGTATCATCGACAACAGACCTACGTAATGCCCCGGGAGATATAGATTCAACCACACACACACACACACACACTCTCTCTCTCACACACAGACACACTCACCAAAACTATTAATACACTTACCCACAAACCAAGAATATCCCCCCCCCCCCCCCCCCGCACATCACACATCACCGTGGTCAACATTACACGCTCTCACACACATTATTGGAACCTAACTTAAACTCCATTACTCTCATCATTAATAACACGGAGTGTCGTATACGCTTGTTAGCCGCAGCGGGACCCGGGGGAATTACCGAGATGTAGGCCTCTTGTCCAGCATGAGAGATGGTATAGGTGTGAGTGTGAGTGTGTGTGTGTGTGTCGGTGTACAAAATACAAGGAATACAAAGTAAATCAAGCAAAAACAGGTTTATCGACCCCTCTAGGCTGCTTTCCCTCTAAAACACTGATGGTCAAAGTGTCCAAACATTGGTTTAGAGTGGGAAAGGGAAGTACTGCCCTGGGACTAATGGCAGGGTTATATGTTAGTAGGGAACAGTTGTGTGTGTGTGTGTGTGTGTGTGTGTGTGTGTGTGTGTGTGTGTGTGTGTGTGTGTGTGTGTGTGTGTGTGTGTGTGTGTCTTTGTGTGTGTGTGTGTGTGTGTCTTTGTGTGTGTGTGTGTGTGTGTCTTTGTATGAGTGTGTCTTTGTGTGAGTGTGTGTCTTTGTGTGAGTGTGTCTTTGTGTGAGTGTGTCTTTGTGTGAGTGTGTGTCTTTGTGTGAGTGTGTGTGTCTTTGTGTGTGTATGTCTTTGTGTGTGTGTGTGTGTGAGTGTGTGTCTTTGTGTGTGTATGTCTTTGTGTGTGTGTGTGTGTGTGTGTGTTACACAAAGTTACATATATACTCAGACCGCACAGACCTTGCGGTCCCTACTAGGTGGTCCGGCCTTAATACTACTAGACAGGGACAGTTTATAGTAAAAGCATAGGAGAGCAAAGTGGAAGGATCTCTGTGTGTGTGAGAGAGAGAGAGAGAGAGAGAGTGTAACATAATGAGAAAGTCAGTGTATATATAATGAGAGTGTGTGTGTGAGGGAGTGAGTGTGCGTGTGTGTATGTGTGTAAAATAGGCCCATGATACTATATATCTATAAAACACCATAAACAAACTAGACGCCATACAAAACAAAGCTACTATAAAGCCGGAGTCACACGAGCCGTTTTTCGAGCAATTTTTACGGGCAATTATGGTCTGGAAGCTTCAAAAACTACACTTTATCAGAATCCAGCCGCCTAACATAATCTACCTTCCGTTTAGTTGCCGATACCAGTGCGATAAAGTCTCGGAATAACACGAGAAAAAGTTGCTCATGGAAAATTGACGGAAAAAGCGCTCGTGTGACAGCGGCTTAAGGGGAGGTTTTTAGTTGATTCCCTAGACTTCCATCAAACTTTAAATTACTCCCCCTAGACCCCCTTTCAAGATAAATTTGTACATTTTTCGGTAGAAAAATGTCCCGGCCGAAGGCCGATTCCCCTTAAATTACAGGCTCCCTATCGCTCGCCAGGAAAAAATCGACACCTAAATGGCACGAATGGTCTTAAAATTGACAGAAATGGGGCGAAGGTTCTTAAAATCGCCAAACTAATGGGGCGAACGTCTTCAAATCTCAAAAGCAATGGGGCTAAACATGAGGGAGAAAGGGGTCCAGACAAAAATCCTCCAGGTGGAAATCTCCCCTTAAGTCGGCTATATTTCATCTGAGAGCAAATTGAATCCCTTAGCAACTGATCTCTCGACACTTAAGGGAGGTGACCTGTTTTTCTTCTGTCCTTTTCTATCTTTCTCTGGCTTGTATCCATTTGGCCCCTTTCAGCCTACTGTTTTAAGACGTTTATCCCCATCCAGGTGTCAATTTTTTACTGGTGAGCGGTAGCGAGGCAGCATATGTTATATTTTTGTTTTACAGCAGGCTAAATTTGTACATTTTTCGATAGAAAAATGTCTCCGGCGAAGCCGGATTTCTTCATATAATGCTGGCTCGCTATCGCTCGCCAGGAAGAAATCGACACCTAAATGGGGATAAACGTCTTAAAATAGTTGGCTGAATGGGGCCGAATGGATACAAGCCAGAGAAAAGGACAGAAGTAACAAAAAGCAGGTCACCCCCCCCCCCTTAATGGAAAGTATCTATAGCTACTATATCTCTGCGTCGTGTTAAGGGGAGGTATTTAGTTTGGTCCCTAGACCTCCATCAACCTTAAAATTACACCCCCTTGAGTCCCTTTCAAGATAAATTTGTACATTTTTCGGTAGAAAAATGTCCCGGCTGAAAGCCGGTTCCTCTTAAATTACAGGCTCGCTATCGCTCGCCAGGATAAAATCGACACCTAAATTGCACGAAAGGTCTTAAAATTGACAGAAATGGGGCGAAAGTTCTTAAAATTGCTAAACTAATGGGGCGACTGTCTTAAAATCTCAAAAGCAATGAAGCTAAACATGAGGGAGAAAGGGGTCCAGAAAAAAATCCCTCAAGTGGAGATCTCCCCTTAATGCCTAGTTTTCGTAATTAACAAACGATTTCGCTACCAATTCTACCTAATGAGAGCTGAGTAACCCAAGATGGTAACGTGGCATTTGTTCATGAGCTGGATCAAAGATAGCTTCTAGATGGGCTTGATGCACTTACAGATACACCCCCGCATCTTTGGCTCAGACAAGATATCAAGGGGCGATTTTTATGTTTCTAGACCCCCTTCTGCCTCATGTTTAGCCTCGTTAGTTTCGAGATTTTATAAGACGTTCGCCTCCATAGCTTGGTGATTTTAAGACTGTTCGCCCTATTTCTGTCGATGTTAAGACCTTTCGTGCCATTTAAGGTGTTGATTATTTCCCTGGCGAGCGATAGCGAGCCTGTAATTTGTCTGGTAATGGTGCTAAATATCAGCGTCTGCAGCTCCAACTTCCTTATAGCCGGACACAATCCATCAAGGGGGTGGGGGAGGTTTCGTTTTGCTGGACCCCCTTCTCCCTCATGCTTAACCCCATTAGTTCTAAGATTTTCAGACGTTCGCCCCATTAGTTTGGCGATTTTAAGAATTTTCGCCCCATTTTTATTTTTTATTTTTTTAGCCAATATGAAGACCTTTCATGCAATTTCGGTGTCGATTTGTATTCCTGGCGAGCGATAGCGAGCCTGTAATTTAAGAGGAACCGGCAATTTTGTATCGAAAAATATACACATTTTTTTTTTTTTTTTTTTTTTTAAAGCTTGATGGAGGTCTAGGGAGGCAACCAAACAGAAACAATGAAAAGATAAATCATCAAGCAAACAAATACGCCCCTCCTCCCCCCTTTAATGAAGCCTCCACAACCCCTTATAATCCTCTTCCAATGAGTTCATCCCGTCAACTAATGTCGAGCCGGAATCAACCACCAATCAAGCCCCCATCAATCACCCCCCCCCTCTCTCCCCTAGTCTAGCGTGGTTAACCCCCTCCCCCCCCCCCCCCCCCCCACACACACACACATACTTGGACTGTAGAAAATGGAACGTTTTAATAAGAGGGGATGGTTCACTTTTTGGCCGATTTTTGCATGTATTCATTACTTTTCTAGTTTCCTCCCTAGACCTCCATCAAATTAAAAAATTCATCCATTAGATCCCCCTTCTAGATTAATTTGTACATGTTTCGGTAGAAAAATTTCCCGGCCGAAGGCCGGTTCTTCAAACATTACAGGCTCACTATCGTTCGCCAGGGAAAACAATCGACACCTAAAGAGCACGAAAGGTCTAAATATTAACGAAGAAATAGGGCGAAAGGTCTTAAAATCAACTAACTAATGGGGCAAACATCTTAACATCTGAAAACTAATGGGGCTAAACATGAGGGAGAAGGTGGTCCAGAAAACCGGCCCATGTCCCCTTAAGGTGCAGATGGTTGCTTCCTCTGGACCCCCTTCTACCTCATGTTTAGCCTCGTTAGTTTATAAGACGTTTGCCCCATTAATTTGCCGATTTCAAGACCTTGTGTCCCATTCTTTATCAATATCAAGACTTTTCGTGCCATTTATAATTCGATATTAACCTGGCGAGCGATAGCAAGCCTGTAATTTTATAGGAACCGAAAAATTTACAAACGTATCTTGAAGGGGGATCTTGAGAATAATATATTAGGCTTGATGGAGGTCCAGGGAGTAAATTACTACCATAATTAATAATGCCACATATACACTATTAAATATGTCCTACCTCCATTAAATATGCCCTACCTCCATTAAATATGCCCTACCTCCATTAAATATGCCCTACCTCCATTAAATATGCCCTACCTCCATTAAATATGCCCTACCTCCATTAAATATGCCCTACCTCCATTAAATATGCCCTACCTCCATTAAATATGTCCTACCTCCATTAAATATGTCCTACCTCCATTAAATATGCCCTACCTCCATTAAATATGCCCTACCTCCATTAAATATGTCCTACCTCCATTAAATATGCCCTACCCCCATTAAATTGGTACCCATACGAAAGTGTTGTATCGTGTATCAGTGCTAAATTGGCCACTTAAACCAATTGCAACACCTATTGAAGTGGCAGCGATTGGTAACGCTGCTTTTGTATACACACATTTAATCGCCCACTTGCTATAGTGTCAAGCTATAAGGAAGTTGGAGCTGTAGACATCGATATTTAGCAGAATTACCAGCTAAAATAGGATCGTAGCGTCTTTATACATACATTAAACGCTACTTAACATATCTTGCATCCATCAGAAGCGTACATTAGTCTTGCGTTTCTGTTTAAGGGGAGGTTTTTAGTTTGGTCCCTAGATATCCTTCAAGCTTAAGATTACACCCCCTTGAGCCCCTTTCAAGATAAATTTGTACATTTTTCGGTAGAAAAATGCCCCGGCTGAAAGCCGGTTCCTCTTAAATTACAGGCTCGCTATCGCTCGCCAGGATAAAATCGACACCTAAATGGCACGAAAGGTCTTAAAATTGACAGAAATGGTATAAAAGTTCTTAAAATCGTCAAAATAATGGGGCAAACGTCTTAAAATTAGAAAAACAATGGGGCTAACCATGAGGGAGAAAGGAGTCAAGAAAAAATCCCAACTGAATTTAGGCAGTGTTACAGGATCAGTATAGAAAGCAAGTGTAGGAAGTATAAAGAGGCAGCAGTAATACATTCTGACAGGTTAGCTTAAGGGATCTGCCTTGTATGGGCCGATCGGCTTTTTGCAGACTCCCATTTTCTTATGTTCTTAAGGGAGCCCATCTCGGTTTTTTTTTCTCTCTCTCCCTCTCTCTTTGGCTTGTATCCATTCGGCCCCATTCAGCCTCCTATTTTAAGACGTTTATCACCATCCAGGTGATGATTTCTTCCTGGCGAGCGATAGCGAACCAGCACTGTATGGAGAAATCCGGCTTCGCCGGAGACGTTTTTCTATTGAAAAATGTAAAATATTTAGTTTGCTGTCAAAAAAAATATACATATATGCTGGCTCGCTACCGCTCGCCAGGAAAATATTGACACTTGGATGGGGGTAAACGTCTTAAAACAGAAGGCTGAATGGGGCCTGATGGATACAAGCCAAGCGAAAGAGATGAAAGGAGAAAAAGCTTAAAAAAAAAAGCCGGTGCAATCCCTTAAATACACTCGTATATATTTAATGTTACAACTAATTAGCATCTAGTTCGAACAATGTATATAGCCAGTGTCATGTATTGAGGGGAGTATATAGCCTCCCCTCCCCTCCCCTCCCCTCCCCCCACCCCGCCTATACCCCCCACCTCCCCTCCCCTCCCCCACCACCATTAAAAACCCAAACAATTATCGGGTGAGTAATGACGGTGGGTACTCACACACTGTCATCACATTCATCATCACCACCACACGCGGGTTCATCACATTCATTACACACACTCACCACACTTTATCATTACCACCACACGGGGTTCATCACATTCATCACATTCATTACACACACTCACCACACTTCATCATTACCACCACACGGGGTTCATCACATTCATCACACATTATCATACCTATATTGTCCACCTCAATCCACACACACAGTCACCACCCACCACCACACGCGGGTCAGCATTCATCACACACAGTCACCACCCACCATCACCACCACACGCAGGTCATCACATCCATCACACATGGTCATTACACACAGTCACCACCCACCACCACACACGGGTCATCACATCCATCACACATGGTCATTACACACAGTCACCACCCACCACCACACACGGGTCATCACATCCATCACACATGGTCATTACACACAGTCACCACCCACCACCACACACGGGTCATCACATCCATCACACATGGTCATTACACACAGTCACCACCACCCACCACCACACGGGTCATCACATCCATCACACATGGTCATTACACACAGTCACCACCCACCACCACACACGGGTCATCACATCCATCACACATGGTCATTACACACAGTCACCACCCACCACCACACACGGGTCATCACATCCATCACACATGGTCATTACACACAGTCACCACCCACCACCACACACGGGTCATCACATCCATCACACATGGTCATTACACACAGTCACCACCCACCACCACACACGGGTCATCACATCCATCACACATGGTCATTACACACAGTCACCACCCACCACCACACGGGTCATCACATCCATCACACATGGTCGTTACACACAGTCACCACCCACCACCACACACGGGTCATCACATCCATCACACATGGTCGTTACACACAGTCACCACCCACCACCACACACGGGTCATCACATCCATCACACATGGTCGTTACACACAGTCACCACCCACCACCACACACGGGTCATCACATCCATCACACATGGTCGTTACACACAGTCACCACCCACCACCACACACGGGTCATCACATCCATCACACATGGTCGTTACACACAGTCACCACCCCCACCACACACGGGTCATCACATCCATCACACATGGTCGTTACACACAGTCACCACCCACCACCACACACGGGTCATCACATCCATCACACATGGTCGTTACACACAGTCACCACCCACCACCACACACGGGTCATCACATCCATCACACATGGTCATTACACACAGTCACCACCCACCACCACACACGGGTCATCACATCCATCACACATGGTCATTACACACAGTCACCACCCACCACCACACACGGGTCATCACATCCATCACACATGGTCATTACACACAGTCACCACCCACCACCACACACGGGTCATCACATCCATCACACATGGTCATTACACA
>CM064488.1:6584709-6619709 GCA_032716605.1 Paralithodes platypus
GGGGATCTAATGGATGTTTTTTTTTTTTTTTTAATTTGATGGAGGTATAAGGAGGAAACTAGAAAACTAATTAATACATTTAAAAATCGACCAAAAGTGAACCATCCTCCCTTAATAACAGAAAGGTAAGGTTAAAATAGCTGTCTATCTGGCTTCATCATCAACTTAAGATAGCATAGTAGTGTAATCAGGTCTTATCATAACAGTTTCAAGTATATATAGGCTCTACTGGTTGAGTCATACTATATTTGTTCGGTAATAAATGAAGGCTATAAAAGGGTTGTTAAAAAAGGCATATTAACCCCTTCAGGCTCTTGACGCATTTTGATGACAGTTTGTTCTGGCTATAATTAGACGCTTTTATACAGCTTAGGAAGGATCTGAGGGATATAAAAGGGTAAAGACTATCTCTATTAACCTTCTGATTTCCATAATACCCTTCCGAATCTGAATAAAATCGTCAAATAATAGCCAGAAAATAGAAATGAAACACGTCATCGGAGCCTGAGAGGGTTAAGGGGAGGTTTTTAGTGTGTTTCCTAGACCTCCATCAAGCTTGAAATTACACCCCCTTGAGCCCCTTTCAAGATAAATTTGTACATTTTTCGATAGAAAAATGTCCCGGCCGAAGGCCGGTTCCTCTTAAATTACAGGCTCGCTATCGCTCGCCAGGAAAAAATCGACACCTAAATGGCACGAAAAGTCTTAAAATTGACAGAAATGGGGCGAAAGTTCTTAAAATCGCCAAACTAATGGGGCGAACGTCTTATAATATGGAAAGCAATAGGGCTAACCATGAGGGAGAAAGGGGGGGGTCCAGAAAAAAATCCCTCGAGTGGAAATCTCCCCTTAAAAGTTCCAAACAAACGTGCTACTTTTTGGCTTATTCCATATGTGTTTTGTAATCAATAAAGGGTATACAGGACAAGGATATGACAAAATAATGTAGAATATAAGTTTCAAGTATACTGTTTTGAGTCATTCAATAAATGTTCTGTATACAAATGAAAGGTTAACTTTGGGCGATTTTTGCATGTATTCATTATTTTTCTAGTTTCCTTCCTAGACTTCCATCAAATTAAAAAAAAACAAAAAACATCCATTAGATCCCCCTTCTAGATTAATTTATAAATTTTTCGGTAGAAAAATATCCCGGCCAAAGGCCGGTTCTTCCAACATTACAGGCTCACTATCGTTCGCCAGGGAAAAAATCAACACCTAAATAGCACGAAAGGTCTAAATATTGACGAAGAAATGGGTCGAAAGGTCTTAAAATCGACTAACTAATGGGACAAACATCTTAACATCTGAAAACTAATGGGGCTAAACATGAGGGAGAAAGTGGTCCAGAAAACCGGCCCATCCTCCCCTTAATGTGACATGCAAAAGGTATTATATCATAATTATTAAATAGATTAGTGGGGGATTAAATAGATTAGTGGGGGATTAAATAGATTAGTGGGGGATTAAATAGATTAGTGGGGGATTAAATAGATTAGTGGGGGATTAAATATATTAGTGTTGGATTAAATAGATTAGTGGGGGATTTAGCCAAAGTGGATTTAGCCCCCTTTGAGGATTATGACGCGATTTAGCGGTTTATTCTGCCTATAGTCTGTTCATTATAGGTTGGCCAGAAATCGAGAATCCTAACCCCTGTAACTCAAGAAGGGCTGGAGTAAATGGTTTGTAAGTTTCTACATCTATTCCCTGGCTGACTCTTCCCGAATGGTAAAACTATTAGCTCGATTACTGAAGTCCTTTTTGCGTTACGAGAGGCTTAGGACGGGATTTCTGGTCTACTTATAGCGTATGGACTATAGTATTAGACGATTTTACTCAGATTAGGAAGGCTGTATTAACGTCAGAGGGTTAATGGAGATAGTCTTTACCCCTTTTAGTTCCCACAGACCCCTCCTAAGCTGTATAAAAGCGTCTAAGGATAGCCAAAACGCGTCATGATCCTCGAGATGCTTATAATGTCCATTCCCGTATAATTATAAGATGGGGTTTATTTCCACCAATGGGCCTTTAAGGGGTAGGATGGTCGTTTTTTCTGGACCTCCTTCTCCCTCATGTTTAGCTTCATTAGCGTTGAGATTTTAAGACGTTCGCCCATTAGTTTGGCGATTTTAAGACATTTCACCCCATTGCTTTGTCAATATGAAGACCTTTCGTGCTATTTAGGTATCAATTGTTTTCTGGCGAGCGATGGTGAGCTTATAATTTAGTAGGAACTACCGAAAATGTACATATCCATCCATCCACACCCCATCATTGTCTGTCCATCCATCCACACCCCATCATTGTCTGTCCATCCATCCACACCCCATCATTGTCTGTCCATCCATCCACCCTTCCATCCATCCATCCATGCTTACCTCCCTTCATCCATCCACACCCCATCATTGTCTGTCCATCCATCCACCCTTCCATCCATCCATCCATGCTTACCTCCCTTCATCCCTCCACACCCCATCATTGTCTGTCCATCCATCCACCCTTCCTTACCTCCCTTCATCCATCCACACCCCATCATTGTCTGTCCATCCATCCACTCTTCCACCCATGCTTACCTCCCTTCATCCATCCACACCCCATCATTGTCTGTCCATCCATCCATCCATGCTTACCTCCCTTCATCCATCCACACCCCATCATTGTCTGTCCATCCATCCACCCTTCCACCCATCCATCCATGCTTACCTCCCTTCATCCATCCACACCCCATCATTGTCTGTCCATCCATCCACCCTTCCATCCATGCACCCATGCTTACCTCCCTTCATCCATCCACACCCCATCATTGTCTGTCCATCTATCCACCCTTCCATCCATGCACCCATGCTTACCTCCCTTCATCCATCCACACCCCATCATTGTCTGTTCATCCATCCACCCTTCCATCCCTGCACCCATGCTTACCTCCCTTCGTCCATCCACACCCCATCATTGTCTGTCCATCCATCCATGCACCCATGCTTACCTCCCTTCATCCATCCACACCCCATCATTGTCTGTCCATCCATCCACCCATGCTTACCTCCCTTCATCCATCCACTCATCCATCCACACCCCATCATTGTCTGTCCATCCATCCACCCTTCCACCCATGCTTACCTCCCTTCATCCATCCACTCAACCATCCACACCCCATCATTGTCTGTCCATCCATCCACCCTTCCATCCATCCACCCTTCCATCCATCCACCCATGCTTACCTCCCTTCATCCATCCACTCATCCATCCACACCCCGTCATTGTCTGTCCATCCATCCACCCTTCCATCCATCCACCCATGCTTACCTCCCTTCATCCATCCACACCCCATCATTGTCTGTCCATCCATCCACCCTTCCATCCATCCACCCATGCTTACCTCCCTTCATCCATCCACACCTCATCATTGTCTGTCCATCCATCCACCCATGCTTACCTCCCTTCATCCATCCACACCTCATCATTGTCTGTCCATCCATCCACCCATGCTTACCTCCCTTCATCCATCCACACCTCATCATTGTCTGTCCATCCATCCACCCATGCTTACCTCCCTTCATCCATCCACACCTCATCATTGTCTGTCCATCCATCCATCCATGCTGACCTCCCTTCATCCATCCACACCTCATCATTGCCCTTCCATCCATCCGTCTACCCATCCATCCAACCCTCCATCCCCACACTATCATTGTCCATCCATCCAGCCGGGCATGGAGGATTGAGTGATGTGGGAGGGGAGATGGGGAGAGTGATGGAAAGGTGTCAGTGTGTGTGTGTGTGTGTGTGTGTGTGTGTGTGTGTGTGGATGATTGAGTGATGTGGGAGGGGAGATGGGGAGAGTGATGGAAAGGTGCAAGTCTATGTGTGTGTGTGGGGGGGGGGGGTGCTAGTAATAATTATGGGGTGAAGGTCTCTCTCTCTCTCTCTCTCTCTCTCTCTCTCTCTCTCTCTCGCTCTCTCTCTCAGCTTTAGAGTGTAGACAGAGAAACTGATTTGGGAGTAACAATATCGAGTAACCTAAAACCCAGTCAAAAATGTACAGAAGTTGTTAAGGAGGCAAGCAAAATAATTGGCTTTATAGGTAGGCCATTGGAGCACAAATCCAAAGATGTAATTCTAACCCTTTACAATTCCCTAGTCCGTCCTCTTCTGGAATATTGCATTCTATCCAGGTGCACCTACTACCAAAAAGATGTAGACAAGCTAGAACGAGTTCAACGTAGAGTTACCAAAATTATACCTAGCCTAAAGAACAAACCATACGAGGAGAGTCTTAGAAAATTAAAATGCAGATTAAGAGGCGACTTAATTCAAATGTTCAAAATCATCAAAGGCATCGACAATATGAACTGTAACAAATACTTTACTATTGACCAATCAAATTACAAGCGGGGAAATGGTTGCAAAATTATTGGCAAATCTCTTAACTCACACAAGTATAAGAATTTCTTCTTTAATCGAGTTGTCAACTTCCGCGAGATGTTATAGACTGCAGCACCGTTGATTCTTTCAAACGTCGTCTAGACAAATATCTTGCCCTAAACCTATGACTGACTGCATTTGTAAATCAATATTTGTTTTCCCCTCAGATTCATCAAGGTTTATTGCGTATATAAATAACTAAGATGTTACTCTTTTCCCCAGATACACGACAGATCACTAACTTACAACTGTGTTATGTTACTAACCCAACTGTCCCCTACTAACATTTCCTAATCCTGTCACGGACATTAGTTCTAGGGCAGTATTTACCTTTCCAATTTACCCTTGTATGTATATACTCAGGCACATACCCCATAGCTGGGTGTGGCCGACACGAGACAGAGCCCGAACAGAAACAATGTTTTCGTTGAGTAGGAGAATTATACAAGGGGAGGAGGATTCCTAGCCTCCTGCCCTTTACCCACTCTAAACCACTGTTTGCACAGTTTGATCATCAGTGTTTTAGACGACAAGCACCCTTGAGGGGTCGCTAGACCTGTTGTTGCTTGATTTATTTTTAACTTCTTTGTACTCCTTTGTACTCTCTCTCTCTCTCTCTCTAGGACCCAATTTTTTAACAATTGTGTTCATATTGTTACAATTGTGTTCATTTGGTTACAATTGTGTTCATTGTTGCTACAATTGTGTTCATTTTGTTACAATTGTGTTCATTTGGTTACAATTGTGTTAATTTTGTTACAATTGTGTTCATTTTGTTACAATTGTGTTCATTATTTTTACAATTGTGTTCATTTTGTTACAATTGTGTTCATTTTGTTACAATTGTGTTCATTTCGTTACAATTGTGTTAATTTTGTTACAATTGTGTTAATTTTGTTACAATTGTGTTCATTATTTTTACAATTGTGTTCATTTTGTTACAATTGTGTTCATTTGGTTACAATTGTGTTCATTTTGTTACAATTGCGTTCATTATTTTTACAATTGTGTTCATTTTGTTACAATTGTGTTCATTTGGTTACAATTGTGTTCATTTTGTTATAATTGTGTTAATTTTGTTACAATTGTGTTCATTAGTTTTACAATTGTGTTCATTTTGTTACCATTAAGTGTTCATTTTGTTACCATTACGTGTTCATTATTGTTACCATTAACTTCAACGGCATTAAGTGTTCATTTATGTTACCATTAAGTGTTCATTATTGTTACCATTAAGTGTTCATTTGTATTATCAGTAAGTGTTACAATAAAGTGTTACCAAAAAATGCTACCTTTATGTGTTACCATAAAGTGTTGCGATAAAATTATACGATAAAATGTTACCACAAAATGCTACCTTTAAGTGTTATGATCAAGTGTTACGATAAAATGTTATCAAAAAATGCTACCTTAAAGTGTTATGATAAAGTGTTACCAAAAATGCTACCAACAAATGCTACCCTATAGTGTTACGATAAAGTGTTCCGATCAAGTGTTTACCAATAATTATGGACATTTTGACAGCTTGGGTCCTGGTTGGCACGTGGCCTAACCGCCCTAATTGTCCCGCGTTCCCTTTAACCCTTTCAGTACCAGCCCCGTTCTCTTAACTCTATTTTGGCTACTATTAGACGCTTTTATTCAGCTCAAGAAAGACCTCCAGTAGTGAACAGGCTTCGTACTATCTCACTTAACCCTTTTTACCACCACAGATCCTTCTTAAACTGCCCATAATCGTCTTAATGTAGCCAGAATAGAAAGAAAAATAAATCACCGGTACAGAAGGGGTTAACCTTATTTGGTCCGAGGGAGATATCTCTGGACCTCCCCTGTTTCACTCCATTAGTCTGGGGATTTTAAGACGTTTCACCTAATTAGTTGGGTAGTACAATAATGTAGTTTGTCTAGGAATGCTGGCCTATATTTCTCCCTCACATTTTATATATATATTGATATTTTTAGTACCGGTATGTGTGTGATTTGTTTTGTGATATTATTTTGTATTTGTTTGTGTATGTATGTATGTGCATGTATGTGTGTGTGTATGTGTGTGTTATTTTTGGGTGTGTTATTTGTATTGACTTTAGTGTGTGTGGGGTGGGGGTGGGGTGTGAGTGTGTGTGTTGGGGGGGGAGGGGGGGATTTTATTTATTTTAATTATGTGTATATATATTTATCTTTATTTAATCTTCCATCTCTCACACTTATTACACGGCGCAGGTGACAACGGTATATCACACGTCCTGTATCTGCCCTAATAATTACTCCCCTTGCCCCCCCCCCCTTAATAAGCTGCTAATAACACCTGTAGTATTACCCCCCCCCCCCTCCGACACCACCACCATCATCATGTCACTGCCGGGGTGGGGTGGTCACTCCTGTCATCAGCCACAAACGGAAGCTCTCGGGGGGTGTCAGTCACAAGTCATGAGTTATTGAGTTGACGACTTATATTTGTGTACAAATATTATTTTATATATATATATATATATATATATATATATATATACTGTATATACTGTATATACTGTATATATACAGTATATATATACAGTATATATGAAGTGACGGAGCTCGACCAGAATAAGCCAAAACCCCTCAAGTACCTGCTCCCATATCAAGAGGAGGAACAAAAACTACAATGCCGCATTGCAATCATAAAATGCAGAGCGCATAAAGGCAAGTCTCCCCACCTCCATCAGAAAGGTAAACAGCACCACGGTACCAGCGCGGGACAACATGAGCCGCTCCCCAGTTATCAAGGCCTCTACATACCTGCCAAACTCGCGCCGCTCCCTGTGCATCGAGGCCTCCCACTACCCGAGCCAGACTTGGACTACAGCAAAGAAATGTTTATGAGAATGCGCCACCAACCTCCTCAGTTTCCTCATTTACAACCAGATCATCCTATGCACGACTACAACAGCTAAAGCTCGGTTCACACATGCACAAATTAACGTCCCATCCGGCCACGACCAAAAAAATAGGCAGGACGGCATCAATTTGGAGGCCCCATGTGTACACATGCATGAATTAACATCCCGTCCGTCCCCAACCCCTTTTGCTCGGTTCAAACATGCACGAATTAACGTTCCATCCGTCCCCGACCCCTTAATTCGCCTGCAAATGAGCAGGGACGCCGGCAAAATTGTCTATAGTCGGTACACGGACGTGAGGTGTCACCAGCTCACGTGACACGATGGTGCCACATCGCCGACTCTCCTATCAGCGGTTTTTTGCCGCCGTTCTCATCCCATTTGTCGGCGTCTAGACCCCCCCAGTTGGCGTCTAGATGCCGAATGCTCCCATGTGTGTCCCGGCCTGACACGTTTTGTGGCAGTTGCCCCAGCCCACACCGACCATTTTATGCATACACAAAATGGTCGCCGCCTCCCGCCCCCCCTCCCGTGTGCTGGCGACACCACACATCCCTGTACCGTCCATAGGCGATTTTGCCGGCGTCCTTGCCCTTTTGCAGGCGAATTAAGAGGTCGGGGCTGGACGGGACGTTAATTCGTGTATGTGTGAACCGAGCTTAAGAGGGCAAACAAGCGACTTTTTCCTATTCCCCCTCATTATCAATTCCTTCCATATCATACCCAAATTACCTGTCTGCAGCCAAAGCAGAAATTCTTTTATCATTCAATCATCAAGGTATCTTCATACCTCAAACTAATATTAATAAATAAAGAATGTATTCACCATTATCACGATATATGTAACATAATTTTAGGAACCTTAATAACCTTAGCATAAATAAAAAACTGTATCACGCATGCCTCTTATATTCCGAAACGCCACACCTGTACACCTAAATTAAAACGGTCACCTACCCTAGCCAAGAGTTAGGTAGGCAAAATCGAAATAACTTTCGGGTACCTCTCCCTCCTGGGCGAACGTGCTTAATTGTGAAATATCGATTCGGAGACTTAGCCAAAATCCCCTTAAAACGTATAACCAAAGATAGTTTTAGTGATCCCGAAGAAGTGTTGTGTGAGCGAGCTAGAGAGTGTGTGTGAAGAAGACGTCCCCTGGTGTCAGCAAGAGTGGACAACGTACGCAGTCACCACATGTCGCCAGATCCTCTCATGGGCTCCTACTTCTCTACTCGAATAATTTAAGTGCCTCTTGTTTGATAAAGTGTTTTTGATGATTATTAGCGAAGGGTTAAACAAGATATGTTAAGAGTTCATAATAATGTAATCTAAATTTTTTTAATTCTCTTCTTCTCCTAGCTACCGTCGCTCGTTTTTAGAGAACATAACATACCCCTATACGTGGAATTGATATATATATAATTCTTGGAAGATAGTTTCCTATGTTCCGGATAAGAACTATACATATATTCGTTCGGGACTATATACATGCACCTTATACGTAAATTCCAGTGAACGCTCATTCAAATCTTGTTATGTATTATTATTAGCTGGGTATGTGATTGCATGTACAAGTCGCTCACAGAGAGTATTTACGTGTCAGTCTCTTAGTTAGACTATTCTAAATATTACGCTTCCTGATTTAAAACTCAGGTTAAGCATTGTTTGAGTTAATGATTAAACTCCTATCGTTCACCGTCGCAATAACTTCTCACCCGACGACGAGAATCTCAGTCACACATACTGACTATTGTATTTATTTACCTTATCATTGAATTTATATTCATTATTGTGACTGTGTGAGTTATTTGAGATTTATCTCTTGTATACGTTGACTTAATGTAAAAGTTATTCACACATCATTTAATATCCTAAATTCCATATAACCTTATCACTGCGCGTATAACGCCTCCGCAGTAACCTTTATTTAACTCTCGGCAAGCTACCTCGCGGTTGCCAGTTTACCATCAGGATATTATTTATTGTTTTGAGACCAACCTCTCTGTGTTTACTTATATTGTGATTAATGTAGTAACATTGTGTGTATTTACATGTACTATTTTATGATCCTAATTTATTCATTCCTGAAGTTACATTGATCAGGATTATTTATATCCTAAACAAAGTAGAAAGGAAAGCCTTTCGTATCATTAACTCCCGCCCACTCACCAACTCTCTGCAATATCTCTCTCTTCGCCGCAATGTTGCATCTCTCTCGCTATTCTATCGCTACTATAATAATCAATGTTCCTCAGAGCTTTCCCAGTGTATACCGCCTCCTCTATGTAGGGTACATAGTACCCGTCTTGGAACACAATCCCACCCCTACTCTGTACAACTCTCCAACCCAAGAGTGAAACAGTATTCTCAGACTTTCTTCTATTCAACTGCTGAGCTCTGGAACTCTCTCCCAGAATCAGTCTTTCCCTCTTCCTATGACTTAAATTGCTTCAAACTCCGTGTGTCCATGCATTTTGGGTCGAACGTCCCTTGATTTTGGCCCTGTCACTCTTTCAACTCTGGGGGAGGCACTCGATACAGGCAGTTCTGCCTTTTGTCTCCCTCAATCACATAGAAAAAGAAAAAAAGAAAAGAAAAACAAAAATAGTCCTCCAGAACGCACCCAGCAAGCCGTCCTTCAAAAACAAACGTAATGAAACCATAGAACACTTATCTTCTGATCTAACTATCATTTCCAATTGGGGCAGAGAAAACCTTGTTGCCTTCAATGCTTCCAAAACTCAATTTCTCCATCTATCTACCCTTCGAGAACTGACAGAAGACTATCCCTTATACTTCAACAATATATAAATTAACCCTTCATCTTCTCTGAGTATTCTCGGTGTCTCTCTTTCTTCTGATCTCTCTTGGAAGGACCATATTACCACTCATGCTAAAAACGGCTTCCCAGAAGCTTGGTGTGCTCAACCTCCTCAAGGGGTTCTTTACCCCTGCACAGCTTCTTGCTTTGTACAGGGGCACAGTGCATCCTTGTATTGAGTATTGTTCGCATGTGTGGGGAGGATCCTCTCACACAGCACATCTAGACAAAGTAGAAAAGAAAGCCTTCTCTCTTCGCCGCAATGTTTCATCTCTCGCTATTTTCTATCGCTACTACAATAATCAGTGTTCCTCTGAGCTCTCTCAGTGTCTACCACCTCCTCTATGTAGGGTATGTAGTACCCATCTTGCAACACAATCCCACCCCTACTCTGTGCAACTCTCCAACTCAAGAGTAAAACGATACTCCCAAACTTTCTTCTATTTAACTGCTGAGCTCTGGAACTCTATCCCTGAATCCATCTTTCTTTCATCCTATGACTTAAATTGCTTTAAATTCGGTGAGTCCAGACATTTTGGCCTGAACATTCCTTGATTTTGGCCCTGTCACTCTTTCAACTCTGAGGGAGGCACTCGTCACACGCAGTTTTGCCTTATGTTTCCCTCATCCACATAGAAAAAAAAAGTGGAGGAGATGGAGGTAAAGTGGATGGAAGGAGGTAAAGTGACCGACGATCAGGGTAACATACACATTTTCCCACGGGACCGGAAGTGGCTGGCTGTTGGGGGAAATTTGGGGTGTCTTGGAGGGCTCGGGGGGGGGGGGGGGGGCTAAAATCACTGAACCATGGACTGAGAAGAGAAGATGGAGGGGAGAGAGAGAGAGAGTGTGAGTGTGTGTGAGAGAATGAGTTACATAGATACACAGACTGTACAGACCTTTCGCTCCCTAATAGGGAATCTGAACTTAATTCTTGTATGTAATTTGTTTACAAAGTGGAAGGTACAGACAGCAAAACACAAGGCTCTCTCCCCACCCACCAGTCCCTCCAACCTTGGAAGCCTCAATCGGAAGTTAGTCGTTGTTATGATGGTCGTTCGGTAGCGCTAATAAGTCATGTCCCAGCTGTCATTACGTTTGGCTTCCTCTGTGCTGTATTAATGTCTGCCAGATGTTGAATAGGGTGGGTAAGTGTAGGAACATGTTTGTATATTTTACTCGATATGAAGAAATGAAGCTTGGATATTGCTGATACCAATTATTGATCGAAACATACTTGGTGCCGAGACATGACTTATTAGCGCGACTGTACAGCGATCTATGGTTATTTGGGTACTTCTGCATACAATGTATTATAGTCCGTTCATTCTGGGTTGGACAGAAATCGTAACCCCTAATCTTTCATAACTCAAAAAGGACAAAGTAATCGAGCTAATATTAACCCTTTGAAGCTCTGGCGCGTTTTAGCAGTTTATTTTGGCTATCGTTAGACGATTTTATGCAGCTTAGGAAGGATCTGTGGGTATTAATAGGGTACATACTATCTCAATCAACCCTTTGACTTCCATATACCGTTATTAATCTGAATAAAATCGTCTAACAGTAGCCAGAAACAGAACAGAAAGGCGTATTGAAGCTGGAAAGGGTTAATACCAATTAGGAAGACCTGGCTAAGGAATAGGTGTATAAATTGACAGCTCATTTGCTCCTGCCCTTTTTGAGTTACAGGGGTTGAAAGGTTACTATGTCTGCCTAACCTAGAATGATCGGACCATAGAGAATAGCAAGACCATAATTACATCAACATTCGGGTGTAAGTTGCTCTGTGTACCGACGAGATTACGATCGCATAAGAACAAATTCGGCCCATGGTATTATGTTACCTGCACCAACCGACTTTACTCCTAAACTCAATTAAGGGGAGGTTTTAAGTTTGTTTCCTACTCCTCCAGCAATCTTAAAATTTCACCCCCATGACCCCCTTTCAAGATAAATTTGTACATTTTTCGGTAGAAAAATATCCCGGCCGAAGGCCGGTTACTCTTAAATTACAGGCTCGCTTCCGCTCGCCAGGATAAAATCGACACCTAAATGGCACGAAAGGTCTAAATATTGACAGAAAAGGGGCGGAAATTCTTAAAATCACCAAACTAATGGGGCAAACGTCTTAAAATCTCAAAAGCAATGGGGCTAGACATGAGGGAGAAAGGGGTCAAGAAAAAAGTCCCTCAAGTGGAAATCTCCCCTTAATGAAATCAACAAATACACGTGGCAGTCCAGGGATTCGAACCTAGGATTATTAGTGTGCTTATTATGGATGTTTTAAATAGATTCGTAACTCCGCAATGTAATAATTCGTAGACATATAAATGGCAATATTAACCCCCTTCAGCACGATGACGTCTTTTTACCTTTAACTTAATCTTGGCTGAAAGTAGACGATTTTATGCAGTTTATGAAGGCTATATGTTATTCGGAAGGTTCACTGAGATTGTATTTAGCCCTTTGAGTCGTAGATGTAGGTTATAAGCTAAATGGCAACCAGACAAATATGAAAATTACGTCATCGTCAGGTGAAGGTATTGAGGGATAAGCCTTTACAACGGCACCTCGTAGCTACTTTCTACTTTTGACTATTTTTCTGAAGAATGTAGAGAGGGGAGAAAGGGTGTTGGTGAGTGAGGAAGCTGTTGGAGTGGCCTTTTTATGTGTGTGGTGTTGGGGAGTGAGGAAGCTGTTGGAGTGGCCTTTTTATGTGTGTGGTGTTGGGGAGTGAGGAAGCTGTTGGAATGGCCTTTTTATGAGTGTGGTGTTGGTGAGTGAGGAAGCTGTTGGAGTGGCCTTTTTATGAGTGTGGTGTTGGTGAGTGAGGAAGCTGTTGGAGTGGCCTTTTTATGTGTGTGGTGTTGGGGAGTGAGGAAGCTGTTGGAGTGGCCTTTTTATGAGTGTGGTGTTGGTGAGTGAGGAAGCTGTTGGAGTGGCCTTTTTATGTGTGTGGTGTTGGGGAGTGAGGAAGCTGTTGGAGTGGCCTTTTTATGAGTGTGGTGTTGGTGAGTGAGGAAGCTGTTGGAGTGGCCTTTTTATGTGTGTGGTGTTGGTGAGTGAGGAAGCTGTTGGAGTGGCCTTTTTATGAGTGTGGTGTTGGTGAGTGAGGAAGCTGTTGGAGTGGCCTTTTTATGAGTGTGGTGTTGGGGAGTGAGGAAGCTGTTGGAGTGGCTTTTTTATGTGTGTTATTAGTCTGTATACGTCGTGCCGAAATCAACCTGCCCTTCTTCTTCTTGCGTATGTGATGGGTTGATGGAATAACGCCAATCGAGATAGTTAAATATCAAAATAATCCATCATGACTGAATACCGGTAATTACTTTGGTTACCCGTATATAGACATCCTTTATTTGTTTTCTATGTGTGTGAAGGATACAAAAGGTAAAGCTCCCTGTAACAAGTGTTCTGTTTCTTCTTTAATTCCTTCCACCCTGGACATCCTTCCGTTTCATCCGTACCTTTTAAATTTGTTCTCGCCAAATCACTGTTTCCTACGGTTTATTCACTCACAATCTCCCTCTCTCTCTCTCTACCCACAACAAACCATTAGGAATACTGGTAGAGGATAAACTAGCTTGCACTTTGGATGTAAATATTGTACTACATACTAAACAATACATGAAGAAAAATATGAAAAAAATCGAATATATTTTCTATGCAATTACCTATCTGTATATTCATTGTAAGTCTTCTAGAGGTCAATGTTTACTGTTCGAACTTCCGAGAGAGAGAGAGAGAGAGAGTGAGTGTAAGAGAGAGAGAGAGAGCGAGTGTATGTTATCGAGTGAGTGTGAGTGTGTGTGTGTGTGAGAGAGAGTGTGAGAGTGTGCGTGAGAGAGGGGTGGGGGGGGGGGGTTTGAAGGATGCAGTGATGTGTGAAGAGTTAACCCCTTCAGTACCATGACGTAATTTTCATCATATTCTGGTTACCATTAGACGATTTTTGTTAATTTGTAATCTACCTTCACGACTCAAATGGGTAAATACGACCTCAATAAACCCTCTTAGTAACATTAGTCCTTTTTAAGCTGCATAAAATCATCTAATATTAGCCAAAATCAAAGGTAAACAGGTATCATGGTGCTGAAGGGGTTAATAGTAAGGAAGGAAGGAAGAAAGAAATGAAGGAAGGAAGGATGGAAGGGAGGGATTGACGGAGGGAAGGACGAAGACAAGAAAGAAGGAAGGAAGAAATGAAGGAAGGAAGGAAGAAAGAAAGAAATGAAGGAAGGAAGGAAGGAAGGAAGGGGATCCTCCCCACACATGTGAACAATACTCAATACAAGAACGCACTGTGCCCCTGTACAGAGCAAGAAGCTGTGCAAGGGTAAAGAACCCCTTGAGGCGATTGAGCACACCCAGCTTCTGAGAGGCTGCCTTAGCAAGACTGGTAATATGGTCCTTCCAAGTGAGAACACAAGAAAAAGAGACACCAGGAATATTGAGAGAAGATGAAGGATTGATTTGTGTATTGTTGAATTGTAAGGGATAGTCCTCTGGGAGTTCTGAATGGGTAAAAAGATGAAGACATTGGGTTTTGGAAGCATTAAAGGCAACAAGGTTTTCTCTGCCCCAATTGGAAATAGTAGTTAGATCAGAAGATAAGTGTTGCATGGCTTCATTACGTTTGTCTTTGAGGGATTGCTGGCTGGGGCGTTCAGGAAAACTAATTGAGTAGTGTAAGGTAGAATCGTCTGCGTACGAATGGATGGGACTGGAGGTACAGTTGAGAAGATCATTTATGAAAATTAGAAAGAGAATGGGAGATAGGACAGAGCCCTGAGGAACACCAGAGTTGATATGATGAGGAAGTGAGCGATGGCCGTCCACAACCGCAGCTATGGAACGACTAGAAAGGAAAATAGAGACAAAGGCACAGATGGAGGGATAGAAACCGAAGGAGAGTAGTTTAGAAATTAAAGATTTGTGCCAGACTCTATCGAAGGCCTTTGATAAGTCTAGCGCAATAGAAAAGGTTTTCCTCGAAGTCCCGAAAGGAGGATGACCAAGAGTTAGTAACATATGAAAGAAGATCACCAGTAGAGCGACCCTTAAGGAAGCCATACTGGCGATCTGAGAGTAGATTATGAGAAGAGAAATGCTTAAGAAATTTGGAATAGTTTCAAAAACTTTAGAGATACAAAAGATGAGAGCAATTGGACGATAGTTGGAGGGTTGAGAGTGGTCACCCTTCTTTGGGACAGGTTGAATGAGAGCAAACTTCCAGCAAGAAGGGAAGACGTTAGATGAGAGACAGAGACGAAAGAGTTTGCCTAGGCAGGGAGTCAGCACGGAAGCACAGTTTTTGAGTACAACAGGAGGAACACCATCCGGACCGTACGCCTTCTTAGTATTTAGCCCAGAGAGGGTAGAAAATACATCTTTAGAAGAGATTAGGATATTGGGCATAAGTAGAAGAGAAGGGGGTGGAGAGGGAGGAATAGCACCGGAATCATCCAAGAGATGCCAGAAAGCTTGGGAAGAGCTAGAGTTGGATAGTTCAGTGCATTTATAATTGATGAAAGAGTGCTTGGCAAGTTGAAGAACAGATTTGGCTTGATTCCGGGCAGAAACATAGGAAGAATGAGATTCTTGAGTCTTAAGGCGTCGGTACCGTTTGAATGCTTCCTCCTTGTTGCGGACAGCAGTAGAACAAGCGTGAGTAAACCAAGATTTTTGGCATTAGTCTGAGAGAAAGAAAAT
Organism: Paralithodes platypus; assembly: GCA_032716605.1. NCBI lineage: Eukaryota > Metazoa > Arthropoda > Malacostraca > Decapoda > Lithodidae > Paralithodes > Paralithodes platypus. The sequence continues at coordinate 6,600,541 of CM064488.1, forward strand.
GGAATGTATGCTTCCAGGCCCGAGAGGATTACCTAGGGAATGAGTTCAGCACTCTCCGAGGGTCCCCGGCCACAGGAAGCAAAAGTCATTCCAAGGGAAATCAAAGAAGTACTGCCGGAGAGCCTCCCAGTCGGTAGCGCCAAAGTGCCACAAGCGCCGCCGGTTGGGAGGATCGGGTGGCCGTACTGGAGAGATAGGACAGGTGACAGATATTAGTTTATGGTCGGAGGAGCCCAAAGGAGAGAAAAGATTTACAGAAAAGATCAAGACCGCAAGAAACAAAAATACATCAGAAAGTGCCGTTTTAAAGGCAATACTTCCGCCATCCAACTGAACTGAACTGAGAAATAGTTGCTGGAAAAAGAGTAATAAGTAATTAGATAAATAAATAGCTAACTAAATTGTTAAGTATAAACCCTTGTGCGTATTATGGGCGAACTCCAAACCCAGGAACAGTTTACAATGTAGGAGAGTTCCGGTCATTGTTGTACGGTCGCGCTAATAAGTCATGGCCCAACTGTCATTACGTTTGGCTTGCTCTGTGCTGTATTAATGTCTGTCAGATGTTGGATAGGGTGTGTAAGTGAAGAAACATGCGTGTATATCTCACTTGATATGAAGAAATAAAGCTTAGATATTGCTGATACCAATTTTTGATCGAAACATACTTGGTGCCTAGACATCACTTATTAGCGAGATTGTACCATAGGGCCTTCTTCCTATGTTAACACTATTTGGGCCGAGGGGGGAATTTTGGGATATCACCTGTTTAATTAGATACAATCGGCCTTCGGCAGGGAATTTTTTTTTCTATCGAAATACGAAATACGTACAAATTTAGTCTGGGCGAGTGATAGCAATCCTATAACTATAAATCGGCCTTCCCTCGGATGATAGAACAACATACAAATTTAGCTTGAAGGGGAACTGGATACCGGTATGTTTTTTTTTTTTTTTTTTTTTTTTTTTTTTAAAGAGAGTCTGGGTAGGCGTTTTTGTTAGCCTAGGGGACAAACTACAGTACTCGAAAATGTCAAAAGCAAGCAAAATCCTCAATGATAACCAGAATATCAGAATAACCCTCAACACGTCGGATCTGATAGTGTTAAGGCAATTTTGTCACTTCCCGTCTGGTCAATGAAATTACTTAAGTTATAAGGTTTCCCTCCGTTTATCTGTAAACAAGATATCTCAAAAAGTTACTAACCGGTGTTCACGAAATTTGGTAGGCAGATAGGATATGCGCCAATGAAGAAGGGATTCCATTTTGGAGGCGATCGGTAGAGCCCATACCTCCACCAGCGTAGGTGGAGTTACGCGCTCTCCCAAGTGCCCCACTATAGTTGGGTATGTATCTTATTCTACGCTGCTAGTCTCAAAAGTAATATATGATTAGAGTTAAGAAATAATTAATTATTGTCTACAGTTGTATCTAAGTACGAACTCTATATTATTATACTCAAAAGGAATATATGATCAAAGTTAGGGAATAATGTATTGACCACTTGCGAGTTTCAGGCGAGAAGATGGAGCCGTAAACATCGCTATTAAACAGGACTGCACAAATAATGCTGGTTGCTGATGGATAAAAAGCCTGTTGAACTAGGTTCGATGTACCTATAAATGAGCTACAACCATATTTTAGCTGGTATAGCTTCAATAACGATGTCTACGACTTCAGCTTCCTTATAGAACGAAACTCACAGGTTAAGTGGTCAATTGTTATTTTCTACAGTTGTATCGAGGTACGAAATCTCTCCATCTTGTTTACATACGAAAGTGACGACGCCGATAAGAACTAGGAACTGCGAAATATTTGTACTTCTTAACCCCTTCAGAATCATGACGCGTTTTGAGAGTTTGTTCTGGCTATTATTAGACGATTTTATTTAGTTACGATAGGGTATATGGAATTCCGAGGGTTAATTGAGATAGTTTTTACCCTTTTAATTCCCACAGATCCTTCCTAAGCTTTACGAAATCGTGTAATGATGGTCAGAATAAACTGTCAAAACGCGTCATGATCCTCCAGCATTATTAATCTGGAGAGAGAGAGAGAGAGAGAGAGAGAGAGAGAGAGAGAGAGAGAGAGAGAGAGAGAGAGAGAGCGAGAGCGAGAGAGAGAGAGGAAGGGCGTGGCAGTGTTTAGTAGTAATGTATGCCCATTGTGTCCTGACCATCCCCCCCCCCCCCTCCCCTCGCTCTCTTCTCTCTCCCTCCCTCCCCCTCCTTAACTCTCTCCCAAACAAACACACTCACTCATACACACACACTCACTCACTCGTTCACTAACTCACACACACACACTAACTCACTCACTCACCCACTCAATCTAACACATGCTCACTACATACATTCTCTCTCTCTCACGGTCACTCACTCTCACTCTCTCTCTCTCTCACACACACACTCTCTCTCTCAAGCTTATGCCTTACACCCATACAATAGCCATATAATTCTATAGGATTCCAGAAAAAGAGAGAGAGAGAGAGAGAGAGAGAGAGAGAGAGAGAGAGAGAGAGAGAGAGAGAGAGAGAGAGAGAGATAGGTAGGTTGGTAAGTTAGTAGGAAGGTAGGTTGGCAGGTAAGTAGGTATGTAGGTAAGTAGGTAGGAAGGTAGGTAAGTGGGTGGGTAGGTCTATAGGAAGGTAGGTGGGTGGGTAAGTATAAAGGAACTAACGTAGGTAGGTAAGTAAGCAGGTAGGTAAGTGGGCAGGTATGTAGGTGGCTAGGTTGGTAGGCAGGTAGGTAAGTGGGAAAGTAAGCAGGTAAGTAAGTGGGTAGGTAGGTAAGTAGGTAGGTAGGTAAGGTAGGTAGGTAGGTAAGAAGGTAGGAAATTAGGTAAGTAGGTAGGTAAGTAAGTAGGTAGGTAGGTAAGTAGGTAGGTAGGTAAGTAGGTAGGTAGGTAAGTAGGTAGGTAGGTAGGAAGGTAGGTAAGTAGGTAAGTGGGTAGGTAGGTAGGTAGGTAAGTAAGTAGGTAGGTAGGAAGGTAAGTAGGTAGGTAGGTAAGTATGTAGGTAGGTAAGTAAGTAGGTAGGTAGGTAAGTAGGTAGGTAGGTAAGAAGGTAGGTAGGTAGGTAGGTAAGTAGGTAGGTAGGTAAGTAGGTAGGTAGGTAAGTAGGTAGGTAGGTAGGAAGGTAGGTAAGTAGGTAGGTAAGTGGGTAGGTAGGTAGGTAGGTAAGTGGGTAGGTGGGTGGATAGGTAGGTAGGTAGGTAAGTGGGTAGGTAGGTAGGTAAGTGGGTAGGTAGGTAAGTGGGTAGGTAGGTAAGTGGGTAGGTAGGTAGGTAAGTGGGTAGGTTTGCTTGTCCTTTTGTAATTTCCGAATCTCATTAGGTGTTACTGACCACTGCCTATATACACACACACCCATACATACACACACTCACACACACACACACCCTACATACACACACACTCTTCACACACACACTCATACCCTACAATCAATCACACATACATACACACACATATAAATACCATACACGCAAACACATAAACACACCACACGCACAAACACATACCCTACACACACACACACACATATACATACCGTACACGCAAACACACATACACACACACAGAAGCACACACACACACACACACTCATATATTTATCAACCACCAAAACGTCGGATCAGATAATATTAAGATGAGCCTATCAGAGAGTATAGTCTTTTTAATTTCACCTGGCAGTAAATTCAATCCCTCAGCAGCCGACTTTTCAATATTTAATGAAATATAAAATAATAAAACTACGCTTTATCAGCTTATCAGTGTATACCTCAATACATTCGTAAGTTACTTAGTATAAACACACACACACACACACACACTCACACACACACACTCACACACACGCTAATACCGGTAATGACTGTATGGAAAACACATTAGCACTCAATATATCCTGTTTGTGTGTGTGTTTGTGCTTACGTGTGCGTGTGTGTGTGCCTACCTAGCTGTGTGTGCGCGTGTTTTTTCGTGTGTGTTCCTTCGTGTACGTGTGTGTGTACGTGGGTGTGTGTGTGTGTGTGTGCCTACGTGTACGTGTGTGTGCCTACGTGTGAGTGTGTGTGTGCCTACAATGTGTGTGTGTATGAGCGTTAGTGTGTGTGCGTGTGACAGGGTATTAAGTAGGTGACTGATCACCTGCCTGACTGAATGACTGATTGACTGTGTGTGTGTGTGTGTGTGTGTGTTTTCAAATTCAGTTACGTGTGTATGTTAGCATGAATGTACTGTGTGTGTGGGTGTTTGTGATTTCTAGTTTTGTATTTTTGTGTTTGCTTGTATTTGTAATTGTGTAAATGTATTATTTGTGTGTATGTGTATATGTTTGTAGCAGTAATGTTGAGTAGGTATTATATTTGAATGTGTAATTTGTGTGTATATATATATATATATATATATATATATATATATCTTATAATGTACAGTTGTGTCCAGAAATACTTGAACACCCACTTAAGGGGAGATTTCCACCTGGAGGATTTTTTTCTGGACCCCTTCCTCGCTCATGTTTAGCCCCATTGCTTTTGAGATTTTAAGACGTTCGCCCCATTAGTTTGGCGATTTTAAGAACCCTCGCCCCATTTCTGTCAATTTTAAGACCATTTGTGCCATTTAGGTGTCGATTTTTTCCTGGCGAGCGATAGCGAGCCTGTAATTTAAGGGGAATCGGCCTTCGGCCGGGACATTTTTCTACCGAAAAATATACAAATTTATCTTGAAAGGGGGTCAAGGGGGAGTAATTTTAAGCTTGATGGAAGTCTAGGGAATCAACTAAAAACCTCCCCTTAATTATACAACACATGAGCGTTACGGGGAGTTTGTGTTAATTTGGCATTCATTTATTTGTGTTAATTTGGCATTAATTTATTTGTGTTAATTTGGCATTCACATATTTGTGTTAATTTGGCATTCACATATTTGTGTTAATTTGGCATTCATTTATTTGTGTTAATTTGGCATTCATATATTTGTGTTAATTTGGCATTCACATATTTGTGTTAATTTGGCATTCATTTATTTGTGTTAATTTGGCATTCATTTATTTGTGTTAATTTGGCATTCATTTATTTGTGTTAATTTGGCATTCATTTATTTGTGTTAATTTGGCATTCATTTATTTGTGTTAATTTAGCATTCATTTATTTCCCAAGATCTCCATCAAGCTTAATAAAATATCCCGAAGACCCGCCCATTCAAGATAAAGTGGTACATTTTTCGGTAGAAAAATGTTCCGGCCGAAGGCTGGTTCCTCCTAAATTACAGGCTCGCTATCGCTCGTCAGGAAAAAATAGACACCTAAATGGGACCAAAGATCCTAATTCACCAAACTAATAGAGCGACCGACTTAAAATCTCAAAACTAATCGTGCTATACCTTGTTCCAAATAGGTAGGCCAGAAGTCGTAACCACAAACCTCTGTAACCTAAAAAGGGCTAGAACAAATGGGTTGTAAAATTCCCTGGCTGACTCTTCCCAAATGGCAGAAATAATAGCTCGATTACTGTAGTCGTTTGTGAGTTATATAGCTTAATAGACATGAGTTTTGGTGTGTGTGTGTGTGTGTGTGTGTGTGTGTGTGTGTGTGTGTGTGTGAGTGTGTGTGTGTGTGTGTGAGTGTGTGTGTGTGTGTGTGTGTGTGTGTGTGAGTGTGTGTGTGTGTGTGTGTGTGTGTGAGTGAGTGAGTGAGTGTGTGTGTGAGTGAGTGAGTGTGTGTGTGAGTGAGTGAGTGTGTGTGTGTGTGAGTGAGTGAGTGAGTGAGTGTGTGTGTGTGAGTGAGTGAGTGTGTGTGTGTGTGTGTGTGTGTGAGTGAGTGAGTGTGTGTGTGTGTGTGTGTGAGTGAGTGAGTGAGTGTGTGTGTGTGTGTGTGTGTGAGTGAGTGAGTGAGTGTGTGTTTGTGTGTGTGTGTGTGTGTGAGAGAGAGAGGTAGGGAAAAGATAGCTACATAGAGTTACATAGATACACAGACTACACAGACCTTGCGGTCCCTACTAGGTAGTCCGGACTTAATGCTAGAATAGAATTTGCTACAAAGTGGAAGGCAAGGATAGCAAAGAAGAAGGCTCTCTCCCCACCCACCTCTCCCTCTTGGTCGTCATGAAATTAAGTTGGGGAAAAAAGTCACCCAGCAGAATGAGAACACAAAAATAAAAACTTCTACTGGGATATTTATAATAAAGAACAAAGATGCGAAATATGATATACCGGTACTACTGATGCTTAACCTATTTTTATTTTATTTTATTTTTTTACTGTATTATTCCCACCTCCTCAAAATGAATGTCTAGACTTCTTTTGAAAATGTCAATTGTCTTACATTGTACCCCTTTCTCAGGCAATTTGTTCCACTCGAGGTGAAGAAGTGCTTTGTGACATCGACATTCACATCGAGATTTAATTTCATTCCATTTCCCCGAGTTAATGAACTATTATCTATTTGGAAAAGTGAATCTACATCAATTTTGTCAAATCCCTTTAGTATCTTGAAACACTCGATTAATTGACCTCGCAATCTTCTTTTCTTAAGTGATTTTTTTTTTTTTTTTTTTTTAGTCTTTCATAATAAGATATATTTCTTAGTGACGGAATCAACTTTGTCGCTCTACGCTGCACCGACTTGAGCTTCCCAAATAGAGATATATACAGATAGATAGATAGATAAGAGAGAGAGAGAGAGAGAGAGAGAGAGAGAGAGATATAAAGAGAGAGAGAGAGAGATGTAGTGAGGTTTAAAAGTCAAGAGGATCTATATGCATGTTATAATCTGGGTTAGTTCCTTATCTTTTATATCAGTACTGATTTAAAACTGGGATTACTGCCACTTACAAACACAGATAACGCGATAGTTTTTTTGCTCTCTCTCTCTCTCTCTCTCTCTCTCTCTCTCTCTCTCTCTCTCTCTCTCTCTCTATCTACATTTGCTGTATTTACCTCTCCATCTCCACCACACTCTCTCTCTCTAGTAGTAGCAGTATAATAGTAGAAGTACCCTTCAGCCTTCAGCACCCTTCATCCCCCCCCCCCCACACCCAATCCACCCCTCCCATAAAACTGGAGGGAACACTTAACACCTCTCTCTCTCTCTCTCTCTAAAAAAAAAAAAAAAATGTAATGAAAATATGAATAGTCTCCTCATACGATTGCACTAGTTCTGTGGTGCTATTATTTACAACCTGTCAATTAATAATTCAGTCACTACAAGCTTGCTTGCTTTTTTTTTTTTTTTTTTTTAATGAGATACGTATATACAGACCATGTGACAATTAAATGAGGAAACTATAATAACACATCTGAATAATGCCAACCTGATTTATAAACACAAATATGAATGTAACCAGACGACGATGCTGTTGTTTCAGTGGAATAATGGCTCTTTGAGCAGTATGTATCGCCTTACTAGTGGTTGTCCCCTCACAGGATGGGGGGCGCTGCTCAATAAACTCGCCCCTCGGGGCAAAATCAATCTCTCTCTCTCTCTCCCTCTCTCTCTCTATCTCAATAACGGAAGGCAATCATGCATCAGATACGTTTCTCTCACAATTAATCAATATAGATACTCATATATAAACCTATCATCTCTTTCTCGTTCTCGCTATCGTTCACTCTCCCTAAAATTAACATTAAAATAAGTAAAAATAAGAGCACACCTGTCGCACCTAATATCTCTCTCTCTCTAGGTCATAAAATAAAGGAGAGTGAATCTATGAGTCATTGTAGGGTACGGAAACAACAAGAAAAACAGTGACCGCAAGGGGATAATCTTACAGTCGAAAACTTCTGAGATATACAGGCTGGATAGGTAGGCTAAATAGGACTCTCTCTCTCCCTATATATCTATTCTTTTGGATTATGACAGCCTAAGCAGCGCTTATCTCTCTCTCTCTCTCTCTCTTTAGCTCTTTCTCGCTACCTATCTATCTATTCTTTCGCAGTAATCTCATTCTTAACTAATTCAATCTCCACAATACCTAATATCCTATCTTCTCATTAACCAAGGTCTAATCCTTATTGATAATACAACTTCTACAACTACCGCTGCTATTAGTACTGCTAACATTACGGTTTATAAAGGAAATAACGAACATCTTTATTAAAGCCAAAATCTGCCTAGTTGTCCTATCTAGCCGCTTACTCAGTGTGTTTATGTCACGTAATAACACCAAATTGTTCACATACAACACAACCTAATATATACATCCCACCAGCCAGCCAGGGGGAATATCAAATATGGCATACAACAACACCGATAGGGAATACACACTCTAGTACAAAATAATCTAGGCACACATACAGAAAAATATTTGGTTGTTTTTACGGAAGTTACGGGCCGGTACTGTAAATAAGATAAATTAAGTTTTGGGAAAAAAAAGAAAAACAGAAGCTAAATAGCCTTAGTGTAAAGCGTAAAAGACATTGCAAGAGAACAGATGGAAGTGTCATAAGGGTATAATGGAGGATGATGAAAGTTTAGATGAAGACCTATCACAAAGGTCAAAGACTAACAAGTGTTGCATCTGTACAAAGAACGAGCATACATGTACAAGATGCAAATGCGTGCTAAAAAAAAGGATGCATAAACTGTAATAAAGGTTCCCGGTGTCGCAACCCTTATAATAGTGTAATAACAGAGGGAGGGGCGGCAGCCAGTGCCCAGAGAGTGCGAAGGGATGAAGCTGACGGGACACAACACGGCGATGGGCAACAACCCGACAGAGCATGTGGAGGTGCAGGACCCTCAGCGGGTCCGAGAGAAGGGCGGCAACCACATGACATGGTGGGTGACGGTGAGCCCAGCGGAGTCCAAAGACCCGGAGACGAGCACCGAGATGCTGGAGAGGAGGGTGGTGTGCAAACAAGGCCAAATATAGCTGGTAGAAACGACGATATGCCACGCAACGAAGAGCCCCGAGAAGCACACAGGGAGGTGGGACCACAGAGGGAAGCAGCCCTGGAGAGACCCGCAGAAGTTGATGGCAGAGGAGGACCCCTTCAATGGAAAGGACTACGGGGAGAGGAGGTAAAAATGTGGACAGAGGCAGCTTACTCAGAAATTGTAGATTGGTCTGCACACAGTTTATTCAACCCACCTAAATGTGACACCACCACCAAACTGTTGACAGAGATGAAAAAGCTCATTTATAACTATGTCTATGACAGACCTTTATCCCCGTATGCTCTCAAGTTATTTTTCAGCATTCCACATCTCTTCTTGCAAAAAACTCACCGCAATTCTAGACAAGCGGAAAACGTGACAGCGCTAACAAATAGAGTGAAACTGTGGAATGATAACAAGATGGATGACTTACTCAGTGAAGCCAGAGCATTACAAGAGAGACAAGGCAGACGGCAACACAAAAGAGAAAACACTGAGGACAAGGCCAGGAGATTTGGCGACCAGATGAGACAAGGTAAAGTGGCACCTGCAATACGATCGCTGACAAAGGAGGCAGCTGGTGGGCTGTTGCCTATCACAAGAGATACCATCAAGCTGCTGGAAGAGAAACATCCGCAACCTAGTATATCCGAGAGTCAGAAGCTAGAGGGGGCTTATATACCACCGAACCCCGTCATCTACGAACAAATCACAGGCGAGAAGATTTGGAAAAAGGCTCTAGGGACCCAAGGCAGTGCAGGACCCTCAGGGATGGATGCAAACGGTTGGAGAACAATCCTGAGCAGCACACTTTTCGGAGTTGCAGCGACCGACTTACGCAGGGCGCTGGCAGATCTTGCAAGAAAAATGGCCACTCAAGATTGTCAACACTTGGAGGCCTACACAGCTTGTCGTCTAATACCATTGGACAAGAATCCAGGGTGCAGACCTGTAGGGGTGGGTGAAGTGTTGAGAAGAATAATCGGAAAATGCATAATGGAGGTGGTGAAGGACGATGTGCGGTCAGCGGCTGGAAATCTCCAAGTGTGTGCTGGCCACCAAGCAGGGGGAGAGGCAGCAATTCATGCAATAAGATAAATATATGAGCAAGAAGAATGTGAAGCCGTGCTGTTAGTGGATGCATCAAATGCCTTTAACACCATCAACAGAAAGACAGCAATTCACAACATCAAGGTAAAATGCCCCAGATTAGCCACCTATGTAGAGAATACCTATAAACAGCCTGCAGACCTCTTCATAGTAAACAACCAAAACTCACGACGTGGAACGGCACTGAAATCAATGGAAGGAACCACACAAAGGGACCCAGTAGCAATGGCGATGTACGCATTAGGTCTCTCGGTGTTGCTATCATTAACAAGACATGAGACGACACATGTTAAGCAGGCGGCCTATGCAGATGATCTCACTGGAGCAGGGAAAGTCAATGATCTCAAGAGCTGGTGGGAGCAAGTATCACAAGTGGGACCAGAAATAGGATACTTTCCAAATGCTAGTAAGTCTATACTGATAGTAAAAGCAGAACATTACGAAAATGCCTTAGAAGCTTTCAACGGTAGTGAAGTAGTCGTAACAAAGGACGGACAGCGTCATCTAGGGGCAGTGATTGGCACAGAAGAGTTCAAGAAGCAATACATGGAAGAGAAGGTCAGAGAGTGGGTAAACGAAATAGAAATACTAGCCAAAATTGCAAAGACGGAACCACAGGCTGCATATTCGGCATTAACATATGGGGTCAAACACCGCTGGACCTACTTGATGCGTACCATTCCAAACGTGGGTCCACAACGTCAACCGCTAGAAGATGCCATCAGAGACAAACTCATCCCAGCTTGAATGAAGTCCCACACCCCAAATGCTACAGAGAGGGAGTTGCTCGCACTTCCTCCTAGGTTAGGAGGGCTTGGAATCATCAATCCGGTGAGGAGGGCGACAACGGAACACCAGAACTCAGTAAAGATAACAGAATCTCTCACTGAACGCATCGTAGCGCAAGATCCTAACGGCGAAGTGGACCAGGCGGACATCTACAACATCAGAAAGACCATCACGTCAGAGAGGCAAAACTCACAGAAAAATTACCTGGCACAATTTATGCGACAACTTTCCCCGAGACTAACAAGAAAAGTACAAATAGCACAAGAAACGGGTGCTTCAAATTGGCTGACAACACTACCAATCAAGGCAAAAGGCTTCAATCTAAACAAACAAGAATTTAATGATGCTATTGCACTGAGGTATGATTGGCCGATTGAAGGACTGCCCGATCGATGCGTTTGTGGAATCAACAACGATGCAGACCACAGCATGATATGTAAGAAGGGAGGATTCATCAGCATCAGACACGATGAAGTAAGAGATGTAACGGCGAACATGCTCAGGGAGGTGTGTCGAGATGTGGTGCGCGAACCATCACTCATTCCCTTGGAGGGAGAGATCTTGCAGCACAGGACGGCCAACACATCCAACGAAGCACGAGTGGACGTTAGTGCAAGAAGTTTTTGGACAAGAGCACAGCGAGCATTCTTTGACGTAAGAATATTCGACCCAATGGCCCATAGCTACAGCGGGCTGTCTCTGGAGGCTGCACACAAGAGGAATGAACAAGAGAAGGTCAGGGCATATGGGGAAAGGATCTTAAATATCGAACATGGCAGCTTTACCCCACTAGTCTTCACCACATCTGGAGGGATGGGACCTAGGGCCCAGTGCTTCTATTCAAGGCTTGCAGAGATCATCGCAGAGAAGAAGAAACAGCCCAGGAGCCACGTTGTAGCCTGGATGAGGTGCCGTCTATCTTTCTCGTTGCTCAGATCAGCACTACTATGCCTGCGGGGAACAAGACTGTCTGCACCACAACCAGCGACGGTGGCAGAAGTGGACTACGAGGCAGCAGTGGCAGAGGGTCGCATAGGAAGGAGACTGGATTGAAGTTGCATTGTGTTGAATAGTAATATCTGATGCTTGTAAAATAAAATGTATGAACAATATTAAATAAATATCAATGTAGTAGTAGTAATCCACGATGATGAGTCTGAGTGCTGACCCCGGAATAGTAAGTAGCTGAATGACTACCAAGTCGGACGCTTTGATGACTGTTCTGACCTGGTTTAGGGTCCAAAGAGGGGATGCACAGGCTGAGTGTTTTTTTGTTTTAAAGTAGTAGTAGTAGTAGTAGCAGTAGTAGTATAAGTAGCAGTAGTAGTAGTAGCAGTAGTAGTAGTAGTAGTAGTAGTAGTAGTAGTAGTAGTAGTAGTAGTAGTAGTAGTAGTAGTAGTAGCAGTAGTAGTAGTAGTAGTAGTAGTAGTAGTAGTAGTAGTAGTAGATATGTAAGAAAGGAGGATTCATCAGCATCAGGCACGATGAAGTAAGAGATGTAACAGCGAACATGCTCAGGGAGGTGTGTAGAGATGTGGTGAGCGAACCATCACTCATTCCCTTGGATGGAGAGATCATGCAGCACAGGACGGCCAACACATCCACTGAAGCAAGATTGGACGTTAGTGCAAGAGGCTTTTGGACAAATGCACAGCGAGCGTTCTTTGACATAAGAGTATTTGACCCAATGGCCCACAGCTACAGCGAGCTGTCTCTGGAGGCTGCACACAAGAGGAACGAACGAGAGAAGGTCAGGACATATGGAGAAAGGATCTTACACGTCGAACATGGCAGCTTTACCCCACTAGTCTTCACCACATCAGGAGGGATGGGACCCAGGGCCCAGTGCTTCTATTCAAGGCTAGCAGAGATCATCGCAGAGAAAAAGCAACAGCCTAGGAGCCACGTCGTAGCCTGGATGAGATGCCATCTATCTTTCTCATTGCTCAGATCAGCACTACTATGCCTGCGGGGAACAAGAAGGTCTGCACTACAACCAGTGACGGTGGCAGAAGTAGACTACGAGGCAGCAGTGGCAGAGGGTGGCATAGGAAGGAGACTGGATTGAAGTTGCATGGTGTAGAATAGTAGTATCTGATGCTTGTGAAATTTAGTATGTGTACAATATTAAATATAAGGTAGTGGTGGTGGTGATGGTGGAGGTGGTGATGGTAGTAGTAGTAACATGAAATGTATGAAAAATATTAAAAAAAAAAAAAAGTAGTAGTATAAGTAGCAGTAGTAGTAGTAGTATCAGTAGTAGTAGTAGCAGTAGTAGTAGTAGTAGCAGTAGTAGTAGTAGCAGTAGTAGTATAAGTAGTAGTAGTAGTAGTAATAGTAGGTAGTCATCCCCCCAAGGAGAATATACCTCAACTGGAACCGGCCTGGGAAAAACTATATGGGAGTATATCAAATGGTCAGGTGTACTCTCCCTTGTGCACTTCCTCTTCCTCTCTCTCTCTCTCTTTATCTCTCTCTCTCTCTCTCTCTCTCTTTATCTCTCTCTCTCTCTCTTTATCTCTCTCTCTCTCTCTCTCGGTATCTCTATCTTTCTCATCTCTCTCTCTCTCTCACTCTGTATCTCTCTCTCTCTCTCTGTATCTCTATCTCTCTCTCTCTCTCTGTATCTCTATCTTTCTCCTCTCTCTCTCTCTCTCTCTCTCTCTTGTACTTCCAACTATAACAAAAAATAGTGTGATCAAATTGTCAGGTTAACTCTGCAGAGGATTTGATACAACTTAGGAGGGATCTGTGGGCGCTTCAAAAGGGTAAATACTATCTCAATTAACCCTCTCACTTCCACATAATTATACCCTTCCTAATCTGAGGAAAATCGTCTAATAATAGCCAGAATACACTGCTAAAACGCGTCATGATCTTCAAAGAGTTAAGGGGAAATTTTTAGTTTGGTCCCTAGACCTCCATCAAGCTTAAAATTAGACCTCCTAGAACCCCCTTTCAAGATAATTTTTTAAATTTTTCGGTAGAAAAATGTTCCGGCCGAAGGCCGCTCCCTAATTAATTGCAGGCTTCCTATCGCTCGCCAGGAAAAAAACGACACCTAATTGGCAAGAAAGGTTTTAATTGACAGAAATGGGTCGAAAGTTCTTAAAATCGCCAAACTAATGGGGGCGAACGTCTTAAAATCTCAAAAGCAATGGGGCTAAACATAAGGGAAGATTATCCTCATGGGGTTAATTAAGGGGGGGGGAGAGTATGTTAACCCTTTCAAGATCCGATTTAAAATAATCTGTTTTCTGGCTTCTTCTTAGACGCTTTTATTCAGATTAGAAAGGGTGTCTGGAAAGTGAGAGGGTTAAATGAGATAAGTGTTTACCCTTATCGTTCCCACAGATCCTTGCTCAACTGTATACATTTGTCTATTGGTAGCCCGAAGCAACTGTCGAAATGTGTCATATAATCTTCAAAGGGTTAATGAAATGGGTTTGAAAATATGTCAACTAATTGGTCTTGACAAATGGGTGCAATGGTAATGGGCTTATTACGCATATTTAGACAGATTGCCAGATTTATATATACTATAAATACATATATAATTAGATTGATTGATAAAGAGAGATAGATATAAATATATAGATAGCCAGATAGATTGACAAAAGCAATATATATATATATATATATATATATATATATATATATATATATATAGGGTTATTCAAAACTTTAGTGACAAAATTACAGGGTGAAGTCCTGACATGATATTAAACATATTTCCATATGGATTTTTCCCAAAAATAAAAGGTTAATTACAGACATGAAAGCAAAATCCATTACCGTGGGCGAACGATCCAACACTTCAAAATCAACCCCGAACCCCCCCCCCCACAGCACCCCCTATTCTCTCTCGGGTAGGTGAGGGAAGTTATTACAACGTATGAAGCAATGAACCCTTACCGATCCCGGGATTCAAACAGATCCGTAGGCTTTGAATCGATCCCAAGGCTTCGTGTTTCATGTAATGTCAGATAAGATAGTAGTAACGTATACGCCCTGGCAGCTAAAAAAAAAAAAAAAAATTATGAGTGACTGTACTGTACGTATTCATTTCTTAATTTACAAGGATAACCCTAATTTTACTGTAATGCTCTGTAACAACTGTTATTATACGTACAGTTAACGGCATACTGTACAATGCCGTGTAATAATTATATATATATATATATATATATATATATATATATATATATATATATATATATATATATATATATATAAATACAGTATATATACTGTATATATACACTTACAGTATATATATATATATATATATATATAGAGAGAGAGAGAGAGAGAGAGAGCGAGAGCATGAGAGCAAGAGAGAAACAGGTATGAAAAGCGTATATACCTGAACACGTACCTGAGAGTAGTAGTCTTGGTAGTACGCGCAGGTAGGCAGGAAGGAAGGAAGGAACGGAGGAAGAAATGAGGGGGTGTGAGGAGAGAGGAGAGGGGGGGGGGGGGGGGGTAGAGCGTTGACACCACTCAGAGCCAAACTGGTGAGATTTTAACCCCCGGCACCGGAAGTAACCCCCCCCCCCCTCCATTGGTCACTCACAGACCGCCACCGTGATAAGGAGAATAATCATCACTACTCTCTCTCTCTTTATCTATCTATCTATATATTTTAGGAGAATACATTAGGCATAGCTATATCCCTCGAAATTAAAAGAAAAACAAGCAAAATTAATAATTCTTATTATTAATTAGCAATCCCAAATTTAAAAAAAAAAAAAAAATATGTGGATTGACTCCCTTTAATTGGACACAAGAATGCGTATACAATATGTATATAATTACTTTATAATAACTTGAATGATGGCAAATACTGCATATGTCAACACACCAAACCTTATGAACAAATACATTGATCGAAGTGATGATATAGTTAATAATAGATTATTAAAATATATATATATCTAAAACAAATAATATTAGCTAAGATAAAGAACGGCCTGCTTCCATCGATCTTTGATTAATAATATTGATACTCTAATGGTAAGATATTATTTATATCGGTATTTATATCGGTATTTATATCAGTATTTATATCGGTATTCCAATATATTTATTATTAATTTATGTTTTGTATTTGTTATATTTAGCCTTCAGGTTCAAGCCCCAACACTCTTCAGAATTATATATATATATATATACTGTATATATATACTGTATATATATATATATATATATATATATATACTGTATATATATATATATATATATATATATTTATATATATATATATATATATACACATATATAATGTGTTTACAACTTAACTTTAACTCCATTAAATAGATAGCTTCCTCCTATACTGTATAGCCAACAGGTGTGTGTGTGTGTGTGTGTGTGTGTGTGTGTTACTCAGTTACTTGTTCGTCAAGGGGAATCCACGCAATGCGAGCTAAGCTCATTATTATCGCGCCTCCTTAACTGGGAATGTATTGCGTGAAATGCATGTTAAGTGTTTTATGTACTGTTGGAATGGCTGTGGATGTGTGTGTAGTCTGTATTTAGCCAATTGGCGACATCGGAAACGAAGGCTTAGGGTGGATTTGTATGGTACCATTCTCACTATAGACGGTACCGTCTCGCCCGAAGGCTTAGGTAGCCATCAGCTTAGGTGAACCATATGATACCCATCTCGCCTTGTACCATTTTTGCCAACCCCAGATGGGACGTCACAACGTCGCCCACTTATTCCAGGTACCTATTTACAGCTAGGTGAACTGAGGCTAACACATGAAAGGAGACAAGCCCAATTTGTCTCCGCCCGGCCGGGGATTGAACCCCCGACCCCTCGTGTGTGAGACGAGAGCTCTACCTACTAGGCTACGGGCTGTGTTTGTGTGTGTGTGTGTACTTACACTATGTGTGTGTGTTTGTGTGTGTGTGTGTGTGTGTGTGTATGTGTGTGTGTGTGTGTGTGTGTGTGTGTGGATTGGGCCATACAGTTTAAGGAATCTGGTCCCGAGGCCCAATATAACAAATTACTGGAAATATGCCTCAAAATTTCTGAAAAATATGTACCCCTTAGAAAATCGTCACCACAGAAAAATATACCACGTGATCGTAGGATACTGATGCGCAAGCGAACGAACCTACGCAAGAAGCTGAAGCGTAGTACCAGCATACTAAATAAACAACAAATTGAAGCCAACGTTACCTCCATTGAAGAAAAACTCAAGACTTCAGTAGAAATAGAAAATCGCAGAAAAGAATTCCAAGCCGTGTCCTGCATTAAAACTAACCCAAAATACTTTTATAAGTACCGGTATGCTGCAAACAAATCAAAAGTAAGGGTGGGTGTTGGTCCACTGACAGATGCGAACGGTCTAACCAAGAACGAACCTGAGGCGATTGTCGATATACTACGGCTACAGTACGAGGGCGTCTTTAGCCACCCTCGAGGTGATAAAATAATTGACTCACCGACCGACTTCTTCCACAAAGTATCCATGCCAAATCTAACGGACATTAAATTTACCACAAATGATATAGTAAATGCTATAAAGGAAATTGGTATCAATGCAGCAGCAGGCCCGGATCAATTCCCGGCCGCACTTCTCAAGAATTGCGCAGCAGACCTTAGTGCTCCTCTACAGATTTTTTATAGAAACTCTCTCGACTCTGGAATTATACCACAACAATTAAAATGTGCTAAAATTATACCAGTCCACAAAGGGGGTTCGAGGGGTGAAGCAAAAAATGATAGACCTATTGCTTTAACTTCGCATGTCATCAAAATCCTCGAAAAGCTAATAGTTAAAAATATGTCCATATACCTTGAAGAAAACAACATAATAAACAAGGACCAGCATGGGTTTCGGAAGCGCCACTCGTGCCTCTCGCAACTGTTAGCTCACCATGAACAAATTATAGAAGGGCTAGAAAATAAAAATGCTATCGACGTGGTCTACCTTGATTTTGCAAAAGCATTTGACAAGGTAGACCACGGCATACTCCTCCACAAGGTACGAGACTCAGGAATCTCAGGAAAACTTGGGGTGTGGCTGCACTGTTTCCTTACTGACAGGGAACAAGCTGTCGCGGTTGGTGGTGCAGTGTCCAAGCCATCCATCGTCACTAGTGGGGTGCCACAAGGGTCAGTTCTTGGACCTACATACTTTTCTTGCTGCACATATCAGACATAAATAAACATGTCACGCATTCGTCTGTCGCGTCCTTTGCTGACGACACTCGTGTATTAAGGGCAGTGTCTTCTACAACAGATGCTGATTTACTTCAGGCAGATCTCACTACAATTTACTCATGGGCAGAGCAAAACAACATGTCCTTTAACAATAACAAATTTGAACACATGAATTACAGTGCAGACCGAAATATGAATATCCACACATACACAGCAGAGGACGGCTCTTGCATTGATACAAATGATTATGTAAAAGATCTTGGTATTACACTCAGCCGAGATGGTACATTTGGAATGCATATAACCAATGTGGCAAAGAATGCTCGTAACCAAGCTGGATGGATCCTACGAACCTTCCGAACACGTGACATGATCCCCATGCTGACGCTCTACAAGTCACTGGTCATTCCACTGTTGGAATATTGCTGTCAGCTATGGAGCCCATGGAAGGTGGGAGAGAAGCAATTACTCGAAGCAGTTCAACGCTCATTCACCAATAAAATCTCTGCCGTCCAACACCTAGACTACTGGGGGAGGTTGGAAACTCTCAAGCTTTTCTCATTAGAAAGACGCAGGGACAGATATGCCATCTTATATGTCTACAAAATATTGATTGGCATCACAACCAACAACCTTAATATAGGTTTACACATCCATCAACGACTGGGCCGTCTCTGCCACATACAGCGGGTACACCCCAGAGCAGCCACCAGAGTTAAGACGCTCAAGGAGAACGCCTTTGCGACACGAGGACCTCTTCTCTTTAACGCCCTACCCAGATATCTGTGTGACTCAACTGAACCAAGTCTCGAGAAATTTAAAAATCAACTGGACAAATTTCTCTGGACAGTACCTGATCAACCCAAACTGCCCCACTACCACCTCCGCGCCGCTAGCAACAGCATCATGGACCAGCTGGTGCAGAGACGGGCAGATGGAATGTACTAGTGGTGGCGCATCAGCGTGACCACGGGCGGACAACACTGCCTGCAACTACTACCTACAGGACCTACAGGTGTGTGTGTGTGTGTGTGTGTGTGTGTGTGTGTGTGTATGCATGTATGTGTGTGTGTGTATGTATGCATGTGAGTATGTATGCGTGTGTGTATGTATATGTATGTATGTGTGTGTATGTATGTATGTACGTGTGTATGTATGTGTGTGTGTGTGTATAATTATGTATGTATGTGCATATATGTATGTATGCGTGTATG